>CM038214.1:365048952-365185780 GCA_021442155.1 Cymbidium sinense | reverse complement strand
GGAGGGAGAGATTTGATATGATGGCGATCCCCCACTCTGGTGAGGGTGGTTCACGATGGGAACCGGAGAAACCAAGAACAACCTATCCGATTCTTATGGAACTATGTCTTTATAGTAGAGATGGTTCTAGTTATCTAAGGTTTTGATTTGCTCTATGCGGCTCATTTTTTTATCTATGTCATGCCTATGAAAGAAAACTTGGTGTGCTACATGGTTGATGAAATCAAAAAGAAGAAATGTTGAATTTGAATTTATTCTCTATTAAAAAAAATGAAAATCCTAAACCCTAAACTATAGCTTAAATCCTAAACCTTAACCCCTAAACCCTAAAAACCCTAAACCCTAAGCCCAAAACCCTAAACCTTAAACCATAAAACCCTAAAACCCAAACCCTAAACCCTAAAACCTAAAACCTAAACCCTAACTTGAAATGCTAAACCCTAAACCCAAACTCTGAACTCTAAACCCTAAACCCTAAACCCTAAACCTTAAACCCTAAACCCTAAACTAACCTTAAGCCCTAAACCCTAAGCCCTAAAAAGCTAAAAACCTTAACATAAACCAAATAAAATCTAAAAATTAAATAAATAAAAAAACCTACGATAAAATAAAAAAACATGAACTAAAACCTAAACTTAAACCTAAACGTAAAAAAAATAAAATAAAAAATAAAAACTAAACTAAAATAAAATAAATAAAAACCTTAACTAAATAAAATCCTAAATAAGATAAAAAACTAAACTTAAAATAAAATAAAATAAAATAAAAACTAAATAAAAACCTAAACCTAAAAAATAAATCTAAAAATAAATAAAAAATACCTAAACCCTAAATTAAAAAAACCTAAACCTAAAATAAAAATAAAATACTAAACATAAACTTAAATAAACTAAACTAAAATAAATTAAACCTAAACCTAAAATAAATTTAGCATAAACCTAAACCTAAACTAAATAAAATAAAATTAAATTAAATTAAACCTAAACCTAAACTAAAAAAATAAAACCTAAAAATAAACCTAAAATAAAAACCTAAAACCTAAACAAAAAAAATTAAAATAAAACCTAAACATAAACATAAAAATAAAAATAAAACCTAAACCTAAAAATTAAAATAAAAATAAACTAAACTAAAAATAAACCTGAAATTAAACCTAAACTAAAAAATAAAATAAAATAAAACCTAAACTAAAATTAAAACTAAAATAAATAAACTAAACTAAATAAAAAATAAACCTAAATAGAAATAAGAAATAAAATAAACTAAATAAATCAAACCTACTAGTTTACTTAAAAAATAAAATAATTAAAATAATAAAAAAAATAATAATAACCTTTACCTTAACCCTAAACCCTAAACTCTAAACCCTAAAACCCTAAACCTACAACCCGAAACCCTAAACCCTAAAACCCTAAACCCAATACACTAAATCATAAAACCTACAACCCTAAACCCTAAACCCAAAACCCAAACCCTAAACCCTAAACCTAAAACCCTATTCCCTAAACCCTAAAAACTTAAAAACAAAACCTAAGCAAAATAAAAGAGATTTCAGCTACAAATGATTTGCCTTAATTTCTCTAACATTGATAAAAATTGTATGAGCTTTATATGCCATAGTAGACCGTTTTTCTCAACTTTCAAAGAGATGCTAAAGGGTAGCTTTCTATTCATGAACAAATGAAGAAAGAATCTACTTAAGTTCAAACACCTAAGTGTTTATCTGTGAGCAATCCTCTTCTATAGTTGAGATAGCCTATCTAATATTAGAACTCCTATCTAATCGATATTATCTTCTCAACTGCAGCTCTTTCAATTTAGCAAATAAGTTGATGAGCTAAATATGTGATTTAAAAATCTCTCTTTAGTAGGATTTCAATGCTTTGAGATTGTGCTCGAGATGTTGGTGAATTAGGGAGACTTGATGCGAAGTATTGCTGAATGAGATTTTTACAATAGTGATTGTATATGATAAAATCTATAGATAAGTAATGCATAACTAGAATAAATCAAACTGAATATCTCTGCACTGGGATTTTCAAAACTATAGCTCTCCTACTTTGAGACTCAATGCGGCAACATAATGTAACAAATAATTCTCTTCAAAATAAAAGCAAGAAAGCTCAATTAAAACTCCTAAGTCAATGCTTAGAAAGAGGCGGCATAGTGTTGTGATAGATTTAGGACACTCATAGATTTTTTTTGCTGACATCTAAAATATGATTTAAGAGAGATTTTGGATCCCAACATAGTATCTATGATCTTTTCTATTTTTCTTTTATTGGTAGTAGTGTTACTTCATTTAGATGTATTCATTTGAATTTGATATAATGGTGGAAAGAATAATTCTGACATTTGACATTCTTTTAAGTGCAAAAATTTTTGATCTTATTTGAAATCTAAAGTTTGTTGAAAAACCACATGCAAATTAATTTTATGTAGTGTCTCTTTTAAGTTTAGGGATCAACTCGATCTAAACCTAAACAACATTAGCTTAATCATTCCCTAATTTAGAAGAAAACAAGAATACTTCAAATTTGGTCATGTACTCATTTATAATTTTGGTTTTTTTTGCTTTAGCAAGTAAAACTCTAAACAATTGATCTTAGTAGGATAAAGACAAGTATTTTTTAACAACAATTTCATTTCAACCATGTAATAACTTGTTCTAATCCCAATCTTCTTGGCTCTTTAATTTTATCTAATAAATTTTTGTTTAGTAGTATGTTTTAGTTTTATAAATCCCAATATTCAAGGCTCACTAGACCCTAAACCCTAAACTAACCATAATCCTTAAACCCTCAAACTACCCCTAAACCCTAAACTCTAAATGATAAACCTACAACCCTAAACCCTAAAACCTAAACCTAAAACTAAACTAAACCCTAAACCCTAAACCCTAAACCCTAAACCTTAAACTCTAAACTAAACCTAAACTATACACCTAACTATAAATCAAACCCTAAATCAGAACTTAAACCTAAACTATAAACTGAAACTTAAATTGACCTAAATAACCTAAACACTAAACCCTAACTTAAACCTAAACCCTAAACCCTAAACCTAAACTTAAAGCTAAACCTGACTAAACTCTAAACCCTAAAAAAATCCTAAACCCTAAACCATAAACCAACCAAACCCTGAACCTAAACCCTAAACCCTAAACTAAAACCCTAAACCTGTTTAAAACTAAAAGAACCCTAAACCCTAAACCTAATCCCTAAACTAACTCTAAACCTTAAACCTAAACCCTAAACCATAAACCTAAATCCTAATCCATCACCCTACCTAAACCATAACCCTAAACCCTAAAGCCCAAACCCTAAACTCTAAACCTTAAACCCTAAACCCTAAATCCTAAAAGCTAAAACCTAAACCTAAAATGAGAATTTGACTACAAATGATTAAATTTCTCTAATATAAATAAAATTGTATGACATTTATATGCCATAGTAGACCACCTCTCAAGTTTCATAGAGATGCTAAAGGGTAGCTTCTGTCATGGAAAATAAAGAAGAAAGAATCTACTTAAGTTCAGACACCTACTTGACGATCTATAAGCAATCATCTTCTATAGCTCGGATAACCTATCTATTAATAGAACTCCTCTCTAATCGATATTATCTTCTCAACTATAGCTCTTTCAATTTAGCATATATGTTAAGGAGCTAACTCTGTGCTTCAAAAAGCTCTCTTTAATAGGATTTCAATTCTTTGAGATTGTGCTCGAGATGTTGGCAAATTAGGGAGACTTGATGCAAAGTATTGTTAAAAGAGATTTTTACAATAGTGATTATATCTTACAAAATCTCTTGATAAGTAGTGTGTAACTAGAATAATTCGAACTCAATATCTCTACATAAGGATTTCCAAAATTATAGAACTTTTACTTTGAGGCTCAACAGGGCAATATAATGTTACAAATAATTTACTTCAACACAAAAGCAAGAAAGATCAAGTAAAACTCCTAAGTCAATTATAGCATACTATTGTGTATTACTACTTATTTTTTAGCATATTTTAGTTTATTATTGTATGATGTAGTAGAGTTTGCATAATTCATAATATCGATTTATAGAGATGATGGGGTTTGGCCAAATTTAAGGTAAGCTTTAGGGAACATCATTGAGGGTGCTATGGTGTCATTTAATCAAAAGATTGGAATTTTCATCAAAATTTTTTATTTTTCAACCAATTTCTATAAGTTTTTTTCTTAAAGTGATTCATTTTAAGGTGCAATGTAAGATAATATATTATATGATAGCATATTAAAATATAATGTAGATAACAATATAACGTCACATTAATATAAATGTAGTAGTGTCTTACTAAATGTTATTGTAAATTTTAGGATGTTTTACTTTTGTTATAATACATTGGTATTCATCGCTATCTGGATCAAGTGTCACCTCCAAGGGAATCAACTATTGAGAAGAGTTGGATGGTATGCTAACTATATAAAACTCATCCTATGAAATAGATGCTAAGTCTATATGGATAGTAGGTACAATTCTTTGGGACAAATCCTCAGCCAATAAGGAGGTTTTCCACCCCTTCTCTCTAAAATGGCCTCTTCCTAGTGGAGGTCAAGTTATTTTACCCATATGTTGAATGGATAATGAAGGAATCTAATGTCGCTCCACTCCTCTAAGTCTATTTCCACCCTTTTATTTTCCTTTTCCTTTTCTCTTTTCTTTTCCTTTTCTTTTCTTTCTTTTTCTTTAATTTTAAGCTTTAGTAAGTTGTATTCTCATATGACCTCATGAACTGTAAATGGCTTGAGATCTCCTTTGACATGATGATCCCACCTCTCATAAACTTCATACAGAGACCACGTTCACATGTATCCATGGTCTCCCAAGCAAAGCATTGAAAGATGTATCCTAGTCTATAATGTGAAACTTGGCTTCAATCTTCTAATCATCTATCTCCAAGGGCAACACTATGGAGCCTTAGGCCTGTTGACCTCACTTCTCGAGTGTGGATTCAATCATCCCATCTTAGACTTAAGAGTCTTCTAGACACTGAGAATTCTTTAGTCATAAGACACTTCTAACAAGTAAGTAAACACTTAACCTAAGCCTAAAGACTTAGAAAGGTTAACTATAGGATTAGGTTATGCCTTAAGGATTAAGATAATCCACAAACCCTACAACCCAAATCCAATCAATGTTCACCTTCTCAAGCCAAACCTCAACTTCAATTCAAACATCATTCAAATCCAAATCCAAACCCTAATTTTAAAAACCAAATGATTGAAGCCCATGATCAAATCCAAACTTGAAACCCTTCCAAGTCATATGACCTATCCCATGGACTTAGCCAAATCTTAATCAAAATCAATCCAAAATCAATTGATTTTTTCATAATCAATTTATATCTTCAATCATCTTCCTCAATATAAATCAGATTTGCATTCAAATGATCAAATCTAAATTAAGCTAAATCAAATTCAATCAAAACTCTTCCTAAGCCACGTGACCTATCCCATGGACTTAGCTAAATCTTAATCCAAATCAAGTCAACTTCAATTGATTTTCTCACAAATCAATCATATTTTTAATAATCTTCACAAATTTAAATGAAATATACATTTAAATCAACAAAACTAAATCAAACCAAATCAAAATCCAAACCTATGCCACATGACCCAACTCCATGGACTTAGTCAAATTCATTCATTCCAAAACCCAAATTCAATTGATTTTTTCATGAATCAATCATACCTTCAATCATATTCATAAATATAAATGAAATCTACAATCATCAATCCAAACAAATCAACCCAAGTCAAACCCAACTTATCCCTTTTGACTTGAAATGTTGATGAACCAAAACCCATTTGAACCAAAAGATTGCGTTGAATTTATATATAATCCTAAATCCATATATAAACTCAACTAAATCAAACTCAACCCAACTAGACCATATTGGTCCACTTGACCCAGAGTGGCCAATTTGACCAATTTAAGCCAAGTTCTAATTATACACAAATTAGATTGAACCAAGCCCATCAAAACCTCCCATCATGACTGTTGAACACCCTAAGTTGATCATTATCACAAATTGGGTCAAATAAAGTCAACTTGGTCATTTGACCAAGTCAACCCCTTAACCCATATTAACTCAAACTATTCAAATTGTAATATATGCCAAATCCCTTGAAACTAATGATTCTTACCAAATCAAAATCAATATTTGAATATGACTTGACCTTCAATTGAGTCAAACCAAGCTCAATTGGTTCTCTTTACCCAAGTTGGCCCAAATTGAACTAAAATATGAAATTGATTGCAACCAATGGCTTAAGTTCATTCTAAATTAATTATTGAATTTTACCAAAGCTATGATTGGACCCAATTAAACCCAATTGACCTACTTAGCCCAAATTGACCTAAAGGTTCAAGTTGGCCTAAATCAAAACCAGATCCGAATTAATTGAAACCAAAGCCTACAATCATCTTCAATTGCTCAACTAAACCATAACCAACACCCAATCCAAGCCTATTTGGCCAATTTGGTAAAATTGGTCAACTTAACCCATTTGTCCCAAATGAATTCAAATGAGCCAAAATCAAATATAAGCCAAACTACACCAAACTTATTAAACCAAAACATCCCAAATGATCATATGAACTTGACCCCCTTGGTTTGACCCAATTTGACCAATTGGTCAACTTAACCCCAACTCGCTTTAGCCTAAATGAGTCAAACCGAGCCAAACTAACCAAATTAATTCCATAACTTGAAATTTATGCTAGCCCACTTTTGGCTAATTTCAAATCTGCCCAATACAAATCCTATGCCAAATGATCATTCTACCCTTAGTTCAAGGACATCACATTAGAAAAATCACCCATATAAGTGGTCATTTATATTCCTTGGCCACTTGGTTTCTCTAATGGTCCACGGCACCTAGGACATAACCCACCAAAGAGGTGGTTGGTGGCCATGACCCAAAGAGGTGAAATCACCTTACCCTCCCCATTGGAGCATTTGAAACCCAGGACACCCATGATTCCTCCTTGGCAGCCACCTCCACACCTTCAACCAACAAATCTGAGCCAACTCACCTCCTCCTTACCTCCCAAGACTCCCTGAGATGGCCGAACAACCATAAGAAGCCAAACCTGATCCCACTATCCAATTAAGATTAAGGGGGCTTGTTTCCACTCAAACACACACAAAAATCATTCCTTATAGCCCTAACTACCCAAGATGAGCCTCTAGAGCCATTCCCTAAGCTCCCAAGCTAGTTCCTCAATCAGAAAATGCTAGTCCCATCTGTCCCAAAATAAGACACTCCCATTTCTGACCTAACTTCCTCTTTTCATCATCAAACTCAAACTAACTTTGCATGCACCTTCCCTAAGCATTGTTGAGCAAGAATGAATCACCTCCCAAGCTTCTTGAGCACCAGAGGTGGGGCTTCGATCAAAGTCGAGCTCCAAATCATCGGTTCATGGCCTTCCGAGTGAACATCGAGGAATTTATCCAATTACTGCTCAACAGGGCTTCATCTCCACTAGATGAAGCTTCCTTAATAATTGGAGGCTCCGATCTTGAGCTCTTGTGAGGTATGGTTCCATAATCGATCCTTTGACAAAAATGGGTTGGAGCTTTTTGAAAAAAGTTGCATCTCATGTGATCTTGACTGTTGGATCCCCTTTGAATGATGTTGTGAAGGTGTGGGATCATTTTGGAGTTGATCCGAAGCTGCTGATCAAGTGAGCAATGGCGAACTCCATTCTCCCTCACTCAAGTGACATTAGATAATGCACCATCCATTCTGCATGATCAAAATGGACAGCCATGATTTGATCTACCAGATTGATCTGATTTAATCCTATTAAGCTGTGAGATTAATCGTAGCTATCCGATCTTAGATCGGATGGCGTACAAGAAATTGCATCCCCCACCACCACATAGGCACTGAGTCGAATAAGTTTTAAGTACCCAATCATGTGGAACCACGTGGAAAGTGCATCGCGTCAGTACGCCATGTGGCGCCCATGATTAGGCTTTAATTAGGCTTAATTAATCATTTTTAAGGACTGAAATTTTTAAAATTATAAAAAATCATAGATAAATCAAAAAATTAAAAATAAATACTCATTTTAAAGGTATTTCAGAGGAGAATTAATTAAAAATTATCTTAACTAATTTTGAATACTAATTAAGGTTTAATTACAAAATTAATTAGCTCAATTACTTTTTAATTACTTGAACAATTAATTCTAAATTTTATAGGTTAATTTAATGGGATGACATCTGTCTCCCATATTTTTCTTGGGATTTATTTCTCATTTAATTAAGAAAATTGACTAATAAAACCTTAACTACTATTTTAAGTTAATTAATGATTAATTAATGTGAAGTAATAAATTAGTTAATTAAGTTTATTAATCATTGTTCAAATGAAGTGACCAAAAGAATAGGTTGGGACCCCTTTCATTAAGTTCATTTTACCCTTTTAAAATGAAATTAATTAAGATCTAACCAATTAATTAAATCACTTAATCAAATTGAAATCATAATTGCATACCCATTAATTAAATCATGGGGTAGATCTTTAGTTTAATAACCCAAAAGAGTTTAATGAAATTATGGTTAGTCCACATGTGTGGGAAAACTATAACAGTAATTAATTAAGTCCCTTAATCTAATTAACAATTAATCATAAGCCAAGTGCATTAGGCCCATTTTATTTCCTAGGATCATTACAAGTTTATTTTTTATGCATATCATGTTGGCTCATAATTATTTATTTAATTAATTTAAGGTGACATAGGTAAGGGTAATTAATTCATCTAATTATTCAACTTAATTAACCCATAAAATCAACTTAATTACATTTCCTTAAGTTAAATCAAATCACTAATGGGGAATGGTTTAAAATAACAAGTGATGATTTCTCTTCTTCTTTAACTCAAATCAAATCCAAAACTTAATTAATAAAGAAGCTTTGGTTTGCTTTAAATAATCTTATTTGATTTGATTATCCTTAGAACTAGTTTGGTTCAATGAATCACATGCTTATATTTGATTGTCCTCTTTCCAATCATGTTAAATTTGGTATGTCATTTGAATTCATGCATCCATCTTTTCAAAATCAAGTAATGTAAAATGGATTTCCTTTATATAAGCTTCCATGTGTTGATTTAGTTTAATATATGTGTGGGTATTATCACTATTAAATCCAAATGTATTTTCAAAATTTATAAATGAATAATATAAGTTATGTTGCTAGTTATAAATAAATAAGAAATGCATGTGCTTATAGCATAAGTGTATGAATATCCAATTCTCTTTCGTCTATTCATGTGTTGATTTATAAATAATTGGTAATGGGTATATTGTATGGACATCCGAGAACACGAGGTTTTAGCCCCAAGGAGGTCATTTGATTACCTCCTTCCCTGGTTTGTTGTTAATAAATGAAATCGAGAAAAAAAAAATTCTAAATTTATTCTATGTTTAAAAAACAAAATAAAACCCTAAACCCTAAGCTAAACAACCATAACCCAAAACCTAAATCCTAAACCCTAAACCCTAACTCTAAACCCTAAACCCTGAACCCTAAACCCAAATCGTAAAGCCTAAACCCTAAACCCTAAACCCTAAACTGTAAACTCTAAAAACCTAAAATCCTAAACCTAAACTAAATAAAACCTAAAAATAGAATAAATAAAAAAACTTAAACTTAAATAAATTATAAATATAAGATAAAATAAAAACTTAAACTATAACTTAAACTTAAACCTAAACCTAAACCTAAACCTAAAAATAAAAAAAATAAAAAATAAAAACTAAAATAAAATAAAATTAATAAAAACCTAAACTAAATTGAAAATAAAATAAACTTAAAAAAAAGACCGAAATAAAATAAAAATAAAAATAAACTAAACCAAAAATAAAATAAAATAATGGCTAAATAAAATTCTAAACCTAAACAATAAACCTAAAAATAAAATCTAAAAATAAATAAAAAATAAAACCTAAACCATAAACTAAAAAAAAATCTAAACCTAAAATAAACTAAACCTAAACCCTAAATAAAATAAAATAAAATAAACTAAAAATAAACATAAACCAAAAAACTAAAATAAAACCTAAAATAAACCAAAAAATAAAACCCAAAAACCTAAACCTAAAAAAATAAAATAAAAACATATACTTATACCTAAAAATAAAAAATAAAACCTAAACCTAAAAAACAAAATAAAAATAAAACTAAACTAAAAGATAAACATAAACTTAAACCTAAACCTAAAAAAGAAACTAAAATAAATAACTTAAACTAAAATAAATAAACCTAAAATAAATAAACAATACTAAATCAAAATAAAATGTAAACCTAAATAAAAATAAATAAAATAAAATAAACTAAAATAATTAAAAAAATAAACAATACTAAACCTAAACCTATTGGATTACTTAATTTTTTTTAAAAAGACCTTAAACCCTAAACTCTAAAAATAACCTTAAACCCTAAACCCTAAACCCTAAACTAACCCTAGATGTTAAACCCTAATCCTTATACCCTTAACCCTAAACGCTAAAACCCTAAACCCTAAACCCTAAATCTTGAAAACCCTAAACCCTAAAGCCTAATGTCTAAACCCTAAACCTTAAACCCTAAACTAACCTTAAACCTTAAGCTAACCCTAAACCCTTAAACCAAAACCTAACCCTAAAGCTAAACATTAAACTCTAAATAACCTAAACCCGAAATGTGAAAACCCTAAAGCCTAAAACCCTAAACGTGAACCCTAAACCCTAAACCATAAACCCTAAAAATTTCATTATCTATCCTTTCCTTTACTGATATATGTTTATGGGTGGAATCTTGGACAGCTTGTTGGTTTTAACTGCCTTGTTGGTGATCGGATCAATACCCACCTTCACTTGGATTTGGATTATTTTGTTCAAGTCTATTGAAGTCATTGCTTGGTAGATTTTGCTTTGACCCACCTACGCCTATTTTATGCCTATCATTGAACTCATTGATCTACCTTTTAGCATCTACTTCATCCTTTTCTATCAAATTTGTATATATTATTTTGATTATACCGGATGAGTGGCATCATGGATTAATTTTTCTATTTTGGTTGTCCCTTGTCTTAGATTTACCTTTTGTTTTACCTTGTCACTTGGTTTCTTTTTTTTTGTAGAATTTCGTGGTCTCATGCCAAAAGTCGCTTCGACATTTATCGATGGTGAGGGTTTTGGTGATTGCTATTTGCGCTTCAAGATAATTATTTTTATGCTTCATTTATTTGTTTATCTATTATTGCCATATCTATTCTGATTGAGGAGTTTTATGGCCAATTTGCTGTATCTTCTTATCTTGGATGTTGACGTCTTAATTGTTGCTATTTTCTGGATTTTAATGTTGAGACTCATTTCAATTCACTTGTTGATTTTTTTATGGCGGGTTTCAATGTCGTATTATGCTCAATATTCTTCGATTGCTGCAATTTATCTCTGTTTCTTTCGATCCATCACCGCTTTTGATGGTTGCATATGAGTAGTTTATTCTAAAAGAATGGTATTATGGCCAGTTTAGTCCCTTTCTATCTTGGATGTTGTTGCCTTTTGTCGCCTTGTTCTCTAATTGATTGTTGATCGGATTATAATGGGCCTAATGCCTATTGGAGCTCGCTCTAACTTTTTGGGTGCTTATTTTGATTGCAGTTCATTTCTGTTGAGCTATGCTATCTTCCTTACTATTGCTCTCTCGTGACACTAAAGGGGATTGTTTCGGTTGTTTAAAAAAAGATTCATTTACATATCATGTGATTGGGATGGTGTTAGGTATAAGCTCATTGACTTATTTAACGTGTCTTAGCAAGTTGTCTCCTGTAATTTTCTTATGGAGGATTACATGAACTAATTTCTTTCTAGAATATGGCTATTCATGAGATCTATATGGCTCACTCACTTATGTTTATGTATTCTCATGTCAAGATGACTATATTGATGATATTTTCTTGAATGAGAATCCTTATCCTTAGCAATTACTTATATATTTAGATATGATTTTGCTTAGTTTGGTAATAAAGCTCACAAGAATATCAACAACCTGGGTGCTTCCTTCACGTGTTTGTTGTGATGGCTGTGTGATGATCTCACTCCCTATTGGTAGTAGCTCATGTGAAGTAACCCTTCATAAGTTTGGATGCTTATACTTGCATCTCAACAGATGTGATTGAAAGCCTTCTACAACTAACATACTCATATGTTATTTTCCTCTAACTTTGTCGTATTACCTTAAGCTCTAAACTCCCTCTTATTATAACTTTGGGGTGATTCTCTCTCCTTGTTTTGTGCTCCTCATTATCATGCATCCCCACATCCTGAACCTTAATCTTACTTTAGCTTATTATTATTATGTTCATCTTGTATCTTTTGATTATTTTATGCTTTCTTTTACTCTTGGATGTACTTAGATAGGGATTTACTCCTTAAAATAGCTCTTTGATAGTTCTGAGTTTATCCCTTTAAGGACCTGTAACCCTTTTGTGGCAATAAAATAACCTTACATGGGGCTTCCCTTAAAAATAAAAAAAAA
Source organism: Cymbidium sinense (assembly GCA_021442155.1). Lineage (NCBI taxonomy): Eukaryota > Viridiplantae > Streptophyta > Magnoliopsida > Asparagales > Orchidaceae > Cymbidium > Cymbidium sinense. The sequence goes on along the minus strand of CM038214.1, from coordinate 365,173,206 downwards.
ATAAACAAATAAAAAAAATGTAAACTAAATAAAACCTAAAAATAAAATTAATAAAAAAAAACCTAAACCTGAATAAAATAAAAAATAAAATAAAATAAAAAACTAAACTAAAACCTAAATCTAAACCTAAAAAAATGAAATAAAATAAACTAATAAATATAAACTAAAATAAAATGAATAAAAACCTAAACTAAACAAAAAAAAATTAAACAAACCTAAGAATAAAAGACCTAAAGAAAATAAAATAAAACTAAATAAAAACCTAAACCAAAATATAAACCTTAAAATAAAACCTAAAATAAATAAAAAATAAAACCTAAATCTGAAAGCAAAAAAAAAAACCTAAACATAAAATAAAAACAAAATAAACAAAATAAAATAAACCTAAACCTAAACTAAAATAAACTAAAATAAAATAAATAAAACCTAAACCTAAACTTAAACTAAACAAAATAAAATAAACTAAAAATAAACCTAAACTTAAACTTAAAAATAAAACCTAAAACTTAAGCCTAAAAAAATTAAATAAAAACCTAAACCTAAACCTAAAAGTAAAAAAAAAAGAAACCTAAAACCAAAAAATTAAAGAAATAAAACTGCTAAAAAATAAAAACCTAAACCTAAACCGAAACCTAAAAAATAAACTAAAATGAAAAACCTAAACTAAAATAAGTAAGCCTAAAATAAATAAACTAGAATAAATAAAAAATTAACCTAAGTAAAATAAATAAACAAAAATAAATAAATAAAACTAAATAAACCTAAACCTACCAATTTACTTAATTTTTAAAAAAATACCCTAAACCCTAAAACTAACCCTAAACCTACAACCCTAAACTTTAAATCCTAAACCCTAAACTAACCATAAACCCTAAACCTTAAACCCAAAACCCTAACTTAAGCTAACCATAATAACTCCCAACTAAACCTAAAATTAAACCTAAACTAAACTATAAACCTAAATGAACTAAACTATAAACCCTAAACCTAAACAGCTAAACCTAAACCCTATCCTAAACACTAATCCAATCCTGAATAACTTAAATCCTAAACTCTAAACCCTAAACACTAAAACCTCTAAAGTTTAAACACTAAACCTAAACCTCACTTAAACCCTAACTTAAACCTTAAACCTTAAACTGTAAAACACTAAATCCTAAAATAAACTAAAACCCTAAACCTTAAACCTAAACCTAAAATAAACTAAACCTAAATTTTAAACCCTAAACCTAAAACCTAAACCCTAAACCCCACCCTAAAACCACAAACCCTAAACCCTAAACCCTAAACTTTCAACTATCCCTAAACCCTAAACCCTAAAAAGCTAATAACCTAAACCTAAACTAAATAAAACCTAGAAATAAAATAAATAAAAAAACTTAAACTAAAATAAAATAAAAAAATAAAATAAAAACCTAAACCAAAACTTAAATCTAAACTAACTAAAATGGGATAAAATAAAAAAAAACTAAACTAAAATAAAATAAATGAAAACCTAAAATAAACTAAAAAATAAAAAACCAAAATAAAGTAAAAGCTAAATGCAAAATAAAAATAAAATAAAATACAAACTAAATAAAAACCTAAACCTAAAAAAATAAACCAAAAAATAAACCATAAAAATAAAGAAAGAATAAAACCTAAACCCAAACTAAAAAAAATACATAAATTAAAAAAAAACTTAAACCTAAACGAAAATAAACTAAACTAAAATAAATAAAACCTAAACCTAAACCTAAACCTAAACCTAAATCTTAAATAAAATAAAATTATCTAAAAATGAACATAACCTAAATTAAAAAAGAAAACCTAAAAGTTAACCTAAAATCAAAAGCTAAACCTAAACCTAAAAAAAATAAAATAAAACCTAAACCTAATCCTAAAATAAAAAATTAAACCTAAACCTTGAAAATAAAATAAAAATAAAACCTAAACTAAAATAATTAAACCTAAAATAAATAAACTAAACTACAACAACAACAACAACAACAACAACAACAACAACAACAACAACAACAAGAACAACAACAACAACAAGCCATTATCCCACTAAGTGGGGTTAGCTGCAAGATCTTTCTTCTACATTGTGTCCTATTATGTGTCAAATTGTCATTCAATTCTTATAAGGTTTTTTTTTACATCTTAACCATGTCTTTTAGGTCTACCTCTACCTTTCTTAACATAAGGAAAATCTAATGCATCTACTCTCTTAACCGTCATGTCTAAGCTTTATGTGGCCAAACCATCTAAGGCCTCTCTCTCTAATTTTATCTACCACTGGAGCTACACCAACATTTTCCTAAACATACACAATTTGCATTTTATCTCTAAGAGTAAAGCCACTCATCGACCTGAGCATCCTCTTCTCTGCAACACCTAACTTAGTCTGATGCTTCTCTTTTATTGGCCAACAATTAGCACCATAAATCATTGCAGGTCTTACCACCATCTTATAAAATTTTTCCTTAAGCTTAAGCATTACTTTTCTATCACACAATAGGCCAGGCACATTCCTACACTTCAACCATCCAACTTGAGTTCTACTAATAACATCTTCATCTATTTCACCATCATTTTGAACAATAGTCTAAATTTCTAAACCGCTCACTCTTTTTAATGACTTGTTCACCTAAAGTCACAACACTACCACTATAACATCTACAATTAAAATTACACTCCATAAATAAAATAAATTGAATAAAACTAAAAATAAACTTAAATAAAAAAAAAGAAATAAAGTAAACTAAAATAAATAAAAAATAAACTAAATAAATCTAAACTTACCAGTTTACTTAATTTTAAAAAATTAAAAAAATTAAAAATTTAAAAATTTAAAAAAAATCCTAATCCTAAACCCTAAAACTAACCCTAAACCCTAAAACCCAAACCCTAAACCCTAAACTCTAAACCCTAAAGCCTAAACCCTAAAACCTACAAACCATAAAACCCTAAACCCTAAACCTAAACCCTAAACACTAAAAACCCTAAAAAAACATAAAACCTAAATCTAAAATAAAATCTAAAAAATAAAATAAATAAAAAATATAAATAAAATAAAAATAAATAAAATAAAAAAAAACTAAACCTAAACATTAAAATAAAAAAAAATAAAAAATAAAAACTAAACTAAAATAAAATAAATAAAAACATAAACTAAAAAATAAAATAAACCTAAAAAGCCTAAATATAATAAAAACTAAAGGTTAAATAAAAATAAAATAAACCTAAAATAAAATAAAATAAAAACCTAAGCCTAAAAAATAAACCTAAAAATGAATAAAAAATAAAACCTAAACCCTAACTAAAAAAAGACCTAAACCTAAAATAAATTATACTTAAACTCTAAATTAAATAAAAAAATAAAAAAAATAAACCTAAACCTAAACTAAAAATAAAACTTAAAATAAAAACCTAAAACCTAAACCTAAAAAATAAAATAAAAACCTAAACCTAAACCTAAAAATAAAAAATAAAACCTAAACCTAAAAAATGAAATAAAATTAAAACTAAACTAAAAAATAAACATAAACCTAAACAATAAGCTAAAATAAAAAATTGAAACTAAAATTAATAAACTAAAAATGAATAAACTAAACTAAATAAAAATAAAAAACTAACATAAATAAAAATAAAAACTAAAATAAAATAAAATAAATAAAAATAATATAAATAAATTGAAACTTAAATTTAAAAAAAAAAAAACTAAACCCAAACCCTAAACCCTAAACCTAAATAACTAAACCTAAACTAACCTTAAACCTAAATCTACAACCCTATACCATAAACCCTAAACCCTAACCCTAACCCTAAAATAAAGAAACCCTAAAACACTAACCCTAAAGCCTAAACCTAAACCCTAACTTAAACTAAATTAACCCTAATCAAGATAACCCTAAACCCATCCCTAAACAAATCCTAAAGCCTAAACATTAAACCCTAAACTCTAAACCCTAACCTAAACCCTAAACCCTAAAACCCTAAACCCTAAACAAAACCATAAACCTAAATCCTAAACCTAAATCTAAAGTAAATAATATCTAAAAAATAAAATAAATAAAAAACTTAAACCTAAATAAAATAAAGAAATAAAATAAAATAAAAACCAAATCTAAAACCTAAACCTAAACCTAAAATAAAAAATAAAATAAAAATAAACTAAAATAAAATAAATAAAACCTTGACTAAACTAAAATAAAATAAAGCTAAGAAACAAACATAAAAAAAACTAAATGTAAAATAAAAATAAAATAAAATAAAACTAAATAAAAATGTAAACTTAAAAAATAAACATTAAAGTAAAACCTATAAATAAATAAAAAATAAAACCCAAACTCTAAACTAAAAATAAAAAATTAACCTAAAATAAAAATAAATTTAACAAAATAAAATAAACCTAAACCTAAACTAAAATAAATAAAAGAAAAATAAACTAAAATAAACCTAAACCCAACAAAAAAATTATAACCTAAAATAATCCTAAAATAAAGCCTAAAACTTAAACTTAAAAATAAAATAAAACCTAAACCTAAAACTAAAATAAATCCTAAACCAAAAAAATAAAATTAAAATAAAAAATAAAACAAAAATAAAATAAACATAAACCTAATCCTAAACCTAAAAACTATACTAAAATAAAAAACCTAAACTAAAATAAATAAATTAAAATCAATAAAAATAAAAAATAAACCTAAATAAAAATAAAAAATGAACTCAAATAAATAAAAAATAAATTAAATAAATAAAATAAACTAAATAAACTAAACATATCAATTTACTTAATTTTTTTTAAAAAAAAAACCTACAACCCTAAACCCTAAAACTAACCCTAAACCTTAAACCTACAACCCTAGACCCTAAACCCTAATCCTAAACCCTAAACCATAAAAGCATAAGCACTAAAATAATAAACCCTAAAGCCTAAACCCTACACCTTAAACCCTAAACCCTAAACCTTAAACCTGAAACCCCAAATCTAAATTAGAAGTAATTAAATAAATTAAAAAATAAACTTAAGCTCTAAAACCTAATAAACCTAAACGTAAACCCAAATAATGGGCATAACCTTGATGGGAACATCACATCAACCGTGCTCTAGATCCTGTGGAGGAAGGTGAAGGCATTATCATAGGGTGGTGGGGCTCTAGACTCTGCCGGTGGAGGTAGCAGTGGTTATGGAGGTGGGAGGAGTGATGGAGGTCAAATGGTGGTGATGAGGAGAGATCGAGGATTTGATGGATCCCTACTTGAGAAGTTGTTCGATGGGAAGTAGAGAAATTGAAGAATGACCGATCCGACTGCTTATGGAACTGTCTTCTAGAGAGTTCTAGTTATGGTTTTTGATTTGATGCATGCTATGTCATTCTTGTGTCTTAAAAACTTGGTTTGTTACTTGATGAAATAAAGAAGAAATGAATATGGATTTTTTCTACTAAAACCAAAACCTTAAACCCTAAAAAATAACCAGATCTAAAAACCTAAACTCTAAACCCCAAACCCTAAATTATAAAAACCCAAAATCCTAAACACTAAACTTAAACCCTAAAATCCTAAACCCTGAACCATATACCCTAAAACCTAAACCCTAAAACCTAAACCCTAAACCCCAAAACTTAAACCCTAAACCTAAACCCTAAACCCCAAACCCTAAACACTAAACCCCAAACGCTCTACTAACCCTAAACCTTAAAAAGTTGAAAACCTAAACATAAACTTAGTAAAACCTAAAAATAAAGTAAATGAAAAATCTAAAGTAAAATAAAATAAAACCCTAAGCTAAAACCTAAACCTAAACATAAAGCTAAACCTAAACCTAAATAAAATAAAAAATAAAATAAAGAAATTAAAATAAATAAAAAACCTAAACTAAACTAAAAATAAAAACTAAAATAAAATAAAAACTAAACCTAAAATAAAAAAATAAATCTAAATTAAAAAATAAAAAACTAAATAAAACCTAATCCTAAAATAAACCTCAAAATAAAACCTAAATAAAAACCTAAACCCTAAACTAAAAAAAACATAAACTTAAAATAAAGTAAAATAAACCTAAACCTAAACTAAAATAAACTAAACTAAAATAAATAAAACCTAAACTTAAAATAAAGTAAACCTAATCATAAACCTAAACATAAAGTAAAATAAAATAAATTAAAAATAAACCTAAAACTAAACAAAAAAGTAAAAAAATAAAAATAAATCTAAAATAGAAACTTGAAACCAAAACTAAAAAAAAATAAACAAAAATTTAAACCTAAACCTCAAAATAATAAAATAAAAAACCTAAACCTAAAAATAAAATAAACATAAAACTAAACTAAAAATAAACCTAAACCTAAATAAACCTAAAAAAAATAAACTAAAATAAAACCTAAACTAAAACAAATAAACCTAAAATAAATAAACTAAACTAATAAAAATAAAATAAACCTAAATAAAAATAAAAAATAAAATAAATAAATAAAACTAAATAAACTAAATAACCCATAACCTACTAGTTTACTTTAATTTAAAAAATCCTAACCCTAAACCCTAATCCTCGAACCCTAAACCTTAAATATTAAAACACTAAACCCTAAATCGTAAACCTTAAAACCAAAATCTTAAACTAATCTTGAACCCTAATCTAACCCTAAACCATAAACCTTAAACCCTAAATCCTAAACCCTAAACCCTAAACCCTAAAACTTTCAACCCTAAACCTTAAACTCTAAACCCCAAACCCTAAACATTAAACCTTAAACCCTAAAAACTTAAAAATATAAACCTAAACTAAACAAAACCTAAAAATAAAATAATTAAAAAACCTATACCTAAATAAAATAAAAAAATAAAAAAATAAAAACCTAAACCAACACCTAAACCTAAACCTAAACATAAAAATAAAATAAAATAAAAAATTAAAAACTAAACTAAAAAAAACTAAACAAAATTAAAAAATAAAATAACCCAAAAAATAAAATACCTAAATAAAATAAAAACTAAACATAAAATAAAATGAAATAAACCAAAATAAAAAATAAAACTAAATAAAAAAACCTAAACCTAAAAAAAAAAAAATAAACCTAAAAAATAAAAAAAAAAAATAAACCTAACCCTAAATTAAAAAAAAAAAAACCTAAATCTAAACTAAAATAAACTAGTAATAAAACCTAAACACAAAATAAACTAATCCTAAACCCTAAACTAAATAAAATAAAATAAACTAAAAATAAACCTAAACCTCAACAAAAAATAAAAAAAAAATAAACCTAACATAAAAATTTAAACTTAAACCTAAGTCTAAAAATAAAAAAATAAAACCTAAACCTAAAAAATAAAATGAAAATATAACTAAACTAAAAAATAAACATAAACATAAACCTCAATCTAAAAAATAAACCAAAATAAAAAATTAAAATTAAAATAAATATGCTAAACTAAATAAAAAATAAAATTAACCTAAATAAAAAAAGAAAAAATAAAATAAACTAAAATAAATAATAAACTAACCTAATTATGTTAAAAAAACAAACCTAAACCTAAACCAACCAACCCTAAACCCTAAACCTAACCCAACCTAAAACCTAAAAACCCTAAACCTAAACCTAAATCTAAACCCTAACTTAAACCCTAAACCTAACCTAAACTAAGCTCTAAAACTAAACCTCCTAAACTCTAACCTGAACCCCTAAAACTATAAACTACCTAAACCCTAAATCCTAAACCCTAAACCTAAACTTTAAACCCTAAACCCTAAAAAACCTAAAACCTAAAAAACTAAACCTAAAACCTAAATAAAAAACCTAAATAAATTAAATAAAAAAACCTAAACCTAAATAAATATAATAAAAACCTTAACTAAAACTTAAACCTAAACCTAAAAATAAAATAAAATAAAAATATAAATAAATTAAAATAAAATAAATAGAAACTTAAGCTAACCTAAAAACTAAAATAAATCTAAGAAAAAAAAAACCTAAATAAAATAAAAAACTAAAAATAAAATAAACCTAAATGAACATAAAGACTAAATAAAAACATAAAAATAAATCCTAAAAATAAATAAAAAATAAAACCTAAACCCTAAACTAAAAAAAATTTAAACCTAAAATAAAAATAAAAGAAATAAAATAAAATAAACCTTAACCTAAATAAAAATAAATAAACTAAAATAAATAAAACCTTAACCTAATCCTAAAATAAACTAAGCTTAATCCTAAAACTAATTTAAATAAATTATATTAAACTAGAAATAAACCTAAACCTAAACTAAAAAATAAAATCTAAAAATAAACCTAAAATAAAAACCTAAAACCTGAACCTAAAAAAATAAAATAAAAACCTAAACCTAAACCTAAACCAAAAATTAAAGAATAAAACATAAACCTTATAAAAAATCTAAAATAAAACTCAACTTAAAAATAAACCTAAACCTAAAAAATAAAGTAAATTAAAAAACCAAAACTAAAATAAATAAAGTAAACTATAAAAAAATAAAAAATAAATAAATAAAAGAAAAATAAAACAAACTAAATAAAAAATAAACTAAATAAACATAAACCCACCAGTTACTTAAAAAAAACAAAACCCTAAACCCTAAACTAATCCTAAAACCTAAACCTAAACCTAAACTCAAACCCTAAACCTAAACCTAACCTAACCTAACCCTAAACCCTAAATCTCTAAACCTTAAACCCTAAACTAACCCTAAGCCCTAAACCCTAAATAAACCTTAAACCATAAACCCTAAGCCCTCAAAACCCTAAATCCTAAAACATAAACATTGAACCCTAAACCTCAAACCATAAACCTTAACCCTAAACCCTAAATCCTAAACCCTAAACCCACAAATGTTAAACTGTAAAACCCTAAACCATAAACTCTAAACCCTAAACCCTCAACCCAAAACCCTAAACCCTAAAAACCTAAAAACCTAAACCTAAACAAAGTGAAACCTAAAAATAAAATAAATAAAAAACCTAAATAAAATAAAAAAATAAAATAAAAATTTTAAATAAAACTTAAATCTAAACCTAAAAAAATAATTAAATTAAAAATAATAAGAAAAAAATAAACTAAAATGAATAAATAAAATTTATACTAAACTAAAAATAAAATAAACTTAAAAATAAAAAACCTAAATAAAAGAAAAACTAAAAATAAAATAAACATAAAATAAAAACTAAATAGAATCTTAGACCTAAAAATAAATAAAAAATAAAACCTAATCGTACAAAAAAACCTAATCCTAAAGTAAAATTAAAATAAATAAAATAAAATAAACCTAAACCTAAAAAATAAAATAAACTAAAATAAATAAAACCTAAACCTAAAGTTAAAATTAATTAAACCTAAACCTAAACCTAAACTAAATAAAATAAAATATCCTAGAAATAAACCTAGACCTAAATTAAAAAATAAAACCTAATAATAAACCTCAAATAAAAAGCTACAATCTATATCTAAAAAAATAAAAATAAAAGCTAAACCTAAAAATAAATAAAACCTAAACCTAAATAATAAAATAAAATAAAACTAAACCTAAACTAAAAATAAACTAAAATAAAACCTAAAATAAAAAATACTAAACTAAATTAAAATAAAAAATAAACCTAAATAAAAATAAATAAATAAAAGAAACTCAAATAAATAAATAAAACTAAATAAACTTAAGCCCTAAACCCTAAATACTTAATTTTAAAACCCTATACCCTAAAACATAAAATTCTAAACCCTAAGCCCTAAAACTAACCCTAAACCCTAAAGCTCTAAAACCTAAACCCTAAGCCCTAAACCCTAAAACCCTAAACTCTAAACCCTAAACTATAAACCCTAAATCCTAAACCCTAAACCCTAAACACTAAACTCTAAAACCATAAACCCTAAACCCTAAAACCATAAACCCTAAACCCTAAACCTAAGCCCCAAACCCTAAAACCTACAACCCAAAACCCTAAACCCAAACAAAATGCTTAAAACTAAACCCTAAACTAACCCTAAACCCTAAGAATGGGCAACCTTGATGCCAAGAAAAATCATCATCAATGCTAAGTCTAGATGGTGGAGGCGATGGTTATCAGAGGGTGGGTGGAGGAGGTGGATGGTGGTGAGTGGCTATGGATATACAACCATGGTGGTGGTGGAAGGAGAGATCAGGGATATGATGGTGGATCCCCCTACTCGAGAGGTTGGGGTGATTCTGATAGGAACTAGAGAAATTGAAGAACCGACCGACCACGATATGGAACTGCTTTACAATATGACCCTTTTGATTTGCTCTATGGGTGCTCATTTTTTATCTATGTCATTGCTTGTATCTTAAAAAACTTTGGGTGCTACTTGGTTGATGAAATTTAAAAGAAGAAATGTTGAATCTGAATTTGTTCTCTATTAAAAAAAACTTAAACCCAAAACCCTAAACTAAATCTTCAACCCTAAACCTAAACTTTAAACCGTAAACCCTAAACCCTAAACCCTAAACCCTAAAAACCCTAAACCCTAAACACTAATCCCTAAACCCTAAACCCTCAACCATAAATCCTAAAACCTAAACCCTAAACCCTAAACCCTAAATGATAAAACCATAAATCCTAAACCTTAAAACCTATAATCCTAAACCCTAAACCCCAAACCCTAAATCGTAAACCCTAAATTGTAAACTGACCCTATACCCTAAATCCTAAACTAACCCTAAACCTAAACTAAATAACCTAAACCAAACCCTAAACCCTAAACCTTGAATAAAGAGATGTCATTATGATTAAATCTAAAGAATGACCTCATCCTAACATAGTTATGGTAGCTAAATAAAATGTCTTCAAGAGACTTTCCCTTGACTATTAGAGATTAGAATACCCTAAACCCTAACCCTAAATCATATTATAATACCATATATTATAGTACAATATAGCATCATATATTTGAACATGTGGTGATGTGTTTTTGGATGTTGTAAGATGTTTTGAAATGTTCTAGTATATTATGGTATTCTACCCTATAGTCTATATTAATATAAATCATAAAAATATTCATTTAATAAATTAGATGATGAAATTTGTTAAATTTGAATAGGGAATTATGTTGTAGTACCGAAGGTGTGCTATGCCACTTGTAGTATAAAACCTAAGATTTTATGTTCAAAATAAATATTATATGTTGTAGCAAAGTATAGCATCATAATATAGTGTTCTATGATTTTAAATTCTTTTAGTATTTTATAATCATGCACAGCCTACACTAGCTTTATTTATAAAAATGTTGATTTAGACTTTAAAATGGTGGAATTTTGCCAAATTCATAATAGGTAGAGCATGACATCATAATGTATTATTTCAATTTAAAATATGTAAGTATTACGACTAAAATATATAGTTTTTTATTATTTAGTCTAATTTTATGATTTTTTATCTTAAGCAATCCCTAGTGATGTGATATAATATAATATAATATGTTACATTACAATATGGGATTCCATAATAGTGCAACATCGCATTATAGCATACTATTGTACTACTACTTGTTGTTAAGCATAATTTAGTTTGTTATAGTATGATGTAGTAGAGTTTGCACGGTATAATTCATAAAAATATTGATCATAGGTGAGATGATGGCATTTAGCCAAATTTAAGTAGTTTTAGGAACATCATTGGGTGCTATGTTGTGTCATTTAATCAAAAGAATGGAATTTTGCATCCAAAATAAATGTTCAATTTTCAACCAAATTTTATAATTTTTTTGCTTAAAGTGATTCATTTTAAGGTGTAATGTAAGATAATATATTATATGAATGCTTATTCAAATATAATGTACATAACAATATAACTTCACATAGATATGAATGTGGTGGTGTGTTACTAAATGTTATTATACATTTTAGTATATTTTACTTTTGTTATAATACATTAGGTCAAAACTCACAAAAATGTTAATTTGAAGGTTGAACGAATACATTATTAGGCTTTTTTGTTCAAGTATTAAAGGTGTGCATAAGAGAAGAAAGAATATTGATTAGAATCCATGTCAAGGACATAGAGGGATATCTGTGGGGGATCACACATGCATTGGCACATGTGAGGGTCTGATGAGGGCTTAGAAGAAGAAAATGTTGGGGATAAGGTTTGAATTTGATTTGATTATATGATGGAAAGAAGATCCACTGGGATAAGAATCTATAATCCACCTAGGATTAAAATTGAATCAACTTTAATTTGTTTTTTTAATTGATGTGGAGGCATATTTGCTAGAGATATGGGTTTGATTCCATTGAGGATCGGGTATATGAGCCTTCCACTAGGGAAGCAGGTTCAAGCTATCCACTGAGAATTGGGATTTGAGTTTAATTTCATAGATTTATTTGGAGATGTATCCACTGGGAATAAGAGTTTGGTTGGATTTCTTTGATTTAGACTCTACTGGGGAGTTGGTTTAATTTAGCTCCACTAGGGAGGTTGGTTTTGAATTTAATTTGTTTGGTTGACTTCTTTATATATGATTTAGGCTCCACTAAGGAGAAGGGTGTGATTTAACTACCTAGAAAATCATATTGGGTTTAATTTAATCTGAAGTTAATGTATGGACCTAGATGGACCCACTAAGAAGGGGCTATATTAGCCTTGACCTTCCTCAGGTTTACAAATCCAAATGGATTGTCTATCGGCTATGGGGTAAAGCTAACCAACCTTAGGGGTTTCCTTTTGGTGTGCAACGGCTATGCTAGGAAGAATTCCTAACAAGCTTACATCTTCCAAAGTAAGGAACAACATTTGGGGTGACCTTTTGGATGCACAATAAATCGAATCTGACCTAGGGTGACTACTAAGTGAATGCAACTGGGGACTTATGTCAACTCAAAAGTATTCATGATTAGTTTTATCTTAATTTCATGTGATTTGATATGTTTTATTAGGTTTTGTTTGATTTTCAATTGAGGGAAAAACCACTGGGGTTGTGAGCTCGATCAAATTTGGTAGGCTGAATTTATGGACCATGTCGGTGTGCGATGGACCCATTTAGAAGTGGCTATATTAGACCTATCTTATCTCAGATTTATAATTCCAAAGGGATAGTCTACTAGACGTGGGGTAGAGATAGCCAACCTAAGCGGTTGCCTTTCGATGTGCAGTCGCTGTGCTAAGAAGAAGATGTAGTAGACTTACATCTTCTAAAGTAGGGAACTATCACTGGGGTGACCTGATGATAGCATAATAAATCAAACCCGACTTAGGGGAGACTACTAAGTGAATGCCACTGGGACTTATATTAACTCAAGAGTAGTGAGTTGATTCTTCTTATAAGGAGTTTTGTTGGCACTGCCCTAAAGATAGGATGCCTACTTAAGAAAAGGTACTACTAAGGGTGTCCTCCTAATCCACAAGGGAATAAATATTTTATTTATATGTTTGTGTGGACCCTATTGGTGTGCAAGGGACTATACTGAAATGGCCTATATTGACCTTGACTTATCTTAGATTTATTGGACCAAGGGAGAATCTATAAATCCATAGGATGGATTCTCTAACCATAGGGGTGGTTACTAGGAAAGGGGAACTGTCCAATCCGATAGTATCATGAGTAGTGTCTAAATGGGGTCACAAAAGACGTGATCCAAATATAGTGCCCATGTGGGATGCTATTGGGCATTATCGAGCCTTAAAAGAAAGCTTATAGGTGTAACGGAGGAGAAAGTGTAGAAAACTTACATCCGCCATGAGTGGTGTTTCCTAAGGTGCGAGAATCAACCAACCTAAGGTGTATCCAGCAGCATGAGTGGTATCCATCAGCATAGTGAGAACCAACCAACCTAAGGTGCCCGTCAATGTGTAATGATCAATCTAAAAAGAAATTGTTTAGGCTTATAACTTTCCAAATGGAACTAATCATCAGGATAGTCTGTCATCGATAGGACATATGTTATCTGACGTAGAGTGACTACTAAGCAAGGAGCCTTGAGGAAAGACTGGACCCAGACTTGAAGTAGTCATGAGGGAAGGAGCTACTAGGGGACTTATCCCGAACCTTAAATATACTTGACACAGTCAGTGCATGAAGGCTAATCCATGAAGAACATCGCAGACTCACATCCTCTTAAACGAAGCCAACATGAGGTAGCTTACCAGCTACAAAGTAAGGCTTATGAAACTAACAAGGCACTCGTTAGAGTGTAGTGGAAAAGTAAGGAAGGAAACTTTAGAAGACTTACATCCTCCAAAGTAAGAAGACCACTGGGGTGACACACTAACAGGGTATCACGTTAGCCCGACCTAGAGCAGCTACTAAGTGAGTACTGTTGTGGGTGTTATCTCAACTCAGAGTATCCCAAGACAAAATATATGTGTTCATTTTACATGTTTGTGTGTAGTTTGTGTTTGTGTTATGTTGATGAAGGATTGAACTCTGCTCGGGTTCCTTACACCTACCCTAAATATATCGTGGTAGATTCACAAATAAGAATACTTTCGACATGGAAGAGATTAAATTTGAAATGGAATCTTCATTTATGATAATTATTTTTGAACATGATTTATTATATTTATTTTAGTAAAACCAGTTGACTGGAAGCATTGGGTGCACTCCCTTATGATTAATAAGCTGATAAGATCCTCTTTGGTAGGCCTTTTCTATGGAAAAATGGCCTTCCCAAGTGGGTTCAAATGTGCCTCCCATCTAACAGGAAATAATCAGTCTCCTTAGAACTCAAATAAGCTCTCCTACTTGAAAAGCTCTAGGACAGACCAACTTGTTGTGAGATTGAATCATTTTAGCTTTGTTCAACTCAAGGTTTTGGCATGACCACAGGCATCTCTCCTCTAAACCTTCGAGCTCTTCTAACCGTAACTTGGCATTATGCTCTATAGATCTTGCTATGCAAAACTATCCTTAGTGATGAGAGTTGAACTTCTAATGGTAAATAGCTTACCCATACAAAGGATAAAGGAGTATACTTGAGTTGGAGTTCTATATGTGTGAGCCTCAAGGTTTCAACTAACTACTCATGCCACTATCGTTTATTATTATCGAGTGTCTTCTTTAGTATTTGGATGGGATTTTTGTTGAAGGCTTCTACTAAGTCGTTTGCCCTTGGGTAGTTGATGGTAGAATATCTCTAATCTACGCTATGCCTCCAGGCAAAGTTGTTGATCTCAGTGCTCTTGAATGCAGTACCATTATCAGATATATTTCATCGAGGCACTCTGAACCTATATACGATATTGTTCCTAAAATATTAGAGCACATGCTGAGCTATGAACTCTCTAAGTAGAATCATCTTCACCCAATTGGGAAAGTAGTCAGTAGCAGCTATGATGAACTGATGACCCTTGGATGAATAAGGATCAATCGGACCCACTATGTCAGTACCCCCAACACTTAAATTGCCATGAGGCTAATGTATGATGTAGAATATTGGGTGGTTGGTGTAGGACAACACTATGTATTTGACATTGAAGGCATCGCCTAGCCGTATCCATGCAATCTTTGATTATCGATGGCTAGTAATATCCTAGTCTCTTGATATTAGCTTTCATCTTCAGACCAGATTAGTTGGCTCCACATAATCCTGAGTGTACCTCGATCACAATCTTATGGACTTCATTTTTGCCTAAACAACATAACCACGTATAACCGAAAGATAGCCGGTATAAGACACCATCCACAGGAGTGTAGGAAAGTGTTCTTTACTTCATCTGATGGGCTTGGGAATTCTTTTGAGGTAGTTTACCTTTATTTAGGTAATCCATGAATGGTTGCCTCTAATCAAACTCATCAACCTTCTTAGCAATGGCAACCTCCCCTTCAAGAGAGTACTTTTTGATGAGTTCAATATCAATAAGGGATAATACTTGTCTATTTTGGACTTTTATTGATATGGACTCATCCTCCGGACATGCCAACACCTTAGCAAGCTTGGCTAAAGCATACGCTATGATATTCTCTCCTCGAGGAATCTTATAAATGGTAACCTCTAGGATTTGGGCCAACAAGTCCATGGTGTACTTCTAGTAGTGATGGAGCTTGGGCTTTATAACCTTGAAGGACCCAGCAATTTAGTTGATAACTAGCTAAAAATCCCTAATGATATTGATGTTCTTGATGCTTAGATTAATGGTTAACCTGCACAGAGCCATACCTCATATATTTAGGATTGGACAAATATTATGAGAATCTCATCACATCATGGTCCGGAGTTAAGAGAACTAATCCTACCCCTGCCTTTCTTGGAATAGTAGATTCTGGTTCTCCTCCTCTTTGAGAGAAAGTTGAACCATCAAAGTACATCTCCTAGTGGTGAATTATAGTATCCCTTAAGTTCATGATTTGTTCATCTAGGAAATCATCACTAAGCGAAGAGTCAGTAGGAAGTGGGTGTGCTGCTAAGAAATTCGCTAGCTCTTATCCTTTCACCACATGGAAGGGTACAATTGTAATGTCAAACTATGAGAGGATCATGGACTGTCATGCCAACCATCCTGATAGTGTTGTCATGTCATGAGATACTGTAGTGGATTGATGATAGAGATTAAGTTCACCTTATGAGGAAGCATGTAGTGTTGTAGCTTTAGGGATGTAAAGATTAAAGCTAAGCAATGCTTCTCAATGGGTGGATAATTAGCCTCAGTAGGGATTAAAAAATAGCTGAGGTAGTAGAGTGCATTTTCCTTCCATTCATCATTGGCTTGGGCCAACAAAGCACCAAGGGAGTTATCTAAAACAACAATGTAAAGTATGATCGACATACCTGGGATAGGGGCTACTAAAATTGATGGCATCATCAAGTAATGCTTGATGTCTTCGAAGGAATGCTCACACTTATCATCCCACTTAAACTTGGCATCCTTCTTGACAAGTTCTTAGAATGGTTGACATTTTCTCGATAGGCTGGATATGATTCATCTTGGAGATGCCTACCGCCCTTAGAATGATCTGAGTTGAGTTAAACTTTTAGAGGGTGGAATTTCTAATATCGCCTTGGTCTTTTATGGATTGATTTTGATTCCCTGGTGTCAGACAACAAACCTGTAGAATTTCCCTGAAGCTACTCTGATGCACACTCTAGGAGGTTCATTTTGAGGTTAAATTATCTTAACTGCTCAAAAACTACTCTTAAGTCAAAGAGATGGTCTTCCTTTTCCCTACTTTTGACCACGAGATCATTGACATAACACTCGACTTGCTGATGAATGAGTTCATCAAACATTCGAGTCATAGCTCGCTGATATGTAGCACCATCATTTTTTAAGGCTGAAAGGAATGACCTTATAGCAATAAATTCTGATCAGGATTTTAGAAGTAGTGTTTCATTCATCTTCAAGGGCCATCTTTATTTGATTATATCCAGATGAGCCATCCATTAAAGAGAAGACTGCATGAGATGAGGCAATGTCCACCATCAACTCTAGGATTGGTAGTGGAAATTCATCTTCTGTACATGCCTTATTTAAATCTCTAAAATTGATGCTTATGTGAATTTGTTCATTCTTTTTCTTAACAGGGATCATGCTGGCTAACAAGGTAAGGTATTTTTCTTCTTGGATGAAGCCAGCATCGATTAGTTTCTTGAATTCATAAATGACCTATTTATTCTATGTCTAATCGCATGCGTTTAGGAGCTTACTTTATAGGTTAGCGTAGGCTCTATCACTAGTTTATGGACCACTACATCGAGCTCCGGGCATCTCTTCATAACTCCATGCAAAGCCCTTAAACTCAATTAATGGCCTAACTAAGTCATTGGTTTCAATTTCATTCAATAAAGAACTGATGTATGTCGAGCGTGAATCGTCTTTAGATTCAAAGTTGATTTCTTTGAGCTCATCGATGGTTGACTTGATCTCTTCTTTGAACTATAGCAGTGCATCTTTGACTTCAAAATCATCTAGATTTTCTGATGTTTTTAAGCACAGCTCCTCATATGAGTTAATGTGATTTGAAAAAACTTATCAGATTCCAAATGATTGGTAATGGCTAAGCATTAATCATCATCATTGACTAGATCCATTGTACCAAATCCTAGTCCTGATCTTGATTGAGAGATTTTGCATTTGTTCTTCCATATTCTTTCAAAGTAGTTTGACCTATGCTTTGACCAAGTATATGAGATTAAACCTTTCTTTGCAAAATTATGAACACAAGGCAAGTACCAACCAAAATGTAATTCCATTAAGTAGGCAAGGGTTCTTAGACTCATAATGTTGACTAATACACTAGGCTCAACCAATACTCTGGATAGCCTGCATTTGTCAGCATCCACTATAATTTAAAGAGGCAGTTGTATTCGGTCATCCCTAAGAGTAAGTCTCATCCCTGAATGTAACCAAATTAAAACCAAAACCAAAACCAAAAAGAAACTAAACCTAAATCTAAATCAAAACTAAATAAAATAAAATAAACTAAAATAAACCTAAACCTAAACTAAAAAAATAAAACGAAACTAAACCCAAAATAAAACCTAAAACCCTAAAAAAAATTAAAATAAAACCTACTCATAAACCAAAAAATAGAAAATAAAACATAAACCTAAAAATAAAATAAAATTAAAACTAAACTAAAAAATAAACCTAACCCTAAACCTAAACCAAAAAAATAAACTAAAATAAAAAACCTAAACTAAAATAAATAAACATAAAATAGATAAACTAAACCAAATAAAAATAAAATAAACCTAAATAAAAATAAAAAATATAATAAGCTAAAATAATAAAGAATAAACTAATCTAAACCTACTGGTTCACTTAATTTAAAAATAAAACCTAAATCCTCAACCCTAAACCCTAAACTATAAAATAAATCTAAATCAGAAACCCTAAACCCCAAAACCCTAAAACATCCTAAACCAAAACCCAACTTTAATCCAATCTAAACATAAAATTCTAACCCTAAACCTAACCTTAAACTCTAATCCAACCTAAACCTAACTCTAACCCCAAAACTATAAACCTCCAACCCTTAAACTCTAAATAACCTCACTACCTAAACTATAAACCTAAAACTCTAAACCCTAAAACCTAAACTAATAAACCACTAAACTAGCCCTAAACCCTATAAACTAAAACCAAAGCCTAAAGCCTAAAACATGAAAACACTAACACTAAACCTTAAACCTTAAAACCCTAAACCCTAAAAACCTAAAAACTTAAACATAAACTAAATAAAACCTAAAAATACAATAAATAAAAAAACCTAAACCTAAACTAAATAAAACCTAAAAATAAAATAAATAAATTAAACTTAAACCTAAATAAAATAAAAAATAAAAAATAAAACCTAAACAAAAACCTAAACCTAAACTTAAAAATAAAATAAAATTGACTAATATAAATAAACTAAAATAAAATAATTAAAAACCTAAACTAAACTAAAAAATAAAATAAACCTAAGAATAAAATACCTAAATAAAATAAAAACTAGACATTAAATAAAAATAAAATAAACCAAGAATAAACCTAAAATAAAATAAAATAAAAACTAAATAAAAACCTAAACCTAAAAAATAAACCTAAAATTAAAAATGAGAATAAAGAAATAAAAAAACCTAAACCCTAAGCTAAAAAAAACCTAATCCTAAAATAAACTAAACCTAAACCTTAAAGTAAAATAAAATAAACTAAAACAACCTAAACTTAAACTAAAAATAAACCTAAAATAAACCTAAAATATAAACCTAAAATCTAAACCTAAACAAATAAAATAAAAACCAAAACCTAAACCTAAAACTAAAAATTAAAACCTAAACCTAAAAAATAAAATAAAAATCAAACTCAACAAAAAAATAAACCTAAACCTAGACCTAAACCTGAAAAATAAACTAAAAATTAAAAACCTACACTAAAATAAATGAATCTAAGAATGTAAACTAAATAAAAAATAAAAAATAAATAAATAAATAAAAAATAAAAAGTAGGAAAATCAATAAAATATAAAGTACAGTAGAAATGTTGATCAATTTGTTCTCTAAAACCCAAAAAAACTAAATCATAAATTAAACTTAAACCAAACTAAACTTTAAACCCTAAACCAAAAGCCTAAACCCTAAAACTTAAACCCTAAACCCTAACCCTCCCCCTAATAAAAAAATCCCAAACCCTAAAACCTAAACTAAATAAAACCTAAAATTAAAATAAATAAATAAACTTAAAACTAAATAAATTTAAAAAAATTTTAAAACCTAAAACCTAAACCTAAACCTAAAAATAAAAGTAATAAAAGAAACTAAAATAAAATAAAATAAAACCTAAACTAAAATAAAAAATAAAATAAACCTAAGAATAAAAAAACCTAAATAAAATAAAAATTGAACGTAAGATAAAAATAAAATAAACTTGAAATAAACCTAAAATAAAATAAAAACTAAATAAAAACCTAAACCTAAAAAATAAACCTAAAAATAAAACTTAAAAATAAATAAAAAAATAAAACCTAAACCAAACTAAAAACCTAAACCTAAATAAAAAAATAAAATAAACAAAAAAAATAAACCTAAACATACACTAAAATAAACTAAACTAAAATAAATAAAACCTTAACCTAAAGCTCAACCCTAAACTAAATAAGATAAAATAAACTAAAAAAATGTAAACCTAAACTAAAAAATAAACCTAAAATAAAAACATAAAACCTAAACCTAATGAAATAAAATAAAAAACTAAACCTAAACCTAAAATAAAAAATAAAACCTAAACCTAAAATATAAAATTTAAATAAAACTAAACTAAAAAATAAACCTAAACCTAAAACTAAACCTAAAAAATAAACAAAAATAAAAAAACTTAACTAAATAAACCAAAAATAAATAAACTAAACTAAATCAAAAAACATAATCATAAATAAAAGTAAAATAAAATAAATAAAAAGTAAACTAAATAAACAAAAGAAGAAATGCTGAATCTGAATTTATTCTCTATTAAAAAAATTGCAAAACGCAAAACCCAAAACCCTAAACCCTAAATCCCAAAAAAATATAAAAATCTAAACCTAAACGAAATAAAACCTAAAAATAAAATAAATAAAAAAACCTCAACCTAAATAAAATAAAAACATAAACTAAAACCTAAACCTAAACCTAAAAATAAAATAAAATAAACTAATAAAAATAAACTAAAATAAAATAAATTAAAACCTAAACTAAACAAAAATAAATAAAATAAACCTAAAAATAAAAAACCTAAATAAAATAAAAACTAAAAGAAAAATAAAATAAAATAAAATAAGAACCTAAACCTAAAAAATAAACCTAAAAATAAATAAGAAATAAAACCTAAACCATAAATTAAAAAAAACTTAAACCTAAAATAAAAATAAAATAAACCTAAACCTAAACTAAAATAATCAAGACTAAAATAAGTAAAACCTAAAACAAAACCCTAAACTAAATAAAATAAAACAAACCTAAAAATGAATCTAAATGTAAACTAAAAAAAAAACCTAAAACATAAACCTAAAAAAAAACTAAACATAAACCTAAAATTAAAAAATAAAACATAACCTAAAAAATAAATTAAAATAAAATAAACTAAAACGTAAACTTAACCTAAATCTAAATTTCAAAAATAAACTAAAATAAAAAAAACATAAACTAAAATAAATAAACCTAAAATAAATAAACTAATAAACAAAAATAAAAAATAAACATAAATAAAAATAAAAAATAAAATAAACTAAAATAAATAAAAAATAATCTAAATAAACAAAAGAAGAAATGTTCAATCTAAATTTGTTCTCTTTTACAAACAAAAATAAAAAATAAAATAAAAACCCTAAACCCTGAACTAAAATTTCAACCCTAAGCCTAAAACCTAAACCCTAAACCCTAAGCCCTAAACACCCTAAATGCTAAACCCTAAACCCTAAACCCTAAACCCAAAAATAAAAAAAACCTAAACCCTAAAAACCTAAACTAAATAAAACCTAAAAATAAAATAAATAAATAATCCAAAACCTTAATAAAATAAAATAATAAAATAAAATAAAAACCTAAACCTAAATCTAAAAATAAATCAAAATAAACTAAAATAAAATAAATTACTTAAACTAAATTAAAAAATAAAAATAACCTAAGAATAAAAAACCTAAATAAAATAAAACAAAAGCATAAAATAAAATAAACCTATAAAACTAAATAAAAAATAAAATAAAAACAAAATAAAAACCTAAACTTAAAAAATAAACCAAAAAATAAAACATTAAAATAATAAAGAAAATAAAACCTAAACCATAAACTAAAAAAAAACCTAAACCTTAAATTAAAAAAATAAACAAAATTAAATAAACCTAAACCAAAACTAAAATAAACTAAACAAAAGTAAATAAAACTTAAACCTAAACCTAAAATAAATTAAACCTAAACCCTAAGCTAAATAAAATAAAATAAACTAAAAATAAACTTAAACCTAAAATAAATAAATAAAACCTAAAAATAA
Source organism: Cymbidium sinense (assembly GCA_021442155.1). Classification (NCBI taxonomy): domain Eukaryota; kingdom Viridiplantae; phylum Streptophyta; class Magnoliopsida; order Asparagales; family Orchidaceae; genus Cymbidium; species Cymbidium sinense. Next base: position 365,150,818 of record CM038214.1, on the reverse strand, counting down.
ACCTAACATTAAAACCTATAACATAAACCTAAAAAAATCAAATAAAAAACTTAACCTAAACTAAAAGATAAACAATAAAACTTAAACCTAAAAAAAATTTAAAAATAAAAATCAACTAAAAAATAAAGTTAAACCTAAACCTAAACCTAAAATAGAATAAATAAACATAAAATACAAAACACTAAACCCTAAACCCTAAACCCCACCCGCACTCCTCAGCGATCTTGGTGACTTGCGTTCCCTTCTGGATATGTTCTCGATTTCCCAAAAGCGACGCTCGGCTCCTCTGTAGACATCCTTGGATTAGAGCAACGGGAGGCTCGGTCTCGTGAATCCTGCCCGTCGCCTCGACGACCGACTTTGCTCTCTGACTCTATAGGTTTTCTGGATTCGATTGAACCTGTTAATGAAACTAATGTTAAATCATTCAAAGATGCTTTATCTAGTAAGATCTCTAGCTTGAATGCTTTAGTTAATCTCATTTCGACTTCTTATCGGATTGTCGGCATAATGTGTTCAATCGATGTTCGAGAAACTTGCTAAGCCCTTCGGTTCGCTTTGGTGGGTAAATTCTCCCTTAGATGCCCAACTCTTGATAACATTCACTTTCTTTCATAGTTTAAAATTAATGGGTTCTCTCTATCGCCGATCGATCCCGTCACATTCTTATTCAACTTTCTAATGATTTAGATTACTCGGGCTCATCGTTCTTATTTTGTGCATAATCAAATGCTAAAATGGTCGCTCTATTTGATGTCAAAGAAGAATCTCCCATTGTCCCTCTTTGGCTTGCTTTTCCTAACACGTGAATACATTTTTTTTTTCTAACATGCGAATACATTATGTCACTCATCAAGTTTTGCTGCCTTTTGGTAGACCTCTCCAAATAGATCAAGCAATGGCCAATAGATCTAGGCCATCGTCAGATTCTTGAGATAGACATCACAAAGAAATATCCCAAAGAGGTTTGGATTGGCTCAAAAATTTGGATATAGTCAAAAGAATTCAAAATTTTCCTGTTTCTGATTCACTCGAAGATTCACGACACATCACTGATTGCTTTCATCCTAATCTCGGAAAAAATTACCAGAATATGACTACCATTAATGGAACTGGGAAAACCAATACTCTAGCATAATGCGCTAAAGATACTCAAAAGAACCTCTACCTACACCTCCACCGATCTATCTAGTGGCAAACAATCGACCTTGGTACTAAAACAACCAATGAGGGTGTGATGTTACCAATGGCAATTTACCTAACTTCACCCTCGCTAATCTAATTTCCCATGATAGCTCTTTGCTTTAAATCCTCTGAATGGTAGCCTATTGGACACCCAATTAAACAATTTGAATGGGAATCATATAATGGACCAAATCAATAATGACCCTATGGTTTAACATATTGAGAAAGATATTTGTATTACGAATGGTGCTACAACTTCCACATCTATTTCCCTTCAGAGTGATATCCAATTGATCCCAATTTCTCATACTCTATCCGATATGGAAGAAGGTGAAATCCCCTGTTCTAAATCATTGATAGATTCTTCTATTATTTTGGAACCCATAAATCAATCTTTCTCGATGGAGATAATTTGGACTGAGACCCTTTCAAATTGTTAAAACAAAACCCTTCAAAGCAAAATTTTCTAATAATAACCTCTCTAGAATCACTTCCACCCCACACAAGAAATGTGCCATCATTTCTTTCTCCTCTTTTCTTTTACTTTTCCCTTTTGGTTGTCCCCTTATGATTAATTTTCTTATTTGGAATATCCGGGTTGTGGGTCTCTTCCGTCCGCATGTTAGAGTCTTTGTCGTGTTCATAATATCAAGTTACTTATTCTTATTGAACCTTTCATTAATTCTTCTAAGATTGCTTTTGTCTAGATCCCTTGGCTTTCATAATTTCTTCAATCTTAATAATAAAATTTAGTGCTTTTGGCACAACTCCATCACCATTTCCATCATTGATAATCTTGACCAATTGGTTAATGTCAAAATCTCCTTAGGTGACTTATCTTTTTTTTTATCTATGCCTCTTGTAATAGAGTTGGTAACACCCTTTGGAATCACTTATGCACCTTCCCTCTGCTAACCTGGTTGGTTGGAGATGATTTCAATACTATCATAGCTAGTTCGAAGGGGAGGATGTTCTCCTAACCTTCATTCCATGGTGGACTTCTCAAATATGACCCTTGAAAATCGATCGACATTGGTTTCACTGGGTCTAACTTCACGTGGCACAATTCTAGGCTTTGGCAGCATCTTGATAGGGCCCTTTTAATTCTCTTTGGATCAATAAATGGTCTTCTACCACTGTTGAGCATTTGAGCGAACTTTGTCGACCATGCTCCTCTTTGATTTCCTTCAATAATCCCCCCCAAACCCGTCTACTCTCCTTTGATTTCAAAACATGTGGACCCAACATAGTGACTTCACCAATGTCGCTATCACTAATTGGATGGCCCTATTTTCCGGATAATTCTATTAAAGGTATGACTTCTTTGGCTTAAGCTCAAAAGACTTAAATAAAATCTTATTTGGTGGAACAAACACATTTTTAAAAATCTTTTCACAAATCTTAAAGCTATGGAACAAGAGGTTTGTTCTCTTGAAGTCGCCTCAACCGATCCTAAAACTTGAGGAGTTGAACATTGCCAAGAATAACTTGCTTAATTATCAAAACATGGAAGAAACCTATTGGCATCAAAAGCAAGCAAATATATGTCGATGGTGATGTAAACACCGTAATTTTATGCCATTTGTAATAAACAGAAAGCCTTAAACTCGATTAAGAAAATTAAGAACTCTAATGGTGAATGGATAACCGATAACAATGATATTAAGGATTCTGTCATTCATCATTTCCAAACTTTATTAAATTCTAAGCCGCTGTTATACTTTATCAAACACCCATCTTATTCCTTCTATGATTAACGAGGATAATCATTTACTCACTATGTGTCCTTCAAGAGGAGATTAGTAATACTCTTAAGAACATGAACACTGACTCTGTTGCTGGCCCTGATGGCTATTCGACCCACTTCTTTCAGCACTATTGGCCATTTATTAAAACCAATTTAGTTAATGCTGTTATTGATTTCTTTGATGGAAATCCCATTCCCAAATACTTTTCAAGCACTTCTATTGTCCTTATTCCCAAAATTAATAATCCTGAATCTTGGGGCAATTTTAGACCGATTAGTCTTTGCACCTTTTTTCAAAAACTCATTGCTAAATTAATAAATAATAAGCTTATCCCTTTGCTTCCTAAAATCATCTCCCCTAATCAAACTAGTTTTGTTAAACACAGAACAATATCAGATAATATTCTTCTCGCTCAAGAAATGGTTCATGACATTGATATCAATTCTAGAGGAGGCAATATCTTATTCAAACTGGACATCTCTAAAGCCTTTGATAATCTCTCATGGGACTTTCTCTTCAAATCGAATTTGTTTGGTTTTTCGATAGTTTTATCCGGATTATAAAAGATGTATCATGAATGTCCGGTTTTCTTATCATGAATGGTGAGTCCATTGGTTTCTTTCCTTCTAGCCATGGTTTGAGGCAAGGTGACCCACTATCACCTTCTCTTTTATCATCACTATTGAATACTCCAAGGAGCCCGAATGATCTTTTCGCTAATAAGCCTAATATGTCTTTTAAAACTCATGGAGGTTTCCTATTTCTCATCTTTGATTTCATTATCTTCAAGAACTGGTTCCATTCAACATGTTAAAACCATCAAGAACCTTCTAAATGATTTTGGTAAAGTTAGTGGTCTTTTCTTAATGAAGGAAAATGCTATTTTATTCCTTCAACTAAGATTCCTCCTAATAGACTTAACCAAATATCCAATTACTAATTTTAAGCAAAATCAACTCCCTCTTAATTACCTTGGAGCTCCAAAGGCCAAAAAAGATCTCATCTTTTGATGATCTAATTCAAAAAATTTCTAACAAAATTTCGGTTTGGGAATTTCATTTACTCTCTTCTGGTAGCTTACCTTGATCAAGAGCACTCTAAACTCCATGCCCATATACCTTCTTCAAACCATTGTGCCTACCAACTCTACCATAAATAGAATTGAGCATCTCTTAAACAAATTCTTCTAGGGAACCAATACATCCTCTAAAAGAATGCACTGGTCATCCTGGTCTAATAGTTGTGGTACTCTTGAAGAGGGAGGTCAGATGTAAATCCATCAAAGAAGTTATCCATGCCTTCTCCTACAAACTTTGGTGGAACTTTAGAGCAAAAATAGTAAATTTCATGACTTCTAAATATTGCCGGGTAAACATCCTCTCATTTGTCCTTTTAAATCGGTGATTCTCTTGTGTGGAGAAGACTTTGTTGCCAAATGGGATGCAATCCTTAATTTTTTGGGGCATAAACTCGTGCAATTCTTTTTTTTTGGCAAGACAACCTGAGTGGTTCGCTCCATTGATGACTTACTCTACACTCACTCCACCTCCATTAGAGTTAATTCATTCTGCAAAACCACATGTGGAACACTAGTAAGACATGATTCTATTCCTTCCACTTTCTTAAATATGATTACTAGTATTCCTATCACCCCTAACAATCATGATCGATTATCTTTAAGTTATCTCATAATGGGGATTTCAACCTTAAAATGTGTGGATTCACACTAAAGACAATCGATTCTTCTATTGTGTTCTCCAAAATTTGGAATAGCAATATCCCTTCTTCTTACTGCTCTTACTTGGCATATCCTAAAAAACTTTATTCTGTTGACTCTTTGTTGGGGTAAAGGGTTTTATTTACCCTCTAAATGTCAATGTTGTTCCCATATTGAGAATGTTAACCATGTTTTTATTAATGGGACTATTGCCTCTAAAATTTGGATTTGGTATGACAATCTATTCAACACTATCAATTTTAATTATTCTTTTACTTTATATCAACTTCATGAAGTTTACTTTGACAATGCAATTAAAGGTCATATTAAAATCATAATCGCCATTACTCTTATTTGGTTCATATGGATGGACCAAAATGAAGCTAAACATTGTGGGAATTAATCACATGAGGATTATTGCTAGAACTAAAAATAAAATTTGTGACTTATTTAAAGCTAATTTAATTCATCACAACCATTTTAAAGGTAAATCCGCTAATAAACCGGGCCTCAACCTTCCGCACTTACTATCGAAATGATAGAATTGTTTTTTGGAAAAACCTCTTGATCATATTATTAAAATTAATATTGATGGTCTCTCATAATGGCTCGGTTGTGGAGGCATTTTCGTGGATTCTAAGGGTATTGTTATATGTGCATTTGCTTATCCCCTTATTTCCAAAGATCGTTCCTTTATATGAGGTCCACAAAGCTCTAGAAATTTGTCTTCAAAATGATGCTCAATATTTGGATAGAGATGGATGCTCTTCTACCGATTGACCTTTTGACTTCTACCAATATGAGCAACGCTTATTTGTACTACCTCCTCAAGCAAACTAGGGCTCTTCTCTCAACTGAATTTTACCATCACTCATGCCATGCGTGAAGGTAACGCCATCATTACCTTGCAAATCTAGGAGATTAGATAGTATCATCCTCTTTAATCAATTTACATTACCCAAATACCTGGTCCGTTAACTTGGACGGGCTTCTTACCTTAGAATCTAACTCTCCTCTTTGTCCTCTTTTCTGTTCCCTTGTGTTCTACCTCTCCTTGACATTTTTCTTTTACTTCTGGGAGTTATTTCATTTTTGTGCATGAAGAGGAAATTTGGTTTTTTCTGATACTTATCATCCTCGATGTTTTTTCTGGAACTGGACCCCATTCATCATGCCATTTCGTTTCAGAAGGTTTCTTTGGTGGGATCTTGTGCTTTCTTCCTTTCCTCTAACTATCGATGTTCTTTTGCGCTTTCACGTGTTATCACGACCTTCTTACCCTTAATGGTCACTTATGTTGCAATAGTTGCTCTAATGGGAGTGACTCCGATTGCCCTGATTATTTCTCATTGGGTTGTTGCTCATTTCTCTTGTGAATCATATCTGCTATTTATATTGTAATCGCATCTATTTGGTCTGTACCTTCTTGGATTGGTGTGCCATTTCTTCATGTGGTACTAGTCCGATGTTACCTTGTCGCTTTAAGACTTTGGATGTTTGTGGATTTGGTTTATCGATTAGCTTCGGCTACTATCTTAACCTCTATAATATCCCTTTAGTCGTTAGTATTGCGGATCACTATGCCTTATCAAGCTCTACTTGATCATAAACTATGGTTGGTATACTCAATGACTTATTTTGGAAAGCTGTGGGGTATTTCTCCAAGGATTTAATAATAGGGATGTTTGCTATGAATGTTCCTTATGTGATAGTTTTTCTGAGGCTGATTTGGTTCCTTGAGGCTTCTATCAATCTTGCTATCTCTGGTTTTGTTTTCCAGGCGCAGCAAGCTTGGATTTTCTCAATGGATCATTATCTGCATCTGGATTGTGGGTAATTTTGTATTCACGATTTTGATTTTCTGTTTTCCGCAAGATGCCAACATCCGATTATTGTTTGTCCTTCTGTGGTCTTCTCTCCATTTGTTATGTTGTGAACATGCTTTTTAAATATCCTTTTTTGTTATCTGAAGGGCATCAATGGTTTATCTTATAAGCATAATGGGATTATTGGCAATCCTATTGGTTATTATTGTCACTATCCTTTGTTGGATTATGGTGATTAAGCACCTCATGACCGATTTCTCAATGTAATTTGCTTGGGGTGCTATTAATTATCTATCCTTCCATTTACTTATATATAATTTATTCTGGCACTTTGTTGGTCTTAGTCTTCTGCTTATTGGTCAGACTGGATTGTGTCTTGGGTTCGGTTTACCTTATTCAAAGCATGATGTTCATTGCTTGGTGAACTTTGCTTTGAACCCCCTTTTTGGTCTTTTAGTTGCTTGTCATTGGACTAATGTGATCTATCATATCTGCTGCTGTTTCTTTCATTCTCTCTCTAATAAACTTGCATCTGTTGCTCTGTTTATATTGGATGGGAGGCATTATGACATGCTAGTCGGTTTTTGTTGTTTTGATTATTTCATGTCCCGGAAATTTCTGCTTGGTTTATCGCCACCCTTGTTGGCTCCTTCTGTTGTTGGCTGCAAGATTTTTGGGTCCTTTGTTCAGCAAACATTTAATGCTCTTGATGCTCTGATGGTGATGGTTTTTGGAGATTTCCCGTGTTGCACCTTCAAGATATCGCTTTTATGGCCTACTATCTACTCTTGAGGTTTTATGGCCAATCTGTAGTCTTTCCCTGCCTCAATGTTTTCGTCTTCATTGTTGTCTCCTATTATTTTTGCTTTGGTTATCCATTGTCCTATCTTTTTTGCATTCTATTTTACATTGTTGCATTACTTGTTTTACTATTGTTTTTTCAGATGCCCTGCTATTTTACCTCTACTGCTCATCTCTGAATGCTATAATTTGCATTACCTACTGTTGTCTCTATCCTATCTCTCAGTTTGGTTTGTGCAATTTTTTTGAGCTGTCTATTCTGAAAGAGTGGTGTTATGGGAAGTTGCTACCTTTTGTTGTCTTGTTCTCGGTTCTGTTGAGTGGATTATCTCGAATTTTGACCCGATGTCGCCATGGGAGTAGCTCTAAATGTCCCACTTGTTGTTAGTTTGGTTGGTTGCCTTTTCCGTGTTGAGCTATGTTGTTCCCTTTACAATCTTCTCCATACTCATATGGACATAAAAGGGGTTTTTTCCGCCTCGAAAGTTTCAATTATATATCTTATGATGGGAAAGTCCAACTATAAGATCATTGACTTGATTAGCGGATCAAAGCAAGTTATCTCATCTCTGTTTTTTGGTGGTGGGTTTATATGCTTTTCACTTGGATATGAGGCTCGCTAAGATGACTAATTCCCCATGTTTATATACTCTCATGTCGATGACTATATTGCTAATATCTTTCTTGAATGAGACAACTTACCATTTAGCTCTTTGCAATTACCTCTATTTTAGATGATTGTGTTTAGGATTGTAATAAAGTTCATAAGACTATCAACAAGGTGTTACCTCCTCACGTGTATTGGCTATGGTGTTTTCACCCCTTTGGTATGGTAGTAGCATGTGATGTAACCCTTCTAATGAAGTTTGATGCTCAATTTTGCATCCCAAATTTGTGTGATTGGGCTGAGCCTCTATCAACTTTCCTTATTATCGCTCTCAATTTTATTGTTTTCATTTATCTCTCTATTTGACTTTTACCGCTCTAATCTCCTTTCTAGTGTCACTTTGTGTGATTCTCCTTGTTCTCTCAGGTTTGCTCCATATTACCAAGCTCTCTTACAACCATCGAGCACCTTAATCTTCCTTTCGATTATTATATTAGCCATATTGTATCTTTTGATTTCTTTAATGTTTTCTCTTGCTTTTGGATGTACTTAGATGGGGATTTACTCCTTAGTAGCTCTTTGAGCAAGAGATTCGAGTTTATCCTCTTAAGGATCTTGTAACCCTTTTTTGTAATAAAATACCCCTAATGGGGTTTCCTTAAAAAAAATAAACATAAAATAAATAATCTAAACTAAGTAGAAATAAAAAAATAAACATAAATATAAATATAAAATAAAGTAATATAAAATGAATAAAAATTAAACTAAATAAACTAAATAAATAAAATAAGAAATGTTAAAAAAAACCCTAAATCCTAAACTAAAACTTGAACCCAAAACCTAAAACCTAAACCCTAAACCATAAACCCCAATCCATAAACCCTAAAATCGTAAACCATAAACCCTAAACCCTAAAACATAAACCCTAAACCCTAAACCCTAAATCCTAAACCCAAAAAATTAAACCCCTCATCTAACCCTAAAATTTAAACCTTAAGCCCTAATCCCTAAATCCTAAAAAGTTAAAAACCTAAACCTAAACTAAATAAAACCTAAAAATAAAATAAATAAATAAATGTAAGCCAAAATAAACTAATAAAATAAAATAAAATAAAAACCTAAATCTAAACTTGAAAAAGATAAAAAAAAAACTAAACAAAAATATAATTACTAAAAATTGAAACTAAAATAAAAAATTAAAATCCTAAATAAAGACAAAAAAAATAAAAATAACTAAAATAAATAAAAAAAGAAACTAAATAAACATAAACCAATCAGTTTACTTAATTTTAAAAAAATTAAAAAAATTAAAAAAATTAAAAAAAATTAAAAAATCCTAACCCTAAACACTAAACCCTAAACCTACTACCCTATACCCTAAACCCTATAAACCCTAAAACCTCTCCTTCTACTTCTCTACAGAGTGATACTCAAGCTATTCCCATTTCTCATTCTTACTCTAATACTGAAGAAGGAGAAATCACCACTAATAAAACATTGTCGATACTCCTATTCTGATAGCCAAAACCAATCCCTCTCTGATGGAGATACTTTAGATAATGATAGACCCTTCCAAACAGTTATTTAAAAAAAAAATCTTCCAAAGCCAAAATTACTAATAATAACTTCAGAACCACACGCTTTCCTTAACACCTCACAAATAATTCCTCCTCTCTTCTTTTTACATTTCCTTTTTCCTTTTTCTTCTTGGCTTTCTTATGATTAATTTTCTTATCTGAATATCCGGGTTGTGGGACTCTCCCTCAAGATCGTGTTAGAGCCTCACACTCATAACATCAAATTACTTGTTATTATTGAGCCTTTCATTCATTCTTCCAAGATTGTACAGGTTGCTAGATCAATTGGATTTCAAAATTTCCTCTTAACCTTAATAATAAAATATGGTGTTTTGGAATAATTCCATCACCATTTCCATTGATGATCTTGAACAATTGGTAAATGTCAAAATCTCTTTAGGTGAGTTTTGCCTTTGGTTCTATGCTTGTTTAGGAACATACTTGGAATCACTTAAGAACCTTCTAACCTAACAATTTCAACACTATCATTCGAAAGGAGGGGAGGATGTTCTCCTAACCCCATTCCATGGAAGACTTCTCTAATATGATCTTGATTGCAATCTGACATTGGTTTTCGTGGTGATTACATGTGGCAAAATTATAGACTTTGGCATCTTGACAGGACCCTCTTTAATTCTCCTTGGATCAATCAATCACTGAGCATTTAAAACATTGTCCGATCATGCTCCTTTTGATCTCTATCAAAACTCCCCTTAACCCTTCTACTCCTCACCTTTAGATTCCAAAATATGTGGACCCAACATGGTGACTTCACTAATGTTATTTTCACTAATTGATGGCTGCTCACCCCGATAATTGCTAAAGGCATGATTCCTTTGGCTTAAGCTCAAGAGGCTTAAACAAAATATCAATTGGTGGAACAAGCATATTTTAAAAATCTTTTACCAATCTTAAAGCTATGGAACAAGTGGTTTGTTCTCTTGAAGAGGTCTCTTAACGATCCTAGTAAGCTTGATGAGTTGAGCATTGCCAAAGATAGTTTGATTAATTACCAAAATATGAAGGAAACCTATTGGCATCAAAAGGCCGCTAGCAAACATATTGTCGATGGCAAATGTAAACACTAGGTATTTCCATGCTATTTGCAATAAAACTAAAAAGCTTTAAACTTGATTAAGAAAATTAAGAACTATAATGATGGCTAGATAACTGATAACAATGAAATTAAGGAATCTGTCATACATCACTTTCAAAATTTATTAAATTCTAATCCTTCATTAGACATGCCCTCCAACACCCATCTTATCCCTTCTTTGATTAGCAATGAGGATAACCATTTGCTCACTATGTGTCCCTCGGAAGCGGAGATTAGTAGTACACCTCAAGCATGAACACTAATTCTGCTAGCCTGGTTTTACTCATTTCTTTCAAAGATTGTTGGCCTTTTATTAAATCTGATCTTATTAATGCTATTAATGATTTCTTTGATGGCGCTCTATTCTGATATTTTCAAGTACTTCTATTGTCCTTATTCCCAAAACCACCAATCTCAATCTTGGGGATTTTAGACCTATTAGTCTTTGTACCTTTTCCAAAAACTCCTTGCTAAATTAATTAATAATAGATTAGCTCCATAAAATCATCTCCCCTAACCAAACTAGTTTCGTTAAAAATAGAGCCATATCTGATAATATTCTACTCGCTCAAGAGCTAGTTCATGACATTGATGTCTCTTCCAGAGGAGATAATATGCTTTTCAAACGGCATCTCTAAAGCCTTTGATAACCTTTGGGATTTCCTCTTTCAAATCTTACATTTGTTTCTTTGATAATTTTATCCAGCCTTATAAAAGTTGTATCACTAACATCTGGTTTTCTCATTAAATGGTGCATCCCTTGGTTTCTTTACTTCCATGGTTTGTGTCAAGGTGACCCTCTTTCTCCTTCTCTTATCATTGTTGAATATCTTCGAGGAGCCTCAATGATCTTTTATTAAAAAACTAACATGGCTTTTAAAACTCATGGTGGTTTCCTGTCATCTTAGCTTTGTTGATGATTTTATAATCTTCAATGCCTCTCTTCAACATGTTAAAACTATTAAGAATCTCTTAAATGAATTTGGCAAAGTTAGTGGTCTCTTCCTTAATGAAAGAAAATGCTATTTTATTCCTTCATAAGATTCCCACCCATAGACTAATCAAATCTCGAATTACTAATTTTAAGCAAAGTCAATTTCCCATTATCTTGGCTTTTTTTTAAAGGAGTAAAAGATCTCATCTTTTGATGACCTTATTCAAAAAATTTAATAAAATCTTGATTTGGGAATTTCATTTACTATCTTTTAGGCTAACCTTGATTAAGAGCACTCTTAATTCCATGCCTTTATATCTCATCCAAACCATTGTCGCCATTTCTAGCATCATGAATTGTGTGTCTCTAAATAAATTTTCTAGGGCTCCAACACCTCTTCTAAAAAAATGCACTGACCTCTTTAAAAGTTGTGAAACTTTGACTAAGGTGGTCTTGGTTGTAAATCCATAAAAGAAGCTATTTTTCCTATAAACTAAAATTATAGAGTAATCATAGTCTTTGGGCTAATTTCATGATGCTAAATATTGCCGTGGTAACCCCTCATTTGTCCCTTTGCCGTGACTCTCCGTGGAAAAGACTTTGTTCTCAAAATGGGATGAATCCTTAATTTTTTGGGGCATTAACTCACACTCTTTCTTTTGGCAAGATAATGAGTGGATGTGGATCCATGATGACTTACTCTCCACTCATTCCACTACCGCTATTAGAGTAAACTCTTTCTGGCATAACAATAAGTGGAACAATAGTAAGCTTGCTAATTTTATCGCTTTTACTTTCTTGAATATGGTTACTACTATTCCTATCACTCCTCATAATCAAGATCAGATTCTCTTTAAGATCTCTCATAATGGTGACTTCAACCTCAAAAATGTGTGGCTCCACATTAAAGATACCCATGATTCCTCCTATGTATTCTCCAAACTTTGGAATAACACTATCCCTACTTCTTATTCGCTACTTCATATTCTAAAAAAAATTTTATCCCCTTGATTCCTTGTAAAGGGTTCCATTTACCCTCTAAATGTCAATATTGTTTCCATATTGAGAATGTTAATCATGTTTTTAATGGGGTCATTGCTTAAACTTTGGATTTAGTATGATGATCTTTTAACACCAATTTCAATGGCTCTCTACTTTATATCAACTTCTTGAAATCTATTTTGATAATACTATTAAAGGTCACATTAAAGTTATCATTGCACTCTATCTGTTCATATGGATGGAAAATGATGCTAAACACCGTGGATCCCTATGAACCACGTGAATTATTGCTAGAACTAAAACAAAATTTGTGACTTGTTTAAAGCTAATCTCATTCATTAATAATTCAAAGGCTATAAATTTAAATGGCATTAACCTCGGATCAACCTAAAATGATAAGATTGTCTTTTGGAAAATCTCTTGACCATATTATTAAAATCAATACCGATGGCTCGCTCTCATAATGGCTCTTGTGGTGGCATTTCGTGAACTCTAAGGGTCTATATATGCTTTTGCTTATCCCCTTACTCGCATCTCCCATTTTAGCTTATGGCCTTTAAAGCAAGATTTGCATCCAAATGGCTCAATATTTGATTGAGGTGGATGCTCGTTGATTGACCTTTGACTTCCACAAGATGAGCGATCAATTGTATTACCTCCTCAAGCAAACTAGAGCTCTTCTTTCCAATTGAATTTTAACATCACTCATGTACGAAGGAAATGCTTGTCGACTACCTTGCCAATCGATGGTATCATCTTCGATCAACTCACCTTACCCAAACACTTGTGTAATTGGACAATGGGTTTATCTCTTAACTTAATGCCCATTCATCTTCTATCAGATTTCTTTTATTTTCTGGCTTGCTCATTTTGTGCCTTTTGTGGATGCTTCCATGGATACTACTTGTTGTCTTGATCAAGCCATGATTTGGTGTTTTAATAGCTTCTCCTTCATTTGAGGCTCACCTTTTGGCATTTATACCATAAAGGTCCTGAGCTATGTGCATCTACACTCATTGGAATTATGTTGACCTATGTGTCACTGCTATTATTTTTATAACACCAATCCTATTTGGGATTTTAATCATCCATTCTTAATCCTAGGGGCTTAAACATTTGGATGGAGATATTTATTTTGATGGGTTTAAACTGCCATTAATTTCGCAACTTCCTATTTCTCAAAGATATCGCTGGAGCATCTTAGTTATCTATGTTGTTTCTATGCATTGTAGTATTGTTCACTATAACTTGCAATATTTATTCGATGATTTACTATTAATTTGTTGATTTTAACCGATAATGATCAGTTTTGACATCGCTTCCCCTATTAGATCTTGCCGATATTCTCAAAGAGGATTTTGGCCTTTTCTTGTTCTTTATCTTCTTGTATATCCGAATTTTGGAATCCATTTTATTCGAGATCCCTATGGTGGGATCTTGTTGTGGGGCTTTCCTTTCTTCCACCTACCATGGTTGTTTTTTGCTTTCAGTCAGCTGACTCCCCCCTAACTAAGCTTTATTATACATATTACTTGGTTATCTTTATGTTTCTTTTTTCTTGCACTATTTTATTTTTTGACCTGGTTGGAGTTTCTTCAGATTGTTTCCTTGTTTTATTTAGAGATCATTTGTGATGATCAGATTGGTCTTGGTCAAGCACTATTATGCTCTGTTCAAGATTATTTGTTTTTTTTCTCTTCTCTTGTAGATTAGGTTTTCATGTTGGCCTCTCTTTTTGGTTTTTATTGTTTTTACCCTCTTTTCTTTATTTTCCTTTCTGTCCTTGCTGCTATCCTCTGGGATGCTATTGGTCTTTCCTGCAATTATTTTCAATCTCTATGCTATGATGGGATCATGCAAATCTTGAAGAGCATTCTTCCTTTCTGCATGAAATTAATCAATGGTTTATCTTATATGCATAATTATTAACCTCTATTGCGTAATTGATTAATGTGACTAAGCAACCTACTACCAACTGTTTGCTCAATGTCTTATGATTGGCTTACCGCTCATTACCAGCCCTTATATCTCATGTCTACTCTAATATCTCTTTCGATTAAATTGTGTTATTCCTTTCATCGCTGCTATTTTTGGGTACTCTTTACAAATTGCTGTCTTTGTGATTTATGGTTGTTTTTTGATTCTTGATTTCTCAAATGTTTGTGTTATTATCAGCTGGACTATTTTTGATCACACATGCTATTGTTGTTTACATCCTGTTTTCCATTAATACTTCTTTTTATTTCGGATCCATTTTATTCTATTCTTAATGGATTTTCCTGGTCAAATTGTTAATACCTTCTTTCTTAGTTGTTCGATATGGACCCTTGAGGCTACTAATCTTGCTATCGGTCTTGTTTCTCATGCTCAGGTTTGAGTTACTTAATGGATTTTCATTCGCCTTGAGGTTGTGGTATTTCCTTACTCGGAATTATTTGAACTCATACATTCTTTACTATATCCTTTTCTTAAAATTTGCTTTTCCTAATGGGTGTAATAACTGTAACAATGTCACCATTATTGGTTTTGAATTTTGGTACCCACTAGCTTGTTTTCTTATTTTTCTTTCTCCTTTTGAACAACTATGTCTATCTTCCTTGTCGGTTTTCCTCTATGCTATGATGGGAACATGCAAATCTTAAATACCATTCCTCGCTTGAAATTAATCAATGGTTTATCTTATATGCATAATTTGGTTATTGGCCAACCCATGTTATTACTATCATTATCCTCTAGAATTGATTAATGTGACCAAGCATCCTGCTATCGCTTTGCTACCTAATGTCTCTAGGATTGGCTTGTGGTGGGGAGCATTATCTATCCTTTCTATCTTTATATATGCTTTTGGGTTTCGCCTTGTTGGTATTAATTTCTTTGGTTATTGTCAACTGATTAATACTCTACATGTCTGGGGTTTTGGTTTGTTTTGTTCAACAAGTCTCTATTGAAGTTGATTGCTTGGTGGTTTTTGCTTGAACCCCTTATTGGTTTTTTATATGCATATCATCTCATTATTTATTTTATCTCGCTTTTCTCGATTTTATTTCTTAAACTTGTAACTATTGACGCTTATCCGGATGGGTGGCTTCATGGCAAGTTAGTTTTTGTTTTCTTTGGTTGCTTCTTGTCTTGAGATTTGGTCTTGGTTTTTCGTGACTCCTATGTCCATCTTTTGTTGGTTGTAGGACTTCTCCTATGTTCAAATATTTCGACATTTCGCTCGATGGTTTTGGTGATTGTAGTCTTTCCTGCTCCATATTTTTATGTTCTATCTATTAACCATTGCAATGTCTACTGATTGAGAGGTTTTATGGCCAACTTTTCCCTCTGTTTGGATGTTGCTATTTTGGCTAGTTTTTGCCTACATTCTTATGTTCTCGATTCTAATGTTGATATTCATTTGAATTCACTTGTTGATTTTCTTCGTGGGTTCCAATGTTGCATTAGTTGTTTTGCTATTGCTCTTTTGAACTCCTGCTATTTTATGTCCGTGCTCATCTCCGATTGTGTGATCTACATTACCTATTGTTGCCTCTATTCCCATCGGTTACGCTTGTACTGTATAATCGTATATATTCCTCAATGGGTGGTATTTTGGACATTTGTCGCCTTTGGTGTCTTGCTCTCTTGTTTTTTGATCCTGATTATCTAATTTTGGTTCAATGCTATTGGATAACCCTATCCTCTATACTATCTTCCTTTACAATTGCTTTTCCAAATTATATGGATATTAATAAGGGTGTTGTTTCCCCTAAAAGATTCATATATATATATATGTTTGGGATGGTGTTAATTATGCTCATTGACTTGAATACAGGATTTCAAGTTGTCCCCGCTATTTTCTTGTGGAGGGATTATATGTGGCTTTTTTCCTTTCTTGATATGCCTTTTCATGAGGTTCTGCAAAGATGGCTCATTCTTATGTTTATGTATTCCCATGTCGTGGTGATTATATTGATGATACTTTTCGAATGGAACACCTTATCCTTCTTTGCTCTCTATAGATATGGTTTTGTTTAGGTTTTGCGTGTAATAAAGCTCAAGACTATCAACAACTGGCTGTTATCTCCTCATAGGTTTGTTGGCTATGATGGTTGTGATGATCTCACTCCCTTTTGGTTTAGTAGCTCTTGTAACCCTTCAAAGTTTGGATGCTCATATTTGCATATGCCCCAACTTTGTGACTGAGCTGAGCCTTCTATATCACAATTCCTTACTATTCTCATTATGTTGTTTTCATTTATCCTTTTGTCTGTATTACCTTAACTGTTCTAATCGCTTTCCTATTATAATTTTGCAGGTGAGCATTGGCCCTATTCTTTCATTGGCTTATTATGTTAAACAACTTGTATCTTTTGATTGCTTTAATGTCCTCTTTTGCTTTTGGATGTACTTAGATAGGGGATTTAATCAAATTGTAGTTCGAAAGAGTTTGGAGTTTATCCCCTTTAAGGACCTTGTAATCCTCTTTTTATGGCAATAAAATACCCCTTCATGGGGCTTCCCTAAAAAAAATAATAATAAAAAAAAACCATTTAAACCCTAAAACCCTAAACCTTAAATCTTAAACCCTAAAAAACCCTTAACCCTTAACCCTAAACCCTAAAACCTAAAACCCTAAACCATAAACCCTAAACCGTAAACCCCAAACTGTAAACCTGAAACCCTAAACCCTAAAAACCTAAAAATAAAATAAATAAATAAAACCTAAACCTAAATAAAATAAAATAAAATAAAAACCTAAACTAAAACCTAAACCTAAACCGAAACCTAAAAATTAAATAAAAGAAAAATAAAAACTAAACTAAAATAAAATAAATAAAAACCAAAACTTAATTAAATAAAATAAAATAAACATAAAAATTTAAAACTTAAATAAAGTCATACCTAAACATCAAATAAAAATAAAATGAACTTAAAATAAAATAAAATAAAAACTATATAAAAACTTAAACCTAAAAGATAAACTTAAAAGTAAATAAATAATAAAACCTAAACCTAAAATAAACAATATAAAATAAATCTAAACCTAAATTAAAATAAACTAAACTAAAATAAATAAAACTTAAACCTAAACCAAAATTGAACTAAACCGAAACCCTAAACTAAGTAAAATAAAATAAACTAAAAATAGACCAAAACTTAAACTAAAAAATAAAACATCGAAATAAACCTAAACTAAAAACCTAAAACCTAAACCTCAACCTAAATAAAACCTAAACCCTTAACCAAACAATAAAAAATAAAACGTAAACCTAAAAAATACAATAAAAAATAAAACTAAACTAAAACATAAACATAAATCTAAACCTAAACCTAAATAAACAAAAAAAAGTTAATCTATGAAAATAAACATAAAATAAATAAAATAAACTAAAGAAAAATGAAAATATACTTAATAAAAATATATAAAATAAACTAAAATAAACCTAAACCACTGGTTTACTTATAAAAAAAAAAAATCCCTAAAGCTCAAACCCTAAACACTAAACTAAACCCTAAACCCTAAACACTAAACCCTAAACTAACCCTAAACTAAACCTATAACAAACCCTAAACTAACCTTAAACACTAAACCCTAAATCCTAAACCCTAAACCCTAAACCCTAAACCTAACCCTAAACCATAAACCTTAAAACCCTAAACCTTAAACCCTAAATTAATCCTAAACCCTAAACCCAAAACCTTAAACACTAAACCAATCTAACCTAAACTAAACCTAAATCAAATAAAAACTATAAAACTATAAAACCTAAGAAACACTAAACCTAAATCTAAACCCTAAAATCCTAAACCTAAACCTAAACCCTAAACTATAAACCCTAAACCTAAACCCTAAAAAATTTGAAAACATAAACTAACTAAAAAAATTAAATAAACCTAAACCTAAATTAAACTAAACCTAACCTAAAGCTAAAATCAAATAAACTAAAAAATAAACCTAAACCTAAACCTAAAAAAAATAAAACCTAAAAATAAACCTAAAATAAAAAAACCTATAACCTAAACCTTATAAAATAAAATAAAACCAAACCTAAACCTAAAATACAAAAAATAAAACCTAAACTTAAAAAAAAATAAATAAAATAAAATTAAACTAAAAATAAACATAAACATAAAATAAAATAAATAAACCTAAATAAAT
Organism: Cymbidium sinense; assembly: GCA_021442155.1. Taxonomy (NCBI): domain Eukaryota; kingdom Viridiplantae; phylum Streptophyta; class Magnoliopsida; order Asparagales; family Orchidaceae; genus Cymbidium; species Cymbidium sinense. The sequence continues at coordinate 365,132,180 of CM038214.1, read as the reverse complement.
AAACTAAACTAAATAAAATAAAATAAACCTAAATAAAATAAAAAATAAATAAACTAAAATAAATAAATAAAATAAAGAAACTAAAACCTAAACCTAAACCCTAAAACCCTAAATCCTAAACCCTAAATTCATAACCAAACCCTAAACCCTAAACCTAAACTAACCCAAACCCTAAACCTACACCTAAACCTGTGTTAAACAAAACACTAAGCTAAACCCTAAACCTAAACCCTAAACCTAAAACCTAAACTAAACCTAAAACCCTAACCTAAACTAAACCTAAAACCTAAATCAAAAACCCTAAACCTAAACCTAATCCAAACATAAACCTAAACTAAAATAAATAAAAAATAAAAAAACCTAAACTAAAATAAGAAACCTAAATAAAAAGAAATAAACCTAAAATATATAAACTAAACAAAAAAAATGAAAAAAAAACTAAAATAAAAATAAAAAATAAAATAAACTAAAATAAATAAAAAATAAACTAAATAAACCTAAGCCTACTAGTTTACTTCATTTTAAAACCATAACCTAAACCCTAAACCCTAAATGCTAAATCTTAAACCTTAAAACCTAAACCCTAAACCCTAAAGCTAACCCTAAACCCTAAACCCTAAACCTACAACTATAAACCCTAAACCCTAAATAAAAAATAAAAATTAAATAAATAAAACCATAACCCTAAAACTAACCCTAAACCCTAAACCTTGAACCCTAAACCCTATACTTTAAAACTAACCCTAAACCCTAAACCTATAACTCTAAAAGAAATCCTAAACCCTCAACCTACAACCTACAACCTACAACCCTAAACCCTAAAAGCCTAAACCTTCAACCCTAAACCCTAAACCCAAAAGACCTAAACCCTAAACCCTAAACCCTAAACTCTAAACCCTAAAACTTACAACCCTAAACCATAAACACAAAACCCTAAACCTTAAAACCTAAACGGTAAATCTTAAACCCCAAAAACCCTAAATCCTAAACCCTAAACCCTAAACCCTAAAACCCTAAACCCTAAAACCTAAACCCCAAAACCCAAAACCCAAAACCCAAAACCCAAAACCCTAAAAACATAGAATAAAAACTAAATGTAAAATAAAAATAGAATAAACCTAAAATGAAATAAAATAAAAACTAAAAAAAACTTTAGCCTGAAAAATAAACCTAAAAATAAAAGGTAGAAATAAATAAAAAAATAAAACCCAAACCCTAAACTGAAAATAAAAACTAAACCTAAAATAAAAATAAAATAAAGAAAATAAAATTAACCTAACCCTAAACTAAAATAAACTAAACTACAACAAATAAAACTTAAACCTAAACCTAAAATAAATGAAGCCTAAATCCTAGAATAAATAAAATAAAATAAACTAAAAGTAAACCTAAACCTAAACTAAAAAATAACACCTAAAAATAAACCTAAAATAAAAAATTTAAAACCTAAAACTAAAAAAATAAAATAAAATCCTAAACTTAAACCTTAAAATATAGAATAAAAGCTTAAGCTAAAACATAAAATAAAAATAAAACTAAACTAAAAAATAAACTTAAACCTAAACATAAACCTAAAAAATACTAAAATAAAAAATAAACTAAAATAAATAAACTAAACTAAATAAATGTAAAAAAATAAACCTAAATAAAAATTATAATTATAATAAACTAAAATAAATAAAAAATAAACTAAATAAACCTAAACATAATGGTTTACTTAAATTTTTTTAAAAACCCCTAAACCCTAAACCTACAACTCTAAACACTAAACCCTAAAAAACCCTAAATGCTAAACTAAACCTAAACTTTAAAGCTTAACCCTAAACCGTAAACCCTAACTTAACCCTAAATCATAAACCCTAAACCCCAAAAACCCTATGCTCTAAACCTTATTCTAACCCTAAATCGTAAGCCCTAAAGCCTATATCATAAAAACCTGAAAACCTAAACATAAAGTAAGTAGACCTACAAATAAAATAAATAAAAACCCTAAACCTAACTAAAATAAAATAAAAAATAACATAAACTAAACCCTAAACCTAAACATAAAAATAAAATAAAATAAAATAAATAAAAATAAACTAAATTAAAATAAATAAAAACATAAACTAAATTCAAAATAAAATAAACCAAAGAATAAAAAACCTAAATAAAATAAAAACTAAACATAAAATAATAATAAGATAAACCTAAGATTAAAAAAATAAAAGCAAAATAAAAAACTAAACATAAAAAATAAACCTAAAAATAAAACCTGAAAATAAATAAATTATAAAACCCAAACCCTAAACTGAAAATAAAAACTAAACTTAAAATAAAAATAAAATAAAATAAATAAAATAAACCTAAACTTAAAATAAAATAAACAAAACTAAAACTATTAAAACCTTAATCTAAACCTATATCCTAAACTAAAAAAAATAAAATAAATTAAAAAATAAACGAAACTAAACTAAAAAATAAAATCTAAAAATTAACCTAAAATAAAAACTTAGAACTTAAACCCTAAAAAGCTAAAAACCTAAATTTAAACTAAATAAAACCTAAAAATAAAATAAAAAAACCTATCCAAAATAAAGTGAAAAAATAAAATAAATAAAAACTTGAACTAAATCCTAAACTTAAGCCTAAACATAAACCTAGAAAGAAAATAAAATAAAAAATAAAAACTAAACAAAAATAAAATAAATAAAAACCTAAACAAAATAAAAAAACCTAAATAAAATAAAAAACTAAAATAAAAATAAAAATAAAATAAACCAAAAATAATAATATTATAAACCTAAACGTAAACTAAGATAAACTAAACAAAAATAAATAAAACCTAAACTTAAAATTAACTAAACCTAAGCCAAAACCTAAACTAAATAAAATAAAATAAATGATAAATAAACCTAAAACTAAACTAAAAAATAATACCTAAAAATAAACCTAAAATAAAAACCTAAAACCTAAACCTAAACCTAACAAATTAAAATAAAAAACTAAACCTATACTTAAAAATAAACTAAAATAAATAAACTAAACTAAATAAAAATAAAAATAAACTTAGATAAAATTTAAAAAATTAAATAAACTAAAATAAATAAAAAAACTAAGTAAATTAAATAAACCTAAATATATGAGTTTACGTAATTTTTAAAAAAATCAAAAATAAAAATAAATAAAAAACCTTAGACCCTAAACCCTAAACCCTAGACCCTAAAACTTAAACCCTAAACCCTAAAACCCTAAAACCCTAATCCCTAAACCATAAACCCTAAACCCTAAAACCCTAAAACCCTAATCCTAAACCTTAAACCCTAAACCCTAAACCCTAAAATCAATAACCTTAAACCCTAAAACCTAATCCCCAAACCATAAACCCTAAACCCTAAACCCTAAACCCTAAAATTAACAACTCTAAACCCTAAAACTTAAATCCTAAACAAACCCTATACCCTTAACCTAAAGTAAATAAAACCTAAATAAAAAATAAATAAAATAAAATAAAACTAAATAAAATACAAAAATAAAATAAGATAAAAACCTAAACTAAAACTTAAACTTAAACTTAAACATAAACCTAAAAATAAAATAAAATAAAAAATAAAAACTAAATAAAAATAAAATAAGTAAAAACTTATACCAAATGATAAAATAAAATAGACCTAAAAATAAAAAACCTAAATAAAATAAAAATAAATGTAAAATAAAAAAGAAATCAACCTAAAATAAAATAAAATAAAAATCTAAATCTTAAAATAAATAAAAAATAAAACCCAAACCCTAAACTAAAAATAAAAATTAAACCAAAAACAAAAATAAAATAACAAAATATAATAAACCTAAACCGAAACTAAAATAAACTATATAAAAATTAATAAAACCTAAACCTAAACCTAAAAAATAAACATAAAACTTAAACCTTAAAATAAAATAAAAATAAAAATAAACTAAAAATAAATATAAACCTAAGCCTAAACCTAAAATATAAACTAAAATAAATAAACCTAAAATAAGTAAACTGAACTAAATAAAAATAAAAAAATTAACCTAAATAAAAATGAAGTAATAAAATAAACTAAAATAAATAAACAAAAACTAAATAAACTAAATAAACATAAAACTGCCAATTTAATTAATTTTTTTAAAAAAATATATATACCCTAAACCCTAAACAATAAATCCTAAACCCTAAGCCATAAACCCCAAACCTCAACTAACCATAAACCTAAAGCATAAAAAACCTATACTAAAACCTTAAACTCTAAACTAATCTTAAACCTCAAGATAACCCTAAACCCTAAAAACCCTAAAGCCTAAACACTACACCCTAAACCCTAAACCCTAAACCTTAACCTTAAACCCTAAACCCTAAAACCCTAAACCCTAAAACTCTAAAGCCTAAACCCTAAACCCTAAAAACCTCAAAACCTAAACCTAAACTAAATAGAACCTAAAAGTAAAATAAATAAAAAAACCTAAACTAATACTTAAAATTAAACCTAAACCTAACCCTAAACCTAAAAAAAATAAATTTAAAAATTAAAACTTAACTAAAAAAATAAAAAATAGGCTAAACTAAAAAATAGAAAACCTAAATAAAATAAAAAATAAACTTAAAATAAAAATAAAATAAACCTAAAATAAAATGAGATAAAAACTAAATAAAAATCTAAACCTAAAAAATAAACTTCAAAATAATTAAACAATAAAACCTAAACCCTAAATAAATAAAAATCTAAACCTAAAATAAAAATAAAATAAACCTCAAACCTAAACTAAAATAAACTAAACTAAAATAAATATAACCTAAACCTAAACCTAAACATAAAATAAATTAAATAAAATATACTAAAAATAAACCTAAACCTAAACTAAAAAATAAAACTTAAAACCAAAACCTAAAACCAAAACATAAAAAAATAAAATATAAACCTAAACCTTAACTTAAAAAATTAAAATAAAAATAAAACTCAACTAAAAAATGAACCTAAACCTAAACCTGAAAAATAAACTAAATTTAAAAACCTAAGCCAAAATAAATAGACCTAAAATGAATAAATTATACTAAATATAAATAAAAAATAAATCTAAATAAAAATAAAAATTAAAATTAAACTAAGGTAAATAAAAAATAAACTAAATAAGCCTAAGCCTACCATTTATTGAACTTTTTAAAAAAAAAAACCTAAACCCTAAACCCAAAAATTATCCTTAAACCTTAAACCCTAAAACCTAAACCCTAAACCCTAAACTCTAAAAGAATAAACCTTAAAGCCATAAACCCTGAACCCTAAACTCTAAACCGTACACCCAAAACCCTAAAATCTAAACCCTAAGCCCTAACCCTAAACCCTAGACCCTAAACCCCAAACCCTTAACCTAAACCTAAAGTAACTAAATACATTAAATAATAAACCTAAACCCAAACCCTAAACCTTAAACCCTAAACCCCAAACCCTAAACCTAAAGTAACTAAATAAATTAAAAAGTAAACCTGAACCCTAAAACCTAATAAACCTAAACCTAAACCTAAACCTTAAGAATGAGCAGAACCTTGATGATAGAAACATCATCGTCAGGCAAGCTCAATCTAGATCTGGTGGAGGCGAAGGTGGAGGTGACGGTTATCGCAGTAGCGATGGGGGATCTAGAGGTGCTGGTGGATATTGAGGTCATGGTCAAAGCAGTGGTGGTTATGGAGGCCTGAGGAGACTAGACCACCATGGTGGTGGCTAAGGTGATCAAGGATAATGGTGGTGGATCCCACCTACTAGAGGTGGGGTGGTTTTGATGGGAACTAGAGAAACTGAAGAACAGCCAATCTGATCTCCTACATATGGAACCGTGTCTTTATAATAGAGATGGTTCTAATTATCTAAGGTTTTTGATTTGCTCTATGCATGCTCAATTTTTATCTATGTTCACTTATGTCTTAGAAAAGTTTGTGTGTTACTTGGTTGATGAAATCGAAGAAGAATTGTTGAATCTCAATATGTTCTCTCTATAAAAAATAACCAAAAAAACTTAAAAACTAAAATGTGAACCCTAGCAAAATAAACCATAAAACTAAAAAAACTCTAAAAAATCTACCCAAACCCTAAACCCTAAACCTTACCATAAACCCCAAACCCTAACCTAAACCACTAAACCATAAAACCACAAACCCTAAACCCTAAAACCATGCAAACTTTGAAAACACCATACACCTAAACCCTAAAATGCTAAAAAAACATAAACCTAAAACTAAAAAAAACCTAAAAATAAGATAAAAAAAAAACCTAAACCAAATAAAATAAATAAATAAAACAAAATAAAACCTAACTAAACCTCAAAACCTAAAAAAAGAAATAAAATAAAATAAAACTAATCTAAAATAAAATAAATAAAACCTAAAATAAATAAAATAAAACATAAAATTAAAACTTAACCTAAAACAAAAAATAAAATAAAATAAAAATAAAATAAAATAAACTAAATAAAAAGCCTAAACCCAAAATAAACCTAAAATAAATAAAAATAAAATCTAAATTCTAAAACTAAAATTAAAAAAAAATAAAAATAAAATAAACCTAAACCTAAACCAAAATAAACTAAATGAAAATAAATAAAACCTAAACCTAAAAACAAAAAATAAAATCTAAACCTAAAATAAAAATAAAATAAAATAAAAATAAAATACATAAAAAAACCTAAACCTAAAAAATAAACTAAAATAAAATCATAAACTAAAATAAATAAACCAAACTTAGTAAAGTAAAACATAAACCTAAAATAAAATAAAATAAACTAAACTAAAATAGTAAAATAAACTAAATAACTAAACCTCTGGTTTTAATTTTTTCTTTAAAACCCTAAACCCTAAGTCCTAAACCCCTAAATCCTAAACCATAAAACCAAAACTTGAAACCTTAAAACTAACACTAAACCTGCAGGCTGGCTAAACCCTAAACCTAAATGCTAAACCCTAAACCCTAAATCTTAAATCCTGACCTTAAACAAACCAGCCATGGCCTTAAACCATAAAATCCTAAACCCCTAAAACCTAAAGCTGAACCCTAAACCATAAACAAACCTTAAACCCTAAGACCCTAAACCAGAAACTAAAACCTAACAAACCCTAAACCTTAAAAGCCTAAACACTAAATTCTAAACCCTAAAGCCTAAACCCTAACCCTAAAATAATAAACCCTAAAACCCAAAATCCTAAACCCTAAATCGTAAACACTAAACCCTAAAAACCTAAATTCCTAAATCTAAACTAAATAAAACCTATAAATAAAGCAAATTAAAAACATAAACCTGAATAAAATATTATAAAGAAATAAAATTTAAACCTAAATTTAAACCTAAACCTAAACCTATAAATAAAATAAAATAAAAAACAAAAATATACTAAAATAAAATAAAGAAACACCAAAACTAAACTAAACTAAAATAAAATAAAATAAACCTAAGAATAAAAAACCTTAATAAAATAAAAACTAAATGTAAAAAAAAATAAATTAAAACTAAAATAAATAAATTAAAAAATAAATAAAAAACTAAACCTTAAAATTAAACCTTAAAATTAAAACTAAAAATAAATAAAAAATAAAACCTAAACCCTAATCTAAAAAAACCTAAACCTAAAACAAAAATAAATAAAACCTAAACCTAAATCTAAAATAAACTAAACCTAAACCTAAGCTTAAACTAACTAAAATAAAATAAACTAAAAATAAATCTAAACCTAAACTAAAAAAATAAAATCTAAAAATAACCTGAAATAAAAACTTAATACGTGAACCTAAAAAAACAAAATAAAAAACTAAACCTAAACCTAAAAATAAAAAGTAAAATCTAAACCTAAAAAAATAAAATAAAAGAAAACTCAACTAAAAATAACCTAAACCTAAATAATAAACTAAAATAAAAATCATAAACTAAAATAAGTAAACCATAAATAAATAGACTAAACTAAATAAAAATAATAAAAAATAATAATAAACTAAACTAAAGAAACCTAAACCTACTAGTTTACTTAATTTTAAAAAATATCCAAAACTATAAATCCCAAAACATAAACCCTAAACCCAAAAACAAACCCTAAACCTACAACCCTAAACCCTAATCCCTAAACCCTAAATAACCTTAAACCCTAAACCCTAAACTCTAAACCCTAAACCCTAAAAGCATAAACCCTAAAACCCTAAACCCTAACCCTTACACCCTAAACCCTAAACCCTAAACCCTAAACCCCAAACCCTAAACATAAACCTAAAGTAACTAAATAAATTTAAAAATAAACCTAAATAAAAAAACCTAATAAACCTAAACCCTAAGAATGGGCAGAGCCTTGATGGCTGGAACATCAACATCAACCAAGCTTAGTCTAAATTTAGTGGTGGAGGCAAAGGCAGTGGCGGTTATTGAATTGGTGGTGGAGGCCTAGAGGTGCTACTAGAAATGGCGGTGGTGGTGGGGGCTCTGGAGGTGCTACTGAATATGGCGGTGGTGATCAGAGCAGTGGTTATTATAGAGGCAGGAGGAGTGATAGAGATTACAGTCATGGGGGTGGCGGAGGGAGAGATTGGGGATGTGATGGTGGATCCCACTACTGAAGAGGTCAAGGTGGTTTTGATGGGAACTAGAGAAATTATAGAACGGTCGATCCGATCTGCTACTTATAGAACTGTGTCTTTATAGTAGAGATGATTTCAGTTATCTAGGGTTTTTGATTTGCTCTATGCATGCTCATTTTTGATCTATGCCATTGCTTGTGTCTTAGAACACTTGGTGTGTTACTTGGTTGATGAAATAAAAAAGAAGAAAGGTTGAATATTAATTTATTCTCTATAAAAACCATAAACTATAAACTGAAACTAAAACTTGAAACCAAAATGCACAACCCAAAACCTAAACCCTAAAACCATAAGCCTAAATCAAAAACCTAAACCCAAGCCATAGATTTAGTTTAGGTTTAGGTTTTGGTTTTAGGTTTTAGTTCAAGTTTTATTTTATTTAATTTTTTATTTTATTTAGGTTTAGGTTTTATTTATTATATTTTAGCTTTTATTTTGTTTAGGTTTTAGTTTTAGGTTTTGGTTTAGGTTTTAGGGTTTGGGGTTCAATGTTGTAGGTTTAGTGTTTTTTAGGTTTAGGGTTTGGGTTTATGGTTAGGTTTAGTTTAGGGTTTAGGGTTTAGGGTTTAGGGTTCAGGTTGTAGGTTTATGGCTTGGGTTTTAGGGTTTAGGGTTTAGGGGGTTAGGTTAGTTTAGGTTTTAGGGTCTTAGGCTTTAGGGTTAGGGTTTAGTGTTTAGGGTTTATTTTAGGTAAGATGTTTTAAAGTAAGTAAAATAGTAGGTTTATGTTTATTTAGTTTATTTTATTTTTATTTTTTTATTTATTTTATTTTAGTTTAGTTTATTTATTTTAGGTTTATTTATTTTATCTTAGGTTTTTATTTTAGTTTATTTTATAGGTTTAGGTTTAGGTTTATTTTTTTAGTTTAGTTTTATTATTTTTTTAATTATTTATGTCTAGGTTTTATTTTTCATTTTAGGTTTAAGTTTAGGTTTTTATTTTATTTTTTTAGGTTTAGGTTTTAGGTTTTTATTTTAGGTTTTACTTTTTAGTTTAAGTTTAGGTTTATTTTTATTTTATTTTATTTTATTTACTTTTTGTTTAGGTTTAGCTTTAGTTTATTTTATGTTTAGGTTTATTTTATTTTGTTTATTTTATTTTTATTTTAGGTTTTTTTTTTAGTTTGGGCTTTTGGTTTTCTTTTTTATCCATTTTTAGGTTTATTTTTTATGTTTAGGTTTTATTTAGTTTTTATTTTATTCTATCTTAGGTTTATTTCATTTTTATTTTACATTTAATTTTTATTTTATTTAGGTTTTTTATTCTTAGGTCTATTTTATTTTTAATTTAGTTTTAGTTTTTATTTATTTTATTTTCATTTATTTTTCTTATTAAGTTTATTTTAGTTTAGCATTTAGGTTTAGGTTTTTATTTTATTTTATTTTTTTATTTTATTTAAGTTTAGGTTTTTAGGTTTTTAAGGTTTAGGGTTTAGCGTTTAGGGTTTAGGGTTTAGGGTTTTAGAGTTTAGGATTTTAAGGTTTATGGTTTAGGGTTAGGATTTAGGGTTTAGGCTCTAGGGTTTAGGCTTTAGGGTTTAAGGTTTAAGGTTTAGGGTTTAGGGTTTAGGATTTGGGGTTTATGGTTTTAGGGTTTAGGGTTGTAGGTTTAGGGTTTAGGGTTAGTTTTAGGGTTTAGGGTTAGGGGTTTTTTTATTTTTTTTATTATTTATTTTTAAGGTTTAGGATTTACATTTATGGTTTAGGGTTTTGGTTTTATGTTTAGGGTTTAGGTTTTAGGTTTAGGGTTTAGGGTTTTTGGTTTTTTTTAACAAAGAACAAATTCAGATTCAACATTTCTTTTTTTCGATTTCATCAACCAAGTAACACACCAAGTTCTCTAAGGCACAAGTGGCGACATTGATAAAAAATGAGCACTTTTATAGCAAATCAAAAACTCTAGATAACTGAAATTATCTCTACTATAAAACATAGTTCCATAAGCAGCAGTTCGGATCGGCTGCTCTCAATTTCTCCATTTTACATCAAAACCACCCTGACATCTCAAGTAGCGGAATCCACCATCATATCCCCAATCTCTCCCTCTACCACCACCACGTCTGTAACCTCTGTCGCTCCTCCCTCCTCCATAACCACCACTGCTCTGACCACCACCTCCATATCCACCAACAGCTCAAGTCTCCCACCACCACTATGAAAACTACCGCCTCTGCCTTCACCTTCACCACCACATCTAGACTAAACATTGTTGACGGTGATGTTCCTTCCATCAATGTTCTTCCCATTCTTAGGGTTTCAGTTTAGGTTTAGGTTTATTAGGTTTTAGGGTTTAGGTTTTTTAATTAATTTAGTTACTTTATGTTTAGGTTTAGGATTTGGGGTTTGGGGTTTAGGATTTTTTTTAAACTCAAATGATTTCATAACAAACAAGAAATTACCAAAACATGTAAGACATTATCCTCTAACAACTAATAAAATAAGATAAAATAAAATGTAATTAAAAAATTCACAAAAATAGTATTTCACAAAATAATTTAACTCCCACAAACAATAAAATTTTATTTGATAGAAAACAAAGATTTATCAAACAAGTCAATCCATATCATCAGATTCCTCAGCTCTTCCTTCTTCTATTCCAGTCTGGAGCAGCGGCGGTGATAAAGCATAGCGCGATAGCCAATAAATTTACTAAGATCCTTCAAATCGCTTAACCTTCTTGGCTGTTGGTATGTAATCAATTATTGTGGCATGATGAGGACATTCTTGTAAGCATTGATGAACATGTGGGGCGCTGCAGCAAGTTTGGGATAAGAGAGGGCTAGTGAGAGAGAAGTGATCATTGAAAGGCCTACTGAAAACTTCTCAATGAGATCATGTTTAGTGAGGTCAAGTACCTCAAGGCTGAACACCGATCCATCATCATACACAGATTGGATGACAAGGCCATAAGAGAATGGCCTAATCCCCAGCTTAGCAAGGAGTGCAGCCTGAGGATTCCACCTCATCACCTTTTTTAATTAGCTTAATCAGGGTGAGAAATTCAATAGTGCCCTTGTTGATCTTAGTTGGGATATTGAGAACCTAGAAGAAAGAAGTTTGTGAAGGATCCAGACCAATGTTTCCTAGAGGAACCACAACATCAATAGGTGCAATAAGACCAACACGGGTAGGAGCACCAACTTTGCATTTTGCAACCTCTTCACTCACTTCTTTAAGATAACCTTTCATAAAAATCAGCTTAACCGGGGTTTAGGGTTTAGGGTTTAGGGTTCAGGATTTTTTAGGCTTTAAGGCTTTAGGGTTTAGGGTTTAGGGGGGTTAGTTTTAGGGTTTTAGGTTTTTATTTAGGGTTTAGTATTTAGGATTTAAGATTTTTTTTTAAATTAAGTAAACCGGTAGCTTTAGGATTATTTAGTTTATTTATTATTTCTTTTAGTTTATTATTATTTTTATTTATGTTTATTTTTATTTTTACTTAGTTTATTTATTTATTTTAGGTTTCTATATTTTTGTTTAGGTTTTTTATTTTTTTTTTTATTTTTTTTATTTAGGTTTAAGTTTATTTTTAGTTGAGTTTTATTTTTATTTTATTTTTAAGTTTAGGTTTTATTTTTTTTTATTTTTAGGTTTAGGTTTAGGTTTTATTTTTTTTTAGGTTTAGGTTTAAGTTTTATTTAAGGTTTGTTTTAGATTTTTTTTTTAGTTTAGGTTTAGGTTTATTTTTAGTTTAGTTTATTTTATTTAGTTTAGGTTTAGGTTTAGGTTTAGTTTATTTTAAGTTTATGTTTTGGTTTTATTTATTTTAGTTTAGCTTATTTTAGTTTATGTTTAAGTTTATTTTATTTTGTTTATTTTATTTTTTTAGGTTTAGTTTTTTTTTTTTTTTTTAGTTTTGGGTTTATTTATTTATTTATTTTAGATTTATTTTTTAGGTTTAGGTTTTTTATTTTATTTTATTTTACATTTAGTTTTATTTTATTTAGGTTTTAAAGTTTATTTTATTTTTAATTTAATTTTGGTTTTATTTATTTTATTTAGTTTTTATTTTTTATTTTATTTTATTTTTTAAGTTTAGGTTTTATCTTAGGTTTTATTTTATTTTATTTTATTTATTTATTTAGGTTTAGTTTTATTTTATTTTTAGGTTTTATTTAGTTTAGGTTTAGGTTTTAGGTTTTTTAGGGTTTAGGGTTTAGGCTTAATGGTTTACAGTTTAAGATTTAGGGTTTACCATTTTAAGATTTAGGGTTTTGGGATTTAGGGTTTAGGGATTATGGTTTAGTGTTTAGGCTTTAGGGTTTTGGGTTTTTAGGGTTTAAGGTTTAGGGTTTAGGGTTTAGAGTTTTTTTAACTAAAATGAATTTATTGCTCAGAAAAATAGGTATAAGAAGACTATATTAGTGATTTAACTTAAGAAAAAAAAAAAGAAATGCTCAAATGAGCAGGAGAATCCTAAGAGTTTAGTCCCTAAAATAATAAATCAAAGAGCAATAAAGAAAAAAATAAAGACAGAAAACTAAGAAAGAAAGCTAAACAAAAGGCAAAAGGGGAAGAATCCACAGAGCTCCAAAGAACCTCGAAAGAGATGAAGATCCATAGAAATGGAAACCACAACAGAATTGAAACAACTCAACCATCTAAGAAAAAAGAGACCATTAGTAAGACTCCAGCTCCCTCCAAGAAGAAGAAAACACCAACTGAAAAAGAGAACCTACAACCTGCAAGAAATCTCAGCTAGAAAGAACTCAAAAAACATCAAGAGAAAAAACTCAGGCTGAGATATGAGAAAAGAAGGATAATCACAATAATGAGGGGCATCAAATCCTAAGTGTATCCAACTTCAAAGAAGGGTTACAAATAGGAAAGTCACTAACCATAAAAATCAAGGAAAAAATCCATCATATCATCATAGCCATCCCAACCAAAGAAAATATAAACCTATCATAATAGCCTCACCAAACAAAAGTGAAGCTATGGAAACAAAAGAGAGGAGACCAATAAATAAAATTAACAAAAGGAAATCCCAACTAAACAAAATATGAACACCTCTTAAAAAAGTGGGAGAAAAGAATCTCACGAAAAAAAAAAAAAGAGCCCTCAAAGACAAAGCCAGACCACAACAATACCAATCCAAAGCCACCAAGGCCAAGCCACAAAGCCCTAACAAATCCAAAGCCATCAAGGCACCGAAAGGAAACAACCAAACAGCAGCCACAATAGATCACCCATGGCTCAGAAATAGCAAGTGGACAAACCAACCAATAGAAAAAAAAAAGATGAAGGCCAGAAATAGATAAAATAAATAGCTAGAGAAATAACCAGCCAATGGACAAACCACATGCCAAGGAAAAAAGGCCCAACCTACCACTAACAAAGAGAGCAAAAGAACCAACCAAAGAAAGGCAAAGATAATAACAAAAACTAGCACAAAACCAACCAGTCAAAGGGCACCAAAAAGTTTAGCACAGGAAGAAATCCCAATCAAGGAGGAAAATTAAGCCAATACTCAGGATAGCAAGAAAACACAAAGCTCATAGAGAAAAACCAAAGGCAAAACCTCCCAAGGATAAGAGAGATTATTTCCAACATGCTTTAAAATGAGTTACCCTTGGCAAGTGAGTAGGGGCATAAATCTGAACACTTTTTCTTCTTATCAATAGTTTTATAACCATGTCCTTTCTCCAAAAAATTTCCATCTGAAAATGAATCATTATTGTTATAAAAGGCATGGGGATCAACAGAAGGTATTAATTTCAAATAAGAGCATTCAGAATCATCAACAACATTAGACAAAGAAAAATCAAAAATAGTATGCATTTCAGAATTAGAAGTGAAAGAAAGAGGAAAAGTGGCTTTATTTAAAAGACAATTATCAATATTTTCACCTTCCAACAAAATCTAAAGAGTATCCTCCTTGTCTTCATTCATAAAAGAAGCAAGAGAAGCACAATCCATATTTTCAGTATAATCTTTATGTAAGGGATTAAAATAAGATTCAAATCCCTTAGAAACATATAACAAATTACCAAAATTCTGAACAGAATTCCTAGCCATAGAAAAACCATCATTTTGAACTGAAATAGAACTATTCATAATGAGAGAATTGTCACAGGTATCTAAATCATATTTTTTAAAAGAAAGATCACCAATATTAAAAGATTGCGGGACCAAAGTTAAAATATCAAAATAAGAATTTCTTTTCACCACCATTCTTAATCAAAGAAGGCAATGTAATAGTCTCTTTCCCATGATCTAAAGCGACATAAGAGAAAGAGAAACAACATCCAAGATTGAAGAAATGGTGTTAGCATCAACAATATTGAACCATCTTCATGAAAGGACTTATGCACAACATCCAAACCATTATAATCATTAACCACAGCCTCAAAAGTCTTCCCTTTAACAAAATCATCAAGAGAAACACTTAAAGCATGATTATTAGTTAAAATGTTTTTAGAAACATCAAAATTACCTTTCACATTAGATAAATCATTAATAGGTAAAACTTTCTCAAAAGATTCATAAATCTGGTTTTGCAAAACCTCAAAATTTTGAAAAGTATATTTTCCATTATCTAACATGAGAGAATCATCAATTTTTTCAACAATTGAATTCTTACTAGTGATTTTCTTCCTAAGAGAGGGATGAGCAATAAAGCATTCAAAAATTTCATGCCCATGAATCTTACAATGATTATAAAAAATGGGAAAGTTCTCAAAAATAACTTTTTGAAAGTAATCGCATTTCTCTGAACCCAACCAAATTTCTTTTGGATATTTTTTAGTAATATCAATCTCTATAAGAATTCTAGCAATGGACGGTCTATAAGAAGCAACTGTTGCTTGATCAACATGCAAAGGCCAACAAAAAATCAACCCAATAGCATAAAGAAATTAATAGTTAAATAGATGAATCCTCATGTTAGGTAAAGAAATCCAAATGGGAACATAGGAGACTCTTCATTAACATCAAACATAGGCGTCCAATTCAGAATACACATTTGACATTGAAAAAACATAGTAAGAATGCCTAGAAAAAATTATTTTGTAATCAAGGTCATTAAAAACTTTAATCAGAACATGCCTTGCATCAATAAGCCTAATAGATAAAGAACCAAATAAATTTAAGCTATCAAAAAAAGAATGAATATCTTCCATCTTTGGCCTTTTAAATGAAAACTTTCCAATCAAAGAAAAGCAAAAGGCTCAATAAATCTTTTGATATCCTCATATGAAATCATAATTATCGGAGTACCTTTAAAATTGTTATGAAGCAAATTCAAAGGAGGCTCGGTGGATGAATTCTTACCAACTAAAGCCTCTTTGAAAGATTTAATAATAATAGGTAATTTAGAGGTAGGGCTACCCAAAAAAATTTGATGCCCTAGCAGATCCATCGACAAGGGATTTACCCATGGATTTCAAGAAGACGGCGCCATGAATGTGTGGTGATAAGAATCGAGATCAGCCCAAGGCCGACAATCTATAAGGAATCCAAGAGAGAAAGCACTCAAAAACTCACCAAGAATGCGAGGGATCCCAAAATTGCTCAATAAGAGGGTTTAGGTTTTAGGTTTAGTGTTTATTAGATATTATTAGGCTTTATTAGTTTCATGATATTATTAGTTTATTATTAGTTTTATGTTTAGTTTAGTTAGTTTAGTTTTGTTTAGGTTATTAGTTTAGTTTTAGTTATTATTATTTTAGGATAGTTTAGGTGGGGGGGGGGGGTTAGGTTTAGTTTATTAGTTTATTTAGTTTGTTTATTTCTTACGATTTACTTTATTTTAGTTAATTTATTAGTAATTATTAGATTATTATTATTAGATTATTAGTTAGTTAGTTATTATTATTAGTTTATGGTTTTATTATTATTTAAGTTTTAGTTAGTTTTAGTTTGTGGTTTAGTTATATTAGCTTTGTTTTGTTAGTTTAAATATTAGTTTATTAGTTTATTTGTGGGTTCTGGTTTATTAATATATTATTATTAGTTTTTTTAGTTTAGTTTATTTTTAATTTTATATTAGTTATTATTAGTTATTTATTATTTATTATTTTTAGTTTAGTTAGTTGGTTTATTATTAGTTTTATTTTAGATTATTATTTTTTTGGTTTATTATTATTAATATGTTTAATATTATTAGTTTTATTATTATTATTTAATTTATTTATTTAGTTTGGGTTTAGGGTTTTATTATTTAGTTATTTTTAGGTTAGTTAATTATTATTAGTTTAGTTAGTTAGTTATTAGATATTATTATTATTATTAGTTTTTATTAGTTTAGTTATTGTTAGTTAGTTTTTTATTATTATTAGTTATTATTAAGTTTATTTATTAGTTAGTTTTTATGGTTTATTAGTTTAGGTTTAGGGTTTAGTTTTAGTTAATTATTTAGTTATTTCTTATTAGTTATTATTATTAGTTTATTAGTTTTGTTTTAGTGTTTATTATTTATTAAGGTTTAGGTTTATTTATTAATTATTTAGTTTTATTAGTTAGTTTTTTAGTTAGTTTGTTTATTAGTTTATTAGTTTATTAGTTAGTTAGTTATTTATTTTGTTTAGTTAGTTATTATTATTAGTTTATGGTTTTATTATTATTTAAGTTTTAGTTAGTTTTAATTAGTCATTTAGTTTTATTAGTTTAGTAGTTTAGTTTATTAGTTTTATTAGTTTAGTTATGGGTTTAGGTTTATTAGTTTATTATTATTAATTTTTTAGTTTAGTTTATGTTTAGTTTTTTTATTAGTTATTATTGGTTATTTATTATTTATTATTTTTATTATTAGTTTAGTTAGCCCTTTATTATTAGTTTAATTTTAGATTAGTTTTTGTAGTTTATTATTATTATTAGTTTTTGTTTATTATTATTATTAAGTTTATTTATTTAGTTTGGGTTTAGTGTTTAGTTATTTAGTTATTTATTAGTTAGTTTATTATTATTATTATTATTTTATTAGTTTGGTTAGTTAGTTATGAATTATTATTATTATTATTATTATTATTATTATTATTATTTATTAGTTTAGTTATTGTTAGTTAGTTTTATTATTATTATTAGTTTATTTATTAGGTTTATTAGTTTAGTTATTTAGTTAATTTTGCTTTATTTAGTTATTAGTTTATTAGTTTATTATTGGTAAGTTATTATTAATTTTTTTTGTTAGGTGTTTTATTATTAGTTTATTATTGGTTTAGTTAGTTTATTAGGTTTAGTTATTATTATGTTTATTTATTAGTTAGTTTTTTTATTAGTTTAGGTTTAGGGTTTATTTTAGTTAATTATTTATTATTTATTATTAGTTATTATTATTAATTTATTAGTCTAGTTTTAGTGTTTATTATTTATTAGGGTTTAAGTTTATTTATTAATTAGTTTAGTTTTATTAGTTAGTTTTTTAGTTAGTTAGTTTATTAGTTTATTAGTTATTAGTTATAGTTATTAGTTATATATTATTAGTTTTAGTTTTATTAGTCTTATTTAGTTTATTATTAGTTTTAGTTTTTATTAGTTATTACTAGTTTAGTTATTTTTATAGTTTATTATTGGTTTTTTTATGTTTAATTTTTATTAGTTTTAGTTTAGTTAGTTTTTATTATTATTAGTTCATTAGATTTCTAGTTATTATTTAGTTAGTTTAGTTTAGTTTATTTTATTAGTTTATGTTTATATTTATTATTAGTTTTTGTTTATTATAAGTTTATTAGTTTTAGTTTATTATTTATTAGCTTTAGTTTTAGCTAGTTTAGTTTAGTGTTTTGTTAATTTATTATTAGGGCTTAAGGTTTAGGGTTTAAAGTTTCAGATATGGGGTTTAGGGTTTTAGGGATTATAGTTTAGGGTTTAAGGTTGGTTTTAGGGTTTAGGGTTTAGTGTTAAGTCTTTTTTATATTTTTTTGTTTTTTTATTTATTGGGTTTAGGGTTTAGGGTTTAGGTTTTTGGTTTAGGTTTTAGGTTTAGGGTTCAAGCTTTAATTTAGGGCTTAGGATTGTTTATTTTTTTTATGGAGAACAAATTCATATTCAACATTGCTACTTTTTAATTTCATCAACCAAGTAACACACCAAGTTCTCTAAGACACAAGAGATGACATAGATAAAAAAAGAGTGAGCATAGAGAAAATCAAAAACCTAGATAACTAGAACCATCTCAACTGTAAAGACATAGTTTCATAGGCAGCAGCTTGGATCGGCCGTTCTTCCATTTCTCTAGTTCCCATCAGAACCATCCTGGCCTTTCGAGTAATGGGTCCATCATATCCCGATCTCTCCCCTTGAACCACCATGCATGTCAGTCACTCCTCTTGCCCATAACCACCCTTGCTCCCACCATATCCCACATCCATGCCCCACTATGCTTTGCCTGCCCTTCACCTCCATAGATCTAGATTAAGCTTGGTTGATGGTGATGTTCATGTCATCAAGGCTGTCTCCATTCTTAGAGTTTAAGTTTAGGTTTATTAGGTTTTAGGGTTTAGGTTTATTTTTAAATTTATTTAGTTACTTTAGGTTTAGGTTTAGGGTTTGGGGTTTAGAGTTTAGGGTTTAGAGTTTAGAGTTTGGTTTTAGAGTTTAGGGTTAGGATTAGTATAGGTTTAGGTTTTTATGGTTTTAGGTTTAGGTTTAAGTTTAAGTTTAGGTTTATGGTTTAGTGTTTTTTAGTGTTTTAAGGTTTAGGGTTTTAGGTTTGATTTAGGGTTTAAGGTTAGTTGAGTTTAAGGTTATTTAAGGATTTAAGGTTTAGTTTTAGTTTAGGTTTAGGATTTTAAGGTTTAGGATTTAGTTTAAAGTTTAGGGTTAATTTAGAGTTTAGGTTTAGTGTTTTAGGTTTAGGGTTTAAGTTTAGGGTTTAAGTTTAGGTTTTTAGGTTTGGTTTAGGGTTTAGAATTTAGGGTTTAGGGTTTAGAATTTAGGATTTAGGGTTTAGGGTTTAGGGTTTTAGAGTTTAGTTTTAAAATTAATGTAGGTTTAATTTATTTTTTTATTTTTAATTTTATTTTTATTTAAGTTTATTTTATTTTATTTAGTTTACTTTATTTATATTAGGTTTATTTATTTTAGTTTCTATTTTTCTATTTTAGTTTATTTTTTAAGTTTAGGTTTAGGTTTATTTTTTAGTTTATTTTTAATTTTATTTTATTTTTTAGGTTTAGGTTTTATTTTTTATTTTTAGGTTTAGATTTAGGTTTCTATTTATTTTTTTTTTAACTTTAGTTTTAGGTTTTATTTTAGGCTTACTTCAAGTTTTATTTTTAGGTTTATTTTATTTTATTTAGTTTATGGTTTAGGTTTAGGTTTAGGTTTTATTTATTTTAGTTTAGTTTATGTTAGTTTAGGTTTAGGTTAATTTATTTTTTGTTATTTTAGGTTTAGGTTTTATTTTTAGTTTGGGTTTAGATTTTATTTTTTTATTTATTTTAGGTTGATTTTTTGGTTTATGTTTTTTTATATAATATTAATTTTATTTTTTGTATTTTATTTTATTTAGAATTATTTTAGTTTAATTTTTTTTTTAATTTATTTTAGTTTTATTTATTTTATTGGTTTAGTTTTATTTATTTTATTTTATTTTAGGTTTAGGTTTAGGTTTAAGTTACTTTAGGTTTTATTTTATTTTTATTTAGGTTTACATTCTTTTATTTTATTTTTAGGTTTATTTAATTTAGTGGAGTGTTTAGGGTCAGTGGTCAGGGTCAGGGGAGGGTTTAGGGTTTAGATTTAGGGTTTAGAGCCAGGTCCAGTAGGGTTTTGTTAGGTAGGTAGTCAGGTTGTTAGAGGTCAGTTTAAGTTGTTAGTTTAGGGTTTAGGTTTATTTTTAGTACTAAGATTTAGGGTTTAGGGGTTTTTAGTGGGTTTAGTGATTTAGGGTTTAGGGTAGGTGGGGTTTAGGGTTTTTTTTTAAATTAACAACTGGTTTAGTTTTATTTTTATTTACTTTATTTTATTTATTTTAGTTTATTTTATTTTATTATTTTATTTTAGGTTTATTTTATTTTTTATTTAGTTTAGTTTATTTATTTTAGTTTTTTATTTTAGTTTATTTTAGGTTTAGGTTTAGGTTTATGTTATTTTAGTTTAGTTTTATTTTTAGATTTAGGGTTTTATGGTTATGGTTTATGGTTTAGGGTTAGCTTAAGTTTTAGGGATGATTAGGGTAGGTTTATTTCTTTATGGAGGGTTAGTTTTTTAATTTTTTTAAATTTTAATTTTTAATTAAGTAAACTAGGTTTAGGTGTATTTAGTTTATTTTTATTTATTTTAATTTTATTTTATTTTAATTTTTTATTTTATTTTTTTGAATTTTTATTTATTTTAGTTTATTTATTTTAGTTTTTTTTTATTTTAGTTTATTTTATCTTTTAGTTTATTTAGTGTAGTTTTATTACATTTTAGGTTTCATTTTATTTTTATTTTATTTAGATTTAGTTTTATTTTATTTTTTTTTTAGTTTTTAGGTTTTATTTTAAGTTTATTTTTTTTATTTTAGTTTAGGTTTAGATTTAGGTTTAGTTTATTTTAGGTTTTTTAGGTTTATTTATTTTAGTTTAGTAGGTTTATTTATTTTTTTATTTTATTAACCTTTTTTTTAGTTTAGGGTTTAGGGTTTATTTTATTTATTTTTTTGGTTTATTTTTTTGGTTTAGGTTTTTTAGTTAGTTTTATTTTATTTTATTTTAGGTTTATTTTATTTTATTTTAGTTTAGTTTAAATATTTAGGTTTTTTTAGTTATAGATTTTAACTTATTTATTTTAGTTTAGTTTTATTTTATTTTATTTTCTTCTTAGTTTAGGTTTAGTTTAGGTTTTAGTTTATGTTTTATTTTATTTTGGTTTTTTTTATTTATTTATTTTAGGTTTTATTTAGTTTAGATTAGGTTTAGCTTTTAGGGTTATGGTAGTTTAGGGTTTGGGTTTAGGGTTTAGGGTTTAGGTTTAGGGATTTGTAGGTTTAGTTTTAGGGTTTAATGTAGGGTTTTGGGTTTAGTTTAGGTTTCTTTGGTTCTTTAGGTTTAGGGTTTAAGGTTTAGGTTTAGGTTTAAGGTTCAAGTTTTAGTTTATTTTAGTGGTTTTGGTTTTCTTTTTTTTCTTTAATAGAGAATAAATTCATATTGAACATTTCTTCTTTTTGATTTCATCAACCAAGAACACAAGTGACATATAGATAAAAATGTGCACGATAGAGCAAATCAAAACCTTAGATAACTAGAACCATCACTACCATAAAGACATAGTTCTATAAGCAATGATTGGATCCATCATTCTTTAGTTTCTCTAGTTCCCAATAAAACCTCCCGCCTCTTTAATAGTGGGATTCACCATCATATCCCTGATCTCTACCTCCGCCACCACCATGGCTCTAACCTC
Source organism: Cymbidium sinense (assembly GCA_021442155.1). Taxonomy (NCBI): domain Eukaryota; kingdom Viridiplantae; phylum Streptophyta; class Magnoliopsida; order Asparagales; family Orchidaceae; genus Cymbidium; species Cymbidium sinense. The sequence continues at coordinate 365,110,245 of CM038214.1, read as the reverse complement.
CATCACTGCTCCCGCCTCCATAACCACCACTTCTTTTACCACCACCTCCATATCCACCAGCACCTCCATATCCCTGACCACCACTAAGATAATCGGGCCTCCGCCTTCACCTCCACTACTGTGATCTAGACTTGGTGACGGATGTTCTTGCCTTCAAGGTTCTATTTATTCTTGGTTTAGGTTTAGGTTTAGGATTAGTTTTAGGGTTTAGGTTTATTTTTTAATTTATTTAGTTACTTTAGTGGATTAATGGGATTTAGGGTGTGATAGTAGGTTTAGGTTTAGGTTTAGAGTTTTAGGGTTTAGGTGTGGGGAGTTTAGGGTTTAGTTTAGTAAGTGAAGGGAGGTTTAGGAGTGGTTTAGGGTTTAGTTTAGGGTGGATTTAGTTTGTGATTTAGGATTTAGGGTTTAGGTGTGGTTTAGATTTAGGATTTAGGTTTTAGGGTTTAAGTTGTGGAGGTTTTTTAGGTTTAGGGTTTTTTTTTTTAAAATTGAACAAATTTAGATTCAACATTTCTTCTTTTCGATTTCATCAACCAAGTAACACATCAAATTTTGTAATGCACAAGTGACAACATAAATATAAAATGAGCACACATAGAGCAAATCAAAAATACTAGGTAACTAGAACCTTCTCTACTGTAAAGAAATAGTTCCATAAGCAATAGATTGGATCGGCCATTCTTTAGTTTCTATAGTTCCCATTAGAACCACCCCGGCCTCTCGAGTAGTGGGTCCACCATCAAATCCCCGATCTCTCCCTTCGCCACCACCACGAGAACCTCATCGCCTCCCTCCATAACCACCACCACCATATCCACCACCACCTCTAGATCCCCACCACCACACTATGATAACCGCCTCGCTTCGACTCCATCACCGGATCTAGATCGATTGTGACGTGATGATTCCCGCCATCAAAGTTTTCCCATTCTTAGGGTTTAGTTTTTTAGGGAAAGTTAGAATTTTATTACCTTAAAAATAAAGGATACAATGTCATTAAAGGGTAAAGCTCAAATTTCTAATGCTCAGAGCTACAAGAAACCTAAAGAGCTAAACCCTATCTAAGTACAATGGAAAAAGAAAATAAAAGAGAAAGCAAAGATAAAAGAAAATCAAAAGTAATAAAAAAAAGAACTAATAAAACTTAAGAAAATAATAAAAGGACTAGTCAATAGTAGTTCATGATCCCTTTGAGAAGGAAAGATAAGCAAGATCCACATCAATAGTACTTGAGTTGGCTGAGTAAAGATCATTCCATCTATGAAGTTCCAACCTAGAAAAGAAATCTACAAAACACTACAAAGGAAATGGCCATAACTCAAGGAAAATTGATAAAGTAAACAATTTAGAAAGAGCTAAGAAAGAGAAGGCTCTCATAGTTAAGATCATTCATGAGGGTTACAATCATATGCATGCTACCAACTAGAGAGAAGATATAGGAAACATCAAGGCCATCGGCCAACATACGATATAAGCAATCATGCAAGGCAAAATAGTCCAAAGTGATCTAGTTCTACAAAAAAATAGAAAAATAGCCGCCTAACAAATAAGAAACCCACCAACCAAAACCCACAACAGACCAAACACATAAAGCAAGCATCTCAGAAGTTACAATAGGGTTAGTGGCCGGGAACCACCCATAACTGTCTCCATAGCACTAGCAATCCAAATCCAAGGGAAAAACCTCTACCCAAATAGAAAAATAGTAGAAGATAAGCAGCACCAGAGAGAAGAAAGCCATAACATAGAGAGACCAAGAGGGCATCTAGAAGTTATCATCAAAGCCACCACCAAGGCAACCAAAAGGAAAGCAAATCCACCATCACCAACCAAGAGGCAAATATCAAGAAACAAAGAGAGCCAACTAAAATAAAGGGAGTCAATACCAACATCCAACATAAAGCCCAAAACACCAAACCACTACATAAGCATCCAAGGCAAGACATCAGCCATAAAAAACCACTCAAGCAGCCAACCCGCAACAAGAAGTCCTAAAATAGGACCAAAAAACCATAAGAGCTCATATCCTCCACCAACAAAATAGCCAATAAAACCACCCAGTCAACAACAGATGAGCAAGTAGAGAAGTCGAGCAGGAAAATTGATACCCAAAATTGGGAAGGAAAAATAAAGGAAAATTAGCTGCACCAAAGAGAGGATAACCAACCTAGGAGCAGACCAGAAACACAACAAAAAGCACTTAAACCAACCATTAAACACAGATAACACATCTACCCAACCAACCAACCTAGACAGCCAAAATAGCCAACCAGCTTAGTCAACTAATAAAACCAACTAGTAAACAAAGCTAATAAAAACCCAAAAAAGAGGGAAAAGAACAACAATAGACAAAGCAACAATCCACTTGGAGATCTCCAAAATAACCAAGAAATAAAACTGGTAGTCACCCAGCCAAACTAGAAAAGGCCAAGGAGGACCACCCAACAACAAGCAGGAAAATTGTAAGGAAAAGAACAAGGCTAGAGGCAAACAAAACCCCTTCCAAATCCCAAAGAGCAAATAGTCACTACAAACAAGAAAATGGGGAGACAACAACCACATAACAGTTAACTCAAATTCACAAGGTAGATAGAACCAACCAACAGAAACCTCCAAGCCAAACTAGGAAAGGATAACTAAGCTAGAAGAGGCCAATAGTAGCCATAAAAAAAAATAACCACCCAGAATAGCTTGGAAAATGAAAGAAACAAATAGCAGTAACCTGCAGAACCAACCATAGCATCCACAAATCCAATTTAAAAAATGCCACAACTAGGCAAAACTAAAGGCAAACCAAACATTCATTGGTAAAAAGGGTAGGCCAAAATTTGGCACAACCACTACCCAATAGGAGACACAAAGCATGAGCCAGAGAAAGAAAATTGCCAAGCTAAGAGGATGGGGAAACCAATTAAAAATTGCACCACTAAGACCCAAAAAATGGCCAGGAAAGTATAGAATGAGGTAAAGAAGAAGGGGGTTTAAGTATAGAAATAAACTCATGAAAAACCACTTCCTAGTGAGGGGAGTAGAAAAAATAACAAAACATAGACTGAATAAAACCACCATAGCAAAAGATTGACAAAATAACAGAAGGTTAAAATCTGAAGTAAGGTAGTGTAGTGTTTGATCGATTGACAATACAGATGCTTAGGTATGCTATGGTTATCAAATAAAGTGAGCTCATTTAATTCCCTTCCCAAATTAGCTAGGAAATTAGCACAAGCATTACTTTCATGAAGAATGTGAAAAATTTTGTAGCAAACTTGAGAAAGAAGCTTTTTAGTGTGATTAAGAAGATAAAATAAGTCAACATTTCCCATTTTATTATTAGTAAGCATATCAAGTAAAAGAAGAGCATCAACTTCAATCCAAATATTATAGAGGCCTTTGCTTAAATAAATATCAATAGCTTTGTTAACAGCCATGAGTTTAGCATAAATAACAAAACAAGCTTTGAGGGGTAAGAAAAGCATAAATGATAGTGCCTTTAGATTCCTAAGAATTCCACCACAACCATATTTGTTTTGGGAAATAGAACCATCAATATTGATCTTAATAGAATTTTCTTTAGCTTAATCAAATGTATAATGTAAATACTCTAGTAGGAAGGATCATCATGCTAAGTGATACCCAGTTTTTTAGCCACAAATTTATAACCTCTCGAGTGAAAATTGCTAATTAAATTTGCATTAAATAAAGCATCAATTTTTTCTTTAGTTCTAGTGAGGATTATTTTATGGTTCATAGGGATAACATGATATTCAGCATCATTTTTATTCATCCTAATTAACCAAATAAGGGTAATAACAATTAAAACTGTGACATGACCTTTCACACTTTTATGGAAACAAACTTTAGGAAGTTGATATAATGAAAGAGAGCCATGAAAATAGTAAGTTTTAAATAAATCATCATACCATATCCAAAGTTTGGAAGCAATAGCACCATTGACAAAAAAAAACATGAATTAACATTTTAATATGAAAGCAATAATAAGACCTTATAAGGTAAGGAAAACCCTTTAAGCTAGAGCAAGGAATCAATTGGATGAAGTTATTCAAAATCCTCCAAGCTAAAACTTATTAAGAAATGGGAAAGATATTATTCAAAAGTTTAATGAAAACATTAGAGGTGTTTATTTATTTCTAATAAAATTCCATTTAAGAATGAAATCATCATTGTAAGAGAGCTTAAAAGGATTTGACCTAGTTTATTAGAAAAGATAACGATGTTGTAAAACTTATCAATAGAAATAGAATGTAGTTCTCAAGTTTATTTTCATTCTAATTTTATTAAGATGGTTGTAAATTTTTTATTAAGATGTATTTAGTGTCATAGGTTTAGGGTTTAAGGTTTAGATTTAGGATTTAGGGATTAATTTTTCTTTTTTAAATTAAGTAAAACCAAGTTTAGGTTTATTTTTTTAGTATATTTAGTATATTTTTTATTTATTTAAGGTTTAGGTTTAGGTTTAGGGTTTATTTAGCTTTTAGTTTAGGTTTAGTTTTAGTTTAGGGTTTTGGGTTTAGGTTTTAGTTTAAGGTTTAGGGTTTTTGGTTTTTTTTACAGAGAATAAATTTAGATTCAACATTTCTTCTTTTCGATTTCATCAACCAAGTAACACACCAAGTTTTCTAAGGCACAACCAACGACATAGATAAAATTAGCATTAGAAATTTAAAACCTAGAACCGCCTTTACTATATCATTCCATGCTAGCGGATTGGCCATTCTTCATTTTCTTACATCCCATCAACCACCCCACCTCTCAGTGGATCCACCATCATATCCTCACCTCCACCACCACCTGCGTAACCTCCATCTCTCCTGCTCCAACAACCATCACTTTGACCACCAACCATATCCACCAAGACCTCTAGATCCCCCCACGCCACTATGATAAGCACCACCTCCACCTTCACATGGCTAGATCTAGCCCAAGCCTTGATGTCCTGGCTCAAGGTTTTGCCCATTCTAAGGTTTAGGTTTATTAGTTTTAGGTTTTAGATTAATTTATTTAGTTTCTTTTATTTTAGGTTTGTGGTGGGGGTTTAGGATTTGTTTGGTTATGGTAAGTTTGGGTTTGTGGTTTATGCTGTGGTTTGTGGTTAGGGTTGATGTGGTTTAGGATAGGGTTTTGGGATTTAGGATTTAGGGTTTAGGGTAGCTGGGGTTTAGAGTTAGGTTTAGGGTTTAAGGTTAAAATAAGTAAATTAGGGTTTAGGTTTATTTAGTATATTTAGTTTATTTTTATTTATTTAGTTTATTTTAATTTTATTTTATTTAGGTTTATTTTATTATTTTATTAATTTATTTATTTATTTTTATTTATTTTTTAATTTAGGTTTTATTTTCTTTTAGTTTTTTTTTTAGGTTTAGGTTTAGTTTGTTTATTTTTAGTTTTATTTATTTTATTTTTATGTTATTTTATTTTATTTTTAGGTTTAGGTTTTATTTTATTTTTTTTAGGTTTAGTTTTGGTTTTATTTTTAGGTTTATTTATTTTATTTTTTTTAGTTTTAGGTTTTATTTTAGTTTATTTTATTTATTTAGTTTATTTATTTAGTTTAATTTATTTTAGTTTAGTTTAGGTTTTATTTATTTTAGTTTAGTTTATTTTATTAGTTTAGTTTATTTTATTTTTATTTTAGTTTATTTTTTTTATTTAGTTTTTATTTTAGTAGGTTTATTTTAGTTTTTATTTATTTATTAAGTATTTTTATTTTTATTTATTTTAGTTTAGTCTTTTATTTATTATATTTTATTTTATTTTTATTTAGTTTAGTTTATTTTATTTTTTAGTTTTATATTTATTTAAGTATTTAGTTTTATAGTTTATAGTTTATTTATTTATTTATTATTATTTATTTTATTTATTTATTTAGGTTGGTTTCAGGTAGTTAGTTTTTAGGTAGTTTAGGTTCAGGTAGGTTTTGGTTAGGTTAGATAGGTCATTTTAGTTTGTAGTAGGGTTTAGGTGTAGGGCCCAGGTTGGGTTAGGATCAGGTTTTTTAGTGGAGGTAGGGAGGGTTTAGGGTTTTAGGTTTTAGTTTAGTGGTTAGTAAATTTTTAGGTATAGTTTAGTTTTTTATTTTAGGGTTTTTTTTTTTTTTAAATTAAGTAAATTTTAGTTTTTTAGTTTATTTAGTTCATATTTATTTTAGTTTATTTTTATTTTTTATTTATTTTTATTTTATTTATTTTTAGGTTTATTTATGTTAGTTTTAGGTTTTATTATATTTTTTTTATCAGGTTTAGTTTATGTTTATTTTTAGTTTAGTTTTATTTTTATTATTTTTTTTATTTTAGGTTTATTTTTATTTTAGTTTAGGTTTAGGTTTTTATTTTATTTTTAGTTTAGTTTTTAGGTTTTTTATTATTTTATTTATTTTTTTAGTTTAGATTTAGGTTTAATTTTTTATTTATTTTATTTATTTTTTTAGTTTAGTTTATTTTTAGGTTTAGTTTAATTATTTTAGTTTATTTTTTTATTTATTTTTTTATTAGGTCATTTTCTTTTAGTAGGGTTTTGCATTATTTTTATTTAATTTTAGGTTTATTATTAGGTTTATTATTTTTTTAAGTTTTATTAGTTTTATTTATTATATTTTAAGTTTATTTTATTTTTTTATTTTTATTTAGTCTTTTTATTTAAGTATTTTATTTAGTTTAGGTTTTTTTATTTTATTTTAGTTTAGTTTTTTTTATTTTATTTTATTCTTTTAAGTTTGTTTAGTTTTAGGTTTAGGTTTAGGTTTTATTTAATTTTATTTTATTATATTTGTTTATTTTATTTATTTATTTTATTTTTTTAGGTTTTATTTAGTTTAGGTTTTAGGTTTAGTTTTGTGGTTGGGTTGGGGTTTGTGGTTTAAAGTTATCATTTTTGGCCTAAGGCCTAGGGTTAGGGTTAGGCTCAGGTTGGCTCAGTGGTCAGATGGGGTGATTTTGGTGGCCTGTGGCTAGGTTTAGGGCCTGGAGGGAGGTAGGATTTTGGTTATTTTATTTATTTATTTAGTTATTTTTATTTATGTATTTTATTTGATTAGTTTAATTTATATTTAGTTTATTTTATTTATAGTTTATTTTATTTTAGTTTAAGTTTATTTATTATTTTAATTATTATTATTTATTTATTTTATTTATAGGTATTATTTTTTTTTTAGGTTTAAGTATTTTAGGTTTATTTTTAGTTTATTTTTATGTTTATTTTAATTTATATTTTATTTAGTTTAGGGTTTTATTTTATATGTTAGGTTTAGTTTTATTTTATTTAGTTTTTTAGTTTAGTTTTATTTTTATTTTGTTTTAGTTTAGGTTTTTTTATTTAGGTATATGTTTTTTTATTTATTTTAGGTTTAGGTTTAGGTTTTTATTTTATTTATTTTATTTAAGGTTTATTTATTTTTTTTATTTTAGTTTTTATTTATTTAGGTTTATTTTATTTATTTTTAGTTTATTTTTATTTATTTTATTTTTTTTTATATTTTTATTTTTATTTAGGTTTTTATTTTTTTATATATTTTATTTTATTTAAGTTATTATTTTAGGTTTATTTATTTATTAGATTTTTTTTTAATTTATTTTTATTTTATTTATTTTAGGTTTTAGGTTTATTTTTTATGGTATTTATTATTTATAGGGTTTTAAGGTTTAGGTTTTATTTAGGTTAGGAGTTTAGGTTGAAGGTTTAGTTAGGGTAGTTTAGGGTGGAGAGGTTATTTGGAGGTTTAGATAGTTTTTTAATATTTTTATTTTATTTTAACAAAGTAAACCCAGGTTTATGTTTATTTAGTTATTTTATTATTATTATTATTTATTATTATTATTATTTAGTAGTATTTATAATTTAGTAGATTTTTATTATTTTAAGTGTATATATTTTATTTTTAGTAGTTTTATTTTTATTTTAGTAGTTATTTTTTATTTAGGTTTTTTTTTATTTTTTTTATTTTTTATTTTAGTTTTATTTTATAGTTTTATTTTAGTTTTTAGTTTATTTTATTTTTATTTAGTTAGGTTTTTATTTAGTTTATTAGTAGTTTAGGTTTTATTATTTTATTTATTTATTTTATTTTATTTTAGGTTAGTTTTTTTTATTTTTTAGTTTTTTAGGTTTATTTTTTTATTTTATTTATTTTATTTAGTTTTTTAGGTTTATTTTATTATTTAGGTTTATTTTAGTTTAGGTTTTTTATTTTTTTTTGTTTAGTTAGGTTTATTTTTTTTGTAGGGTTTGGTTTTATTTTTTTTTTTTAGGTTTAGAGGTTAGGTAGTTTATTTTTTATTATTTTATTTTATTTAGTTATTTTAGTTTAGGTTTTATTTTATTTTATTTTAATTTAGTATTTATTTTATAGTTATTTTTCTTTTATTTATGTTTACTTTTTATTTTTATTTAGTTTAGTTTATTTTTTAGGTTTAGGTTTAGCTTTAGGTTTATTTTTTTTTATTTTTTTAATTTATTTTAGGTTTAGGTTTTATTTTTTTTTATTTTAGTTTAGTTTAGGTTTTATTTTATTTTAGGTTTAGGTTTTAGGTTTTAATTTAGGTCAATTTTATTTTATTTTTTAGGTTTAGCTTTTTTTATTTATTTTATTTATTTAGGTTTTATTTTAGTTTATTTTTAGGTTTAGTTTTTTTTTATTTTAATTTATTTTAGTTTAGGTTTGTTTATTTATTTATTTTAGGTTTAGAATTTTTATTTAGTTTTGGTTTTATTTTATTATTTTAGGTTTTAGGTTTTTTTAGTTTTATTTAGTTTCTTTTTATTTATTTATTTTATTTATTTTATTTATTTATTTAGGTTTAGTTTTTTATTTTATTTTATTTTTTTTATTTTCAGCTTTAGGTTTTAGTAGTTTATTTTTATTTTATTTTCTTTATTTATTTTGGTTTTATTTATTTATTTTATTTTTAGGTTATTTAGTTTAGGTTTAGGTTTAGCCTTAAGGTTTAGTGGTTTATGTTTTGGTAAGGTTTAGGGCCTAGGGTGGGTAGGTTTTAGGTTTAGGGTAGGTAGGGTTTATGGTAGTGTAGGTTTTAGGGTTTAAGGTTTTATAGGTTTAGGGTTTAGGATTTAGATTTAGGGTTTAGGATTTTTTTAATTTAAGTTAGGTTTATTAGTTTATTTTATTTATTTTATTATTTTTATTTAGTTTATTTTTATTTTAGTTATTTTATTATTTATTTAGTTTTATTTATTTTAGGTTTATTTAATTTAGTTTCTTTTTTTAGTTTAGTTTATCTTTATTTTTTTATTTTATTTATTTTATTTTATTATTTTATTTTATTTTTTTTTAGTTAAGGTTATTTTATTTTTTTAGGTTTAGGTTTTAGGTTTTATTTGGGGTTTATTTTAGGTTTTATTTTTAGTTTAGATTTATATTTATTTTAGTTTATTTTATCTATTTAGTTTGGGTTTGGTTTAGTTTATTTTATGTTTAGTTTAGGTTTAGGTTTTATTTATTTTAGTTTAGTTTATTTGAGTTTAGTTTAGGTTTATTTTTATTTTTATTTTAGGTTTTTATTTAATTTAGGTTCAGGTTCTTGTTTTAGGGTTTAGGGTGGTAGGGTTTAGGGTTTTTTTAATTAAGCAAACCAGAGGGTTTAGGTTTATTTAGTTTAGTTTTTATTTTTAGTTTATTTTATTTATTTATATGTTTTATTTTATTTTAGTTTATTCTTAGGTTTATTTATTTTAGTTTATTTTTTAGGTTTAGGTTTAGGTTTATTATTTAGTTTAGGTTTTATTTTATTTTAGTTTAGGTTTAGGTTTTATTTTATTTTTTAGGTTTAAGTTTTATTTTTTATAGGTTTAATTTTAGTTTTTTAGTTTAGGTTTATTTTTTTATTATTATATTTATTTTAGTTTTTTAGGTTTTATTTATTTAGATTTTTATTTATTTATATTTAGTTTATTTTTAGTAGTTTAGGTTTTTTTATTTATTTTATTTTATTTTTTAGATTTAGTTATTTTAGTTTTATTATTTATTTTATTTTATTTATTTAGGTTTAGTTATTTATTAAGTTTTATTTTTAGTTTATTTATTTTAGTTTTATTTTTATTAGTAGTGTTAGTTATTTTTTATTATTTTTTATTTTATTTATTTTATTTTATTTATTTAGTATATTATTTATTTTTATTTATTTAGTATTTTTATTTTATTTTTATAAAGTTTTTATTTTAGTATTTTAGTTATTTTTATTTTTGTTTTAGTTTTTTTTTATTAGTAGTTATTTAGTTTATTTTATTTATTTTTATTTATTTAGTTTTATTTATTTTAGTTTATTTTATTTTTATTTAGTTTATTTTGGTTTTATATTTTATTTATTTTTAGTTTAGGTTTATGTTTATTTTTTAGTTTAGTTTTATTTTATTTTATTTTTTTAGGTTTATTTTATTTTGGGTTTAGTTCATTATTTTTAGGAGTTTAGGTTTTAGGTTTTATTATAGAGTTAGTTTATAGGTTTATTTTATTTATTTTATTTTATTTTTATTTTATTTATGTTTATTTTTTTATTTAGTTTTATTTATTTTATTTTATTAGTTTATTTTAATTTATTTTAGTTTTATTTTATTTTTTTATTTAGGTTTTATTTTTTTTTATTTAGTTTATTTTATTTTTTATTTTATTTTTAGGTTTAGGTTTTATTTATTTTAGTTTATTTTTGGTTTATTTTTTTTATTAGTTAGGTTTATTTTAGTTATTATATTATTTTTTTAGTTTTATTTTATTTTTAGGTTTATTTTTTATTTTATTTTAGTTTAGATTTTATTTTTTAGGTTTTATTTATTTTTATTTTTTTTTTAGTAGGTTATTTTTATATTTATTTATTTTAAGTTTATTTTATTAGTTTTATTTTAGTTTTATTTTATTATTTTAGGTTTATTTTATTTTATTTAGGTTTATTTTATTTATTTAAGTTTTATTTTTTTATTTTAGTTTATTAATTTTTATTTTAGTTTAGTTTTATTTTTTATTTTATTTTTTAGTTTATGTTTTATTTATTAGTTTAGTTTTATTTATTTTATATTTTATTTTTATCTTTTAGGTTTTTTTATTTTATTTTTAGGTTTATTTTTAGGTTTAGTTTTATTTTTTTTTAGTTTAGGTTTATTATTTTTTTATTAGTAGTAGGTTTGGGTTTTATTTATTTAGGTTTTAGGTTTTAGGTTTTTTTTTTTATTAGTTTTTAGAGTTATTATTTTATAGATTATTTTTTTAGTTGGTTAGTATTTATATTTTTATTTATTTTATTTTATTTATAGTTTATTTTTATTTATTTTTTTTTATTTAGTTTTTTTTTATTTATTTTTATTTAGTTTTATTTTTTATTTTATTTAATTTTATTTTTAGTTTTAGTCTTATTTTATTTTAATTTTAGTTTAGTTTTTTATTTGAGTATTTTTAGGTTTATTTTAGTTTAGGTATATTTATTTTATTTTATTTTATTTAGTTTAGGGTTTCTAGTTTATTTAGTTTTAGGTTTAGTTTATTTATTTTGTTTAGTTTATTTTAGTAGGTTTAGGTATTTTATTTTATTTATTTTAGGTTTATTTTTTTTAGTCAGGTTTATTTTTTTATTTATTTTTTTATTTTTTTAGGTATATTTTTAGGTTTAGTTTTATTTAGTTTTATTTATTTTAGGTTTATTTTATTTTATTTTCATTTAGGTTTTATTTTATTTAGGTTTTATTTTGGTTTATTTTATCTTTAGTTTAGTTTAGGTTTTATTTATTTTATTTGAGTTTAGTTTTTATTTTATTTTATCTTTTTTTTAGTTTAGGTTTAGGTTTTTAGGGTTTGTGGGTTTAGTGGGTAGGGTTTAGTGGTTTAGGGTTTATTTTAGGCTTGGTTTGGGTAGGTTTTGTGTAGGTTTAGGGGTTGTGTTTTAGGTTTAGGTTTGTGGGTTTAGGGTTTAGGTTCAAGTTTTAGTTTATGGTTTAGGTTTTTTTTTTTTTAACAGAGAACAAATCTGATTCAACATTTCTTCTTTCGATTTTATCAACCAAGTCACAAACCAGGGAGGTAATCAAATGACCTCCTTGAGGCTAGCTAAAGCCTCATGTTCCTGGGATGTCCAGACTACATACCCATTACCATTCAATCTTACATAAATCAACACATGAATAGTGGAAAGAGAACTCAACATTCGTACACTTAAGCTATAAGCACATGCATTTCTTATGTATTTATAACTATCATCATAACACATATTATTATTCATTTATAAGCTTTTGAAAAATACATTTAGATTTAATAGTGATAATAGCCACACATATATTAAATTAAATCAACACATGCAAGCTTACATAAAGGAAATCCATTTTATTTTACTTGATTTTGAAAACATGGATGCATGAATTCAAATGACATACCAAATTTAACATGATTGGAAAGAGAACAATCAAATATAAGCACGTGATTCATTCAACCTAACTAGTTCTTAAGGACAATCAAATCAAGTAAGATTATTTAAAGCAAACCAAAGCTTTTTTATTAATTAAGTTTTGGATTTGATTCGATTTAAGAAAGAGAAGAGAAATCATCATTTTTTTGTTTTAAACCCATTCCCACATTAGGGATTTGATTTAATTTAAGGAAATGTAATTAAGTTGATTTTATCGCTAATTAAGTTGAACTCTTAATTAGATGAATTAATTAACCTTACCTATGTCACCTTAAAGTAACTAAATAATTATGTGCTTTCGTGATATGCATGGAAAATAAATTTGTAATGATCCTAGAATATAAAAGGGGTGCAATGCAATTGACTCATGATTAATAGTTAATTAGATTAAAGGACTTAATTAATTACTCTTATGGTTTTCCTACACATGTGGACTAACCATAATTTCATTAAACTCCTTTAGGTGTGTGATCTAACATCACGCGAGTGAGGGAGAATGGAGTTCATTTTCCATTGCTCACTTGATTTGAGCTTACCCAAGCTCCGATCAACTCTAAAAGGATCTCACACCTTCATGACATCGATCAGAGGCGATCTAATGATCAAGATCACACGAGATGCATGTTTTCTTGAGAAAGCTCCTACAGATTTTTGCCTAAGGATTGGTTTTGAAAGCATACCTCCCGAGCTCAAGAATTGCAGCTCAAACTATTGAGAAAGCTTCATCTAGTGGAGATGAAGTCCTATTGAGCAAACAATTAGATCAATTCCTTGACGATGGCCAAGAACCAATGATTTGGAGCTCGACTTTGATCAAGTCCCACCTCGTGCGAGAGAGAGATTCATTCTTGCTCAATGAGGCCAAAAGTTAATTTGAGTTTGATGGAGAAATAGGAAGTTAGGTTAGAAATGGGAGTGTCCTATTTTGTGACGACGGGAATGGCTTTTTCAATCGATGAACAAGCTTTGGGAGCTTAGGGAATGGTTAGGGGGTCATCTTGGGTTAGGGCTGTGGGATGATTTTGTGTGTGTTTGAGTGAAATGAGGGGTGTATACCCCTTTCATCTTGATCGATGGTCAATCAAATTTGTCTTCTAGTGGTTGACCACCATCTCGGGGAGTCGCGGTGTGAGTAGTGAGTTAGCTTGGCTTGGTTGGTTGAAGGTGTGGAGGTGGCTACCAAGGAGGAATCATGGGTGTTCTATGGGTTTTAAATGCTCCAATGGGGAGGGTGAGGTTATTTTACCTCCCATGGGTCATGGCCAACCCAACCACTCCTTAGGTTAGGTTGGGTAGTGTCCTAGGTGCCTAGGTGGACCATTGGGAGAGTACCAAGTGGCCAAGGAATAGAAATAACTACTTACATGGGTGATTTGTCAATGTGAAGCCCTTGACCTAAGGGTAGAATGATTATTTAGCATTGAATTTGATTTGAGCAGATTTGAAATACACATGGGTAGGATGACCTGACCTCCACTAGAAGAGGAAGAGGCCAGTTTAGAGGTTGTCCTAGTGGTGGAAAACCTCATTATTGGCCACCTAATAGGAGATATGTCCTAGCTACAAGGAGTACACCTGCTATCCATATAAACTTGGAATCTAGTTCATAGGATGAGTCTTATACGATTAGCACACCAACCTCTTTCAGTAGATTCCCCTTGAGGTGACACTTGAGCCATATAGATGAAGAAGAGGCTCTAAAGCAAAGCATAAGTGTATCCAAGTCTATATGTGAAACATTAGGCATCGCTTGGGAACCTTAGCTCTAACCCCACTTTCCTCTCAAAAGTTGATGGTTTGGTTAAGGAAGCCCCTAAGTCATCCATAGGTGTGAAGACTCGTAGAGGTTCTTTAGGGAGCATCATCCTCAAGAAGTTGATGTAGAACTTGAGGATGATTCATATAAAAATTTAATAGAATTACCTTTTGATTGGTACTTTCCTTGTGTTCATAATTTAGTAAAGAAATGGTTAATCCCACATACTTGGTCAAAGCACAAGTCAGACTACTTTGAAAGAATATGGAAGAACAAATGCAAAAGCTCTCAATCAAGACCAAGACTAGGATTGATAGTGGGTCAAGTTGATGATGATGATTTCTTAGTCCTCACTAATCATTTGGAATTTGATAGGTTCTTTTCAAATCACATTAACTTATATGAGGAGCTTAGAAACTTTAGATGATCCAGATAATTTTGAAGTCAAAGATGCACCACAAGAGTTTGAAGAAGAGATCAAGTAAACCATCGACGCGCTCAAGGAAATCAACTTAAGAATTGATGAAGATCCATGCCTGACATACATCAGTTATTTATTGAATGAAATTATAACCAATGACTTAGTTAGGCTATTGACTAAGTTTAAGGACTGCTTTACATGGAGTTATGAAGAGATGCCTAGATTGGCTCCTAATGTAGCGGTCCATAAACTAGCAATAGAGCCTCCTGCTAACCCTATCAAGCAAGCTCCTAGACGCATGTGAGTAGACATAGAACAATAGGTCATTTATGAAGTAAAAAATTGATCGATGTTGGCTTCATCCAAGAAGATAAATACCCTAAATGGTTAATTAGTGTCATCCCAGTTAAGAAAAAGAATGGCCAAATTCATATGCATTTATATTATTTTAGGGATTTAAATAAGGCATGACCAAAAGATGAATTTCCACTACCAATTGAGTCGATGGTGGACATTGCTTCAGCTCATGTAATCTTCTATTTCATGGATGGATCATCTATATATAACCAAATAAAGATGACCCCTAAAGATGAAAGAAATACTACTTTAGAACCCCGATCAAAATCTATTTCTATAAGGTCATGCCTTTCGCCTTAAAATGGGTGCTACATACCAAGGCTATGACTCAAATCTTTATGAACTCATTCATCATCAAGTCAAGTGCTCGATGATCTTATGGTCAAAAAAGAGAAAAGAAAGACCATCTCTTTGATTTGAGAGTAGTTTTTCAATAGCTTAAGACAATTTAACCTCAAAATGAACCCCTAAAATGTGCATTGAGTAGCTTCAGGAAATTCCTTGTGTTTTTGTTCGACACCAAGGGAATCAAATTGATTTAGAAGATCATGGTGATATTAGAAATGCCCCTAAAAGTTTAACTCAACTCAAATCATTCCAAGGGTTGGCATATCTAAGATGCTTTATATCCAACCTATAGGGAAGATGTCACCATTCTCAACTTGTAAAAAAGATGCCAAGTTCAAGTGGGATGATAAGTGTGAGCATGCCTTCGAAGACATCAAGCATTACCTGATGATGCCACTAGTTCTAGCAGCCCTATCCTGGGCAAGCAACTCATACTTTACACTGCTATGTTAGATGACTCCCTTAGTGCTTTGTTGGCCCAAGCCAATGATGAAGAGAAGGAAAATTCACTACCTCACCTATCATCTAATCCCTGCTAAGGCTAATTATCCACTCATTGAGAGGCATTGCCTAGCTTTAATCTTTGCATCGCAAAAGCTATAGTACTACATGCTTCCTCATAAGGTGAACTTAATCTCTAGGATGAATCCACCAAAGACAGACAGACACCGATGTTATCCCTGTTGGCATGATGGTCCATGATCCTCTCGCTTGACATTACCTTCATACCCTTCATGCGTGAAAGGACAAGTACTAGCAGATTTATTAGCAGAACACTCACTTCCTACCGACTTTCTTCTTAATGATGGTCTCCCCGATGAATAAATCATGAACTTAAAGGATACTAGCATTCCCCACTAGGAGATGTACTTTGATCGTGCGGCTTCCTCTTAAAGAGAAGAAGAACCAAAATCTACTCCAAGAAAGGTAGGAATAGTTCTCTTAACTCAAGACCATGATGTGATGAGATTCTCATATCATCCAATCCTTGCACCAACAATGAAGTCGAATATGAGGCTCTCATGTAGAGTTAGCCGTTACTTTAAGCATCTAGAACATCAACATCTTCTGGGATTCTCAGCTAGTTATCAACCAAATCATTCCTAAGGTTACAAAGCCCAAGCTCCATACCAGAAGTACACCATGGATTTATTGGCCCAAATCCTAGAGGTTACCATTTATAAGATTCCTCGAGGAGAGAACATCATAGCATATGCTTTAGCCAAGCTTGCCAAAGAGTTGGCATGTCTGGAGGATGAGACCATATCAATAAAGGTCCAAAATAGACAAGTCTTATCCCTTATTGATATTGAACTCATCAAAAAGTACTCCCTTGAAGGGGAAGTTGCCATTTCTAAGAAGGATGAGGAGTTAGATTTGAGTCAACCATTCATGGATTACCTAAATAAAGGCAAACTACCTCAAGAGAAGTCCCAAGCCCATCGATGAAGAGAGCATTTTCCTATGCTCTTGTGGATGGTGTCTTATATATGGTCTTTTGATTATATGTTTGTTTATACAAGCCCATAAGATCATGACCAAGGTACACTCAACATTATGTGGAGCCAACCAATCTGATTCAAAGATGAAAGCCAAGATCAAGAGACTAGGATACTACCGGTAGTCGATGATTAAAGATTACATGGATATAGCTAGTGATGCAACTAATGTCAAATACATGGTTTGGTCCTGCACCAACCACCCAACATTCTACATCCTACATTGGCCTCATGGCCATTCGAGTGTTGGGGTACCAACATAGTGGGTCCGACTGATCCTCATTCTTCCAAGGGACATCAGTTCATCTTAGCTGCTATTTACTACTTTTCCAAAATGGGCGTTAGCGATTTCACAGATAGGTCACAGTTCATGTGCTCTAATTTTTTAGGAACCATATCATATATAGGTTCAGAGTGCCTCGATGAATTATAACTAATATTGGTATTGCATTTAAGAGCACCGAGATCAACAACTTTGCTCAGAGACACAACATATTTTGGAGATATTCTTCCATCAACTACTTGAGGGTAAACGGCTTAGCAGAAGCCTTCAACAAAACTCTCATACAAATACTAAAGAAGACACTCGACATCAACAAGCGATAGTGGCATGAGCAGTTAGTTGAAGCCTTGTGGGCCTATCGCACCACATATAGAACTCCAACTCACTCTACTCTTTCTCCTTAGGTGTATGGGTCGAGCCATTTCTACCATTAGAAGTCCAACTCCCAACACTAAGGATAGCTATGGGTATCCAGATCATAGCAAAGTAGAATGCCAAGTTGCAGTTAGAAGAGTTCGAAGGATTGAAAGAGAGACACCTGCGAGCATGCCAAAACCTCAAGTTGTAGAAAGCTAAAATGATTTAAGCTCATAACAAGTTGGCTCATCCTAGAGCTTTTCAAGTAAGATAGCTTATTTTAGTTCTAAGGAGATCGATTATTGCCCGTCATGATATAGGAGGCAAGTTTGAACCCACTTGGGAAGACCCTTTTGCCATAGAGAAGAATACCAATGAGGATCTTGTCAGCTTATTAATTATAAGAGAGAGCACCCAATTCTTCCCATCAATGGGCTCTACTTAAAGAAATAGTATAAATCATGTTTCAAAATAATTATCATCAATAAAAATTCCATTTTGAATTCAATCTCTTTCATGTTGAAAGTATTCTTGTTTGTGAATCCACCACGATGAGTTTAGGGTAGCTGTAAGGAACCCGAGCAGCATCCTAGCCTTCATCTCACAAACATAAACTATATACAAACATATAAAATAAACACATATCTTTTATATCGGGCTACTCTTAATTAAGATAACGCCCCTAATGGCATTCACTCAGTTAATTCTATAGGTCGGATTGATGTGCTACCCTAATAGTGTGTCACCCCAGTGGTCTTCTTACTTTGGAAGATATAAGTATGCTATGCTTTCATTGCTTGGTAATCCACTGCACACCAATGAGTGCCTTGTTAGTTTGGTAGGCCTTATTATGTGGTTGATAAGCTACCTCATGTTGGCTTCATTTAAGAGGATGTGAGTCTGCTACGCTTTCTTCTTGAATTAGCCTTCATGCATTGACTGGGTCAAGCATATTTGAGGTTTAGGATAAGTTCCCTAGCGGCTCCTTCCCTCTTGACTACTTCAAGTCTAGGTCTAGTCCTTCCTCTGGTCTCCTCGCTTAATAGTTTCTCTAGGATAGATAGCATCTATCCCAACAACTATAGACTATCGTGATGATCAGTTCTGCTTGGAAAGTTGTAAGCCTACATCCTTTCTTCCCGAATTGATCATTGCATGCCGATGAGCACCTTAGGTTGGTTGGTTCTCACTATGATGACAGATACACCACTCATGCTGATGGATAAACATTAGGTTGGTTGGTTCTCACACCTTATGATATACACCACTCATGGTGATGTAAGTCGCTATGCTTTCTCCTTGAGTTGGCCAATGTACACCTACAAGATTTCTTTCCGTGGCTCATAACACCCTAGCAACACCTCCCCTATAGGCACTATATTTGGATCACGTCCTTTGCAATCTCATTTAGACACAACCCAGGTTATTAGTGGATTGAATAGTTCCCTTTTCCTAGTAACGACCCTTATGGTTTGAGAATTCTTTCTGTGGATATGAAAATTCTCCCTTGGTCTAGTAAATCTGAGACAGGTCAAGGCTGACATAGCCCCTTCTCAGTGTGGTCCCTCACTCACCAATAGGGTCCACATAATCATATAAACAAAATATATATTCACTTGAGGATTTGGAGGACACCCTTAAAGATACCTTTTCCCAAGCAAGTATCCTATCTTTAGGCGTGTGAAACTCCCTATAGAATCGACTACTCTTTGAGTTGATATAAGTCCCCAACAACATTCACTCAAGAGTCACCCCAAAGTTGGGTTCAATTTATCATGTGCTACACGCCCCAAACGGTTATTCTCTACTTTAGAAGATGTAAGTCTGCTATGCCATTTTCCTAGGACAATCGTTGCACACCGAAAGGCAAACCCTTAGGTTGGCTAGCTCTACCCCACAGCTAGTAGACTATTCCTTTGGATTTGTAAGTCTTAGATAGGACAAGTCTTATTAAGCCCCTTCTCAATGGGTCCATCACACACTGACATGGTCCATAAATTAAATCTATCAAATTTCACTGAGCTCACATCTCCAGTGGATATGCCCATAAATTGAAATCAAACTAAACCAACCAAACCACATCAAATCACATAAAATTAAGATAAAATTAATTCTGACTACTTTTGAGTTGACATAAGTCTCCAATGACATTCACTCAAATAGTCACCCTAGGTCAGGTTCAATTTGTTGTGCATCCAACAGGTCACCCTAGGGATTGTTCCTCACTTTAGAAGATGTAATTCTGCTACGCCCTCTCCTTAACACTGTCATTGCACACTAAAAGGCAACCCCTTTAGTTGGTTAGCTCTGCCCCATAATCTGTAGACTATCCCTTTGAATTTGTAAACCTGAGGTAGGTCAAGGTGGATATAGCCCTTCTCAGTGGATCCATCATACATCGACAGGATCCATACATTAACTTAGATTAAATTAAACCAAATCTGACTTTCCTTAGTCGAGTTAAATCACACCCTTCTCCTGAGTGGAGCCCCAAATCAAATATAAATAAGTCAAGCTATCAAATAAAATTCAAAATCAACCTCCCAGTAGAGCCAAATTAAACTAACTCCTTTAGTACAGTCTAAATCAAAGAAATCCAACCAAACTCTTATCCCCAGTGGATACATCCCCAAACAAATCTATGAAATCAAACTCAAATCCTAATCCCCAATGGATAGCCCGAACCTGCTTCCCTAGTGGAAGGTTCATATACCCAATCCCCAATAGACTTGAGCCCATATCTCTAATAGATTTGCATCCACATCAATTAAAATAAATCAAATTAAAGTCAATTCGATCTTAATCCTTGGAGGATTAAAGATTCTTATCCCCAACGGATCTTCATTCCATAAATCATATAATCAAATCAAATTCAAACCTTATCCCCAAGCAAATTTTCTTCATCTATGCCTCGACATAGACCCCTCACATGTGTCCAATGTGTGATCCCCTAGGATCCCTCCATGTCCTTGACATGAAATTCTCATCAAATCTTATTTCTTCTCATATGCACACCTTTAATACTTCAACCAAAAGCCTAACAATGTATTTGCTCAAATTGCATCATCATAACATTGTAATCAGCATTTTATGATTTGTGATGGTGCAAGCTCAAACTAACTATACAATATCATGCTATGCATATTATAATGTAAATTAATACACTATATTATATTATAATATATGATGTTATATTATAATTTGCTATAATATAATATATTGTCTAACATTACACCTCATTAGAATCACTTAAAATTAACAAATAATAAATTTTTTTAAAAATATGATTAATGTTCATTTTAGGTGTAAAATTATTATTTTTCTATTAGAAATGGTACAAAATAGCATAATTTTGGTGTTGTTTCTTAGTGTGTGCCATGAATTTGGCCAAATTCTTCCATCTCCACTTTCAAATTAACTTTTTTGTGAGTTTTGACCCAATGTATTATAACAAAAGTAAAACATACTAAAATGTACAATAACATTTAGTAACGCACCACCACATTCATATAAATGTGATGTTATATTGTTATGTACATTATATATTAATATGATTTTATATAATATATTATCTTACATTACACCTTAAAATGAATCACTTTAAGCAAAAAATATATAAAATTTGGTTGAAAATTGAACATTTATTTTGGATGCAAAATTCCATTCTTTTGATTAAATGACACACCATAGCACACCCCAATGATGTTACCTACAAAGATTACCCTAAATTTGGCCAAATCCCATCATCTCAGCCTATAAATAAGTATTTTTATAAATTATACCAATACAAACTCTACTACATCATACTATAACAAACTAAAATATGCTAAACACAAGTAGTAATACACAATAGTATGCTATAATGCATGATGTTGCACTATGTTATGACATCCTATATTGTAATACACTATAACATATTATGTCATATTATATTGTATATTACATCACAAGGGATTGCTTAAGATAAAAAAATCATAAAATTAGTCTAAATAATAAAAAACTATATATTTTAGTCATATCATTTACATATTTTAAATTGAAATAATATATTATGATACCATGCTCTACCTATTATGAATTTAGCCAAATTCCACCATTTTGAAGTCTAAATCAAATTTTTTATAAATAATGCTAGTGTAAGCTCGACTGCGTGATTATAAAGTACAAAAAGAATTTAAAATGCATAGAACAATATATTATGATATATGATGTTATATTATGCTACAACATTTAATATTTATTTTGAACATAAAATCTTAATTTTTATACTACAAGTGGCGTAGCATAGTTTTGGAACAACAAACTAATTCCCACTTCAAATTTAACAAATTTCATCATCGACTTTTAAATCAATTTTTATGATTTATATTAATATATATATAGGCACAATACCATAAACATTTCAAAACATCTTATAACATCTAAAAACACATCAATACATGCTCAAATATATGATGCTACATTGTACTATAATATATGGTAATATAATATGATTTGAGGTTAGGGTTTAGGGTATTCAAATCTCTAATAGTCAAGGGAAAGTCTCTTGAAGACATCTTCTTTAGCTACCATAACTATGTTAAGATTAGGTCATTCTTTAGATCTACTCCTAATGACATCTTTATTCAAGGTTTAGGGTTTAGGGTTAGGTTATGGGTTATTTTAAGATTTAGGTTTAGGGTTTAGGGTTTTGGGATAATGGTTTAGAGTTTAAGGTTATGAGTTTTAGAGTTTAGGGTTTATGGTTTTAGGGTTTTGGGTTTAGGGTTTAGAGTTTTTGGTTTTATGGTTTAGGGTTTAGAGTTTAGGGTTTATGGTTTAGGATTTAGGGTTTAGGCTGTAGGGTTTAAGGTTTAGGGTTTTTAGGGTTTAGGGTTTAGGGTTTAGGATTCAAGTTTTAAAGTTTTAGTTTAAGGTTTAGGGTTAAAGGTTTTTTTTTAACAGAGAAAAAATTCATATTCAACATTTCTTTTTTTTTATTTCATCAATCAAGTAACACACCTAGTTTTCTAGGACACAAGTGATGACATAAATAAAAAATTAGAACCTATAGAGCAAATAAAAAACCATAGATAAGTTGAACCATCTTTACTATAAATACACTATTCCATAAGCAACAAATCGATCAGTTTCTTCTCTATAGTTCCCATCAACCACCTCTTATGTAGTGGGATTCACCGTCATATCCTTGATCTCTCCATCTGCCACCACCACTGTAGTAACCTCTATTGCTCCTCCCGCCTCTACAACCACCACTTCTTTGACCACCACCTCCATATCCAGCACCACCTCCATATCCACCACTACCTCCATCCCCACCACCATGCTATTAGCCACCGCCTTCACCTCCATTGCTAGATCTAGACGAGCTAGACGTGATGTTCTGCCATCAAGGTTTTCCCATTCTTAGGGTTTAGGGTTAATTTAGGGTTAGTTTAGGGTTTAAGGTTTAGGGTTTAGGGTTTAGAGTTTAGGGTTTAGGGTTTAGAGTTTTAGGTTTATATTTTTTCTTTTAGGTTTAGGTTTAGGTTTAGGTTTAGGTTTTTTTTTTAGGTTTAGGTTTTAGGTTTTTTTTAAGTTCATTTTTTAGTTTTATATTTTAGTTTAGGTTTAGGTTTAATTTTGGTTTATTTTATTTTATTTAGTTTAGGTTTAGGCTTAGGTTTAGTTTATTTTATGTTTATGTTTAGGTTTTAATTATTTTAGTTTAGTTTATTTAGTTTTATGGTTAATTTTATTTTACTTTAGGTTTAGGTTTTTCTTTAGTTTTATTTTATGAATTATTTTTTATTTAATTTAGGTTTTATTATTAGGTTCATAATTTTGTTTAAGTTTTATTTATTTTATTTATTATATTTTAAGTTTATTTTATTTTATTTTAGTTTATTCTTTTAATTTAATTTTCTTATTTTTAGTTTAGTTTAGGTTTTTATTTATTTTATTTTTAGTTTAGTTTTCATTTTTTTTATTTTATTTTCTTTTTAAGTTTATGTTTAGTTTTAGGTTTAGGTTTAGGTTTTCATGTTCTTATTTTATTTTATTTTTTTTTTATTTTATTTTGGTTTAGATTTTATTTTTTTATTTTATTTTCTATTTTTATTTAGTTTAGGTTTAGGTTTTTAGCTTTTTAGGGTTTTGGGTTTGGGGTTTGGGGTTTAGGGTTTAAAGTTTATCATTTTTTTGGGTTTAAGGATTAATAGTTAGGGTTTGAGGTTTAGGGTTTAGAGTTTTTAGGGTTTAGGGTTTAGAGTTTAGGGTTTAGGGTTTAGGGTTTAGGGTTTAGGGTTTTGGTTTAGGATTTAGATTTTTGTTTAGGGTTTAGGGTTTTTGGTTTTTTTTAACAGATAATAAATTTAGATTCAACATTTGTTCTCATGTTTATTTAGTTTATTTATGTTTATTTTTATTTTTATTTATGTTTACTTTTTATTTTAATTTAGTTTAGTCTATTTATTTTAAGTTTATTTATTTTTTTTAGGTTTTTTTTATTTTATTTTAGTATTTAAGTTGGTTTAGGCTTAGGTATTTTTTAAGTGTTTATTTCTGTTTTATTTTTTTAGATTTGGGTTTATTTTTGTTTTTTAGATAGTTTTAATTTTATTTTTTTTTCACGTTTTATATTTTAGGTTTATTTTAGATTTTATTTTAGTTTATGTTTATTTTAGTTTATTATGTTTATTTAGTTTAGGATTTAGGTTTAGTTTATTTTATGTTTAGTTTTACGTTTATTTATTTTAATTTAGTTTTTAGGTTTAGTTTTATTTTATTTTGTTTTTTTTTTTAGTTTAGGTTTTTTTTTTAGGGTTTTTTTCTTTTATTTATTTTTAGGTTTAGTTCTTAGGTTTAGGTTTTATTTAGTTTATATTCTATTTTACTTTGGTTTATTATATTTTTATTTTATGTTTAGTTTTATTTTATTTAGTATGTTATTCTTAAGCATTTTATTTTTAGTTTAGTTTAGGTTTTATTTATTTTATTTTATTTTTTTTTTATTAGTTTAGTTTATTATTTTAGGTTTAGGTTTAGATTTTACTTAGGTTTTATTATTTTATTTTATTATTTAGGTAAGTTTTAATTATTTTAATTAGGTTTAATTTAGTTTGGTAGATTTGTTTTATGATGTAGGGTAGGGTTGGTAGTGATGCTTAGGGTTTAGGGTTTAGAGTGGGTCAGGTTTTGGTTATGGCCTGGGTTAGTCAGGGTAGGGTCTGGGTTTAGATATGCCAGGGTAATGCCTAGGATTTAGTGGTTTAGGGTTTAGGGAGGGTTTAGGGTTTACATTTTGGTCAGGGATTAGTGTTTTGTGGTCTGGTTTAGGGTGAGCCTTTAGAGTTTAGAGGTTATTTGGTTTAGGATACAGATTTTAATTATTTTATTATTTTATTTTAAAAAGCAAACCAGAGGTTTATGTTTATTTAGTATTTATTTATTTTATTATTTATTATATTATTATTTTTATTTAGTATAGTTTATTTTTAGGCTTATTTATTTAGTTTAGGTTTATTTATTTTTTTTAAGTAGGTTTAAGTTAGTTTACTTTTATTTTTAGTTTACTTTTATTTTTATTTTATTTTTTAGGTTTAGGTTTTATTTTTAATTATCTAGCTTTAGGTTTATGTTTTTTTATTTTTTATTTTTAGGTTTTAGTTTTAGATTTTATTTTAGATTTTATTTTTTAGTTTAGGTTTAGATTTATTTTAGTTTAATTTATTTTATTTATTTTAGATTTGGTAGGTTTAGTTTATTTTAGGCTTAGGTTTAGGTTTTATTTTAGTTTAGGTTTAGGTTTATTTTATTTTTTATTTTAGATTAGATATTTTAATGAAGGTTTAGGTTTTTTTTTTTAATTTATTTTAGATTTACTTTTAGGTTTTATTTTATTTGATTTTATTTTAGTTTTGGTTTATTTTATTTTAATTTAGGCTTAGTTTGATTTTTTTTATTTTTTTATTTTTTAGTTTAGTTTAGGTTTTATTAATTTAATTTTATTGCTTTATTTTTTTTTATTTTCTTTTAGGTTTTAGGTTTAGGTTTAGGTTTTAGTTTATGATTTTATTTTATTTTATTTATTTATTTTATTTTGGTTTAGGTTTTTTCATTTATTTTATTTTTAAGTTTTATTTAATTTAGGTGTAGGTTTTTAGCTTTTAGGGATTAGGGTTTAGGGTTAGTTTAGTGTTTAGGGTTCTAGGTTTAGGGTTTAGATTTTAGGTTTAAGGTTCAGGTTCTAGTTTAGGGTTTAAGGTTTTTGGTTCTATTTTAATAGAGAACAAATTCAGATTCAATATTTCTTCTTTTCGATTTCATCAACCAAGTAACACGCCAGGTTTTGTAAGACACAAGCGACTACATAGATAAAAAAATGAGCATGCATAAAACACATCAAAAACCCAATATTGCTAGAACCGTCTCTACTATAAAAACACATTTTAATAAGCAGTAGATCAGGTCGGCTATTCTTCAATTTTTATTTTATTTAGGCTTTTTATCCTTAGGATTGATTTATTTTATTAGTTTAGTTTAGCTTATTATTTATTTTAGTTTAGCTTATATTTATTAGTTTATTTTATTTTATTTTTAGGTTTAGGTTTAGTAGTTTAGGTTTTATATTATTTTATTTATTTTATTTTATTTAGGTTTAGGTTTTACATTTTACTTTTAGGTTTATTTAGTTTAAGTTTAAGTTAGATTTTGTGGTTTAGGGTTAGGGTTTAGGGTTTAGGGTTTAGGGTTTAGGGTTTAGGGTTTAGTGTTTTAGAGTTTAGGGTTTAGGGCTAGGTGGGTAAAGTTTAGGGTTTTTTTTTAAAACCAGAGGGTTTAAGTTTATTTAGTTGATTTAGTGAATTTATTAATTATTATAATTTTTTCTTTATTTATGTTTACTTTTTTATTATTTAGTTTTTTTTTTTTAGGTTTAGGTTTAGCTTTAGGTTTTTATAGGTTTAATTTTAATTTATTTTTAGCTTTAGGTTTATTTTATTTTAGGTTTAGTTTAGTTTTATTTTATTTTTAGGTTTAGGTTTTTTAATTTATTTTAGGTTTAGTTTTAGTTTAGTTTAGGTTTTAGTTTTATTTTATTTAGTTTAGGTCAGTTTAGGTTTATTTATTAGTTTATTTTAGTTTATTTTAGGTTTAAGTTTTAGATTTATTTTTTTAATTTAGGTATTTTTTTTAGTTTAGGTTAGGTTTATTTTTAGGTTTTTTAGATTTTTTTTTAATTTAGGGTTTAGTTTATTTATTTATTTTTTATTTTAGGTTTATTTTTAGATTTAGGTTTATTTAGTTTTTATTTTATTTTATTTTGGGTTTATTTTATTTTATTTTAAGTTTAGTTTATTTTAGTTAAGTTTTTTTTTTAGTTTAGTCCAGGTTATTTATTTTATTTAATTAGTTATTTATTTATTTTTTTTTTTTTTTTCTTTAGTTTAGTTTAGCAGGTTTAGTTTGCTTTTTTATTTTATTTTATTTATATTATTTGGTTTTAGGTTTTCTTTATTTTATTTTAAAGTTTTATTAGTAGTTTAAATTTTTAGACTTGTGGTTTAGGGTTTAGTGGTTTAGGTTTAGTTTAGTTTAGGTTTTAGGTTTAGGATTTAGTTTAGGGTTTAGTGTCCAAAGTTTTAGGGTTTAAGATTTAGGGTTTAGGTTTAGGTTGTAGGTTTAGGGTTTAGGGTTTATCTTTGGGTTGTGGATTTTTTAGGTTTAGGATTTGGGTTTCTGGGTTTTTTAAAATTAGGTAAATCAGTTTAGGTTTATTTAGTTTATTTTTTATTTATTTTAGTTTTATTTATTTATTTATTTTAGTTTATTTTATTTTTATTTTTATTTAGGTTTATTTTTTAATTTTATTTAGTTTAATTTATTTATTTTAGGTTTGTTTAATTTAGTTTATGTTTTTGATTTTAATTTCTTTTTGTTTTATGTTTATTCTTTAGTTTAGTTTATTTTAATTTTATTTTTAGGTTTAGGTTTTATTTTTATTTTTTGGGTTTAGGTTTTCATTTTATTTTTTAGGTTTTAGGTTTATATTTTTTTTTTTAAAATAAATTTAAAACCAAGAGGTTTATGTTTATTTAGTTTATTTTATTTATTTTAGTTTATTTTATTTTTACTTTTATTTATGTTTACTTTTATTTTTATTTAGTTTAGTTTATTTATTTAGGTTTATTTATTTTAATTTAGATTTTAATTTAATTTATTTTTTAGGTTTAGGTTTATGTTTATTTTTTTAGGTTTAGGTTTTATTTTTATTTTAGGTTTAGGTTTAGGTTTTATTTTATTTTAGGTTTAGTTTTAAGTTTTATTTTATGTTTGTTTTAGGTTTTATTTTTGGTTTTAGGTTTATTTTAGTTTATCATACTTTATTTAGTTAGTTTAGGTTTAGTTTAGTTTACTTCTTTTAGGTTTGTTTTCATTATTATAGTTTATTTATTTTAGTTTAGGTTTAGTTTATTTTATTATTATAGGTTTAAATTTTTTTAATTTTTATATTATTATTTATTTATTTTAATTATTTTAAGTTTATATTTTTTAGATTTAGGTTTTATTTTTATTTTATTTTAGGTTTATTTTATTTTATTTTAGGTTTAGTTTTATTATATTTAAGTTTTTATTTTTTTTTAGTAGTCTAGATTTTTATTTTATTTTTATTTAGTTTTTTTTATTTTAATTTAGGTTTAGATTTATGTTTAGTTTAGGTTTTAGTTTATGTTTTATTTTATTTTATTATTTTATTTTATTTGGTTTAGTTTTTCATTTATTTTAATTTTAGGTTTTATTTAGTTAGGTTTAGATTTTTGGCCTAGTTTTTGGGGGTCTTAGGGAGGTTTAGGGTTCTTTTGGGTTTAAGGGTTTAGGGTTTTATGGCTAGGGCTCATGGTTTGGTTTAGTATTTTGGATGGCTCAGTGGTTGGGTTTTTTGGGTTGTGGTTAAGCCTAGGGTCATGTCAGAGTCAGGGGTCAGGCTCAGGGTTAGGGTTGGTTAGTTTAGTTTAGGTTTAGGCATGTTAGAATTTATTTATGGTTGGTTTTGTTTTATTAAACCCGGTGTTTAAGTTTATTTATTATTTTATTTATTTTATTTTTTATTTTTATTTAGTTTAGTTTATTTATTTTAGTTTTATTGTTTTAGTTTTATTTTAGTTTATTTTGTGCTTTAGGTTTAGGTTTATTTATTTTTAGTTTAGTTTTATTTTATTTTATCTTTTAAGTTTAGGTTTTTTTTAGTTTAGGTTTTTTTATTTATTTAGGTTTGAAGTTTTATTTGAGTTTTATTTTTTAGGTTTTATTTCTTAGTTTAGGTTTAGGTATATTTTAGTATTTATTTTATTTAGTTTAGGGTTTAGGTTTATTTATTTTAGGTAGGTTTAGGATTTATTAATTTTGTTTAGTTTATTTTAGTTTAGTTTAGTTTATTTTATTTTATTTATTTTAGGATTAGGGTTTTTTTAGTTCAGAGTGTTTTATTTTTTTTATTTATTTTTAGGTTTTATTTTAGGTATATTTTTTAGGTTTAGGTTTTTATTTAGTTTTTATTTTATTTTATTTTAGGTTTATTTTATTTTTATTTTTCATTTAGGTTTTATTTTATTTAGGTTTTTTATTTTTCTATTTATTTTATTTTTTAGTTTAGTTTAGGTTCTTATTTATTTTGTTTGAGTTTAGTTTTTTGTTTTTATTTTATTTTACCTTTATTTTTAGGTTTAGGTTTTTATGGTTTTGGGTTTTATGGTTTATGGTTTAGGATTTGGGTTTGTGGATTTAGTGTTTAGTTTAGGCTTTATGGTTTATTTTGTTTTATGGTTTAGGTTTTAGGGTTTAGGGTTATAGGTTTTAGGGTTTAGGGTGTAGGGTTTAGGGTTTAGGGTTTAGGGTTTAGGGTTTAGGTTTAGGGTTCAAGTTTTAGTTTATGGTTTTCAGTTTTTTCTTAATAGAGAACAAATACAGATTCAACATTTCTTCTTTTCGATTTTATCAACCAAGTCACAAACAAGGGAGTTAATCGAATGACCTCCTTGAGGCTAGCTAAAGCCTCATGTTCTCGGGATGTCCACTACATACCCATTACCATTCAATCTTACATAAATCAACACATGAATAGAGGAAAGAGAACTCAACATTCATACACTTAAGCTATAAGAACATGCATTTCTTAAGTATTTATAACTATCATTAGAACACATATTATTATTCATTTATAAGCTTTTGAAAAATTCATTTAGATTTAATAGTGATAATAGCCACACATATATTAAATTAAATCAACACATGCAAGCTTACATAAAGGAAATCCATTTTATTTTACTTGATTTTGAAAACATGGATGCATGAATTCAAATGACATACCAAATTTTACATGATTGGTAAGAGAACAATCAAATATAAGCACATGATTCATTCAACCTAACTAGTTCTTAAAGATAATGAAATCAAGTATGATTATTTAAAGCAAACCAAAGCTTTTTTATTAATTAAGTATTGGATTTGATTCGATTTAAGAAAGGAAGAGAAATCATCATTTGTTGTATTAAACCCATTCCCACATTAGTGATTTGATTTAATTTAAGGAAATGAAATTAAGTTGATTTTATCGGTTAATTAAGTTGAACTCTTAATTAGTTGAATTAATTAACCTTACCTATGTCACCTTAAAGTAATTAACTAAATAATTATGTGCTATCATGATATGGATGGAAAATAAATTTGCAATGATCCTAGAATATAAAAGCGGTGCAATGCAAATGACTCATGATTAATAGTTAATTAGATTAAAGGACTTAATTAATTACTCTTATGGTTTTCCTACACATGTGGACTAACCATAATTTCATTAAACTCCTTTAGGTGTGTGATCTAACATCACACGAGTGAGAGAGAATGGAGTTCGTCTACCATTGCTCGCTTGATTTGAGCTTACCCGAGCCCCGATCAACTTTAAAAAGATCTCACACTTTCATGACATCGATCAGAGGGGATCCAACGATCAAGATCACACGAGATGCAAGTTTTCTTTAGAAGCTCCTACAAATTTTTTCCTAAGGATTGATCTTGAAAGCATTCCTTGCCGGAGCTCAACTTTGGTAGCTCGAACTATTGAGAAAGCTTCATCTAGTGGAGACAATGTCCTGTTGAGCAACAATTAGATCAATTCCTTGACTCTCGCTCAGATGGCCAAGAACCAATGATTTGGAACTCGACTTTGATTGAAGTCCCACCTCTGGTGCTCAAGAAGCTTGAGAGATGATTCATTCTTGCTCAATGAGGCCTAGGGCAAAGTTAATTTGAGTTTGATGGAGAAATATGGAAGTTAGATCAGAAATTGGAGTGTCTTATTTTGTGATAGACGGGAATGGCTTTTTTCGATCGATGAACAAGCTTGGGAGCTTAGGGACTGGCTATAGTGGGTCATCTTGGGTTGTTAGGGCTCTGTGGGATGATTTTTGTGTGTGTTTGAGTGGAAACGAGGGGGTGTATATCCCCTTTCAACTTGATCGGATGGTCATATCAAATTTGTCTTCTAGTGGCTGACCAACTATCTCAGGGAGTCGTGGGTGGTAGGGAGTAGGTGAGTTAACTCAGCTTGGTTGGTTGAAGGTGTGGAGGTGGCTTCCAAAGATGAATCTTGGGTGTTCTATGGGTTTTAAATGCTCCAATGGGGAGGGTGAGCTTACTTTACCTCCCATGGGTCATGGCCAACCAACCACTCCTTAAGTTAGGTTGGGTAGTGTTCTAGGTGCCTAGGTGGACCATTGGGAGAGTACCAAGTGGCCAAGAAATAGAAATAACTACTTACATGGGCGATTTGTCAATGTGAAGCCCTTGACCTAAGGGTAGAATGATTATTTAACATTGAATTTGATTTAGGCAGATTTGGAATACACATGGGTAGGACGACCTGACCTCCACTAGGAAGAGGAAGAGGCCAGTCTAGAGGTTGTCCTAGGGGTGGAAAACCTCATTATTGGCCACCTAATTAGAGATATGTCCTAGCTACAAGGAGTACACCTGCTATCCATATAAACATAG
This sequence comes from Cymbidium sinense, assembly GCA_021442155.1. Taxonomy (NCBI): domain Eukaryota; kingdom Viridiplantae; phylum Streptophyta; class Magnoliopsida; order Asparagales; family Orchidaceae; genus Cymbidium; species Cymbidium sinense. The sequence continues at coordinate 365,078,780 of CM038214.1, read as the reverse complement.
AATCTAGTTCATAGGATGAGTCTTATACGGTTAGCACACCAGCCAACTCTTTACAGTAGTAGATTCCCTTGGAGGTGACACTTGAGCCAGATAGCGATGAAGACCGGGCCCTAAAGAAAAGCATAAGTGTATCCAAGTCTATATGTGAAACAGTTAGGCATCAGTTGGGAACCTTAGCTCTAACCCCACTTTTCTCTCAAAAAGGTGATAGTTTGGTAGTTAAGGAAGCCCCTAAGTCATCCATAGGTGTGAAGACTCAGAGGTTCATTTAGGGAGCATCATCCTCAAGTCAAGAAATTGATGTAGAACTTGAGGATGATTCATATAAAAATTTAATAGAATTACCTTTTGATTGGTACTTTCCTTGTGTTCATAATTTAGTAAAAAAATGTTTAATCCCACGTACTTGGTCAAAGCACAAGTCAGACTACTTTGAAAGAATATGGAAGAACAAATGCAAAAGCTCAATCGTGACCAGACTAGATTCGGTATAGTGGGTCAAGTTGATGATGACGACACGCTTAGTCCTTACTAATCATTTGGAATTTGATAGATTCTTTTCAAATCACATTAACTTATATGAGGAGCTGTGCTTAGAAACTTCAGATGATCCAGATAATTTGGAAGTCAAAGATGCACCGCTAGAGTTTGAAGAAGAGATCAAGTAAACCATCAACGAGCTCAAGGAAATCAACTTAAGAATTAAAGAAGATCCATGCCTGACATACATCAGTTATTTATTGAATGAAATTATAACCAATGATTTAGTTAGGCTATTGACTGTTTTACATGGAGTTATGAAGAGATTCCTAGATTGGCTCCTAATGTAGTGGTCCATAAACTAACAATAGAGCCTCCTGCTAACCATATCAAGCAAGCTCCTAGACGCATGTGAGTAGACATAGAACAACAGGTCATTTATGAAGTAAAAAAAATTGATCGATGTTGGCTTCATCCAAGAAAACAAATACCCTACTTGGTTAGTTAGTGTCATCCCAGTTAAGAAAAAGAATTGCCAAATTCACATATGCGTTGATTTTAGTGATTTAAATAAGGCATGACCAAAAGATGAATTTTCACTACTAATCTTGGAACCGATGGTGGACATTGCTTCATTCTATTATTTCATGGATGGATCATCTATATATAACCAAATAAAGATGACCCCTAAAGATAAAAAGAAATACTACTTTAGAACCCCGATCAAAATCTATTGATATATAAGGTCATACCTTTCCCTTAAAATGTCTGCTACATACCATGCTATGACTAAAATCTTTGATGAACTCATTCATCATCAAGTCAAGTGCTATCTGATCTTTATGGTCAAAAGTAGAGAAAAGAAAGACCATCTCTTTGATTTGAGAGTAATTTTTTCAGCTAAGATAATTTAACCTCAAAATGAACACCCTGAAATGTGTATTTGGAGTAGCTTCAAGGAAATTCCTTGTGTTTTCTGTCCGACACCAAGGAATTGAAATCGATTTGTAGAAGATCATGGGGATATTAGAAATTCCCCTAAAAGTTTAACTCAACTCAAATCATTCCAAGGGTAGTTGGCATATCTAAGATGCTTTATATCCAACCTATATGGAAGATGTCAGCCATTCTCAGCACTTGTAAAAAAAAGATGCCAAGTTCAAGTGGGATGATAAGTGTGAGCATGCCTTCGAAGACATCAAGAATTACCTGATGATGCCTCCAATTCTAGCAGCCCTATCCTAGGCAAGCAACTCATACTTTACACTGCTATGTGAGATGACTCCCTTAGTACTTTGTTGGCCCAAGCCAATGACGAAGAGAAGGAATTTTCAATCTACTACCTCACCTATCATCTAATCCCTGCTAAGGCTAATTATCCATTCATTAAGAGGCATTGCCTAGCTTTAATCTTTGCATCACAAAAGCTATAGTACTACATGCATCCTCATAAGGTGAACTTAATCTCTAGGATGAATCCACTATAGTATCTAAAGACACAACCAATGCTATCCAGACGGTTGGCATGATGGTCCATGATCCTCTTATAGTTTGACATTACCTTCGTACCCCTTCATGCAGTGAAAGGACAAGCACTAGAAGATTTATTAGCAGAACACTCACATTCTACTGACTCTCTTCTTAATGATGGTCTCCCGATGAATAAATCATGAACTAAAAAGGATACTAACATTCCCCACTAGGAGATGTACTTTGATGGTGCGGCTTCCTCTTAAAGAGAAGAAGAACCATAATTACTACCCGTGAAAGGCAGGTAGGAATAATTCTCTTAAAGACCATGATGTGATGAGATTCTCATATCATCGTCCAATCCTTGCACCAACAATGAAGTCAATATGAGGCTGATTTTTGTGTAGAGTTAGCCGTTACTTTGAGCATCAGAACATCAACATCTTTCTGGATTCTTAGCTAGTTATCAACCAAATCATTAGGTCCTATAAGGTTACAAAGCCCAAGCTCCATCACCACCATAAGTACACCATATATTTATTGGCCCAAATTCCAGAGGTTACCATTTATAAGATTTCTCGAGGACAGAACATCATAGCATATGCTTTAGCCAAGCATGCCAAAGAGTTGGCTTGTCTGGAGGATGAGACCATATAAATAAAGGAAAACTACCTCAAGAGAAGTCCCAAGCCCATCAGATGAAGCAGAGAGCATTTTCCTATGCTCTTGTGGATGTGTGGTTTTTTTTGATTATATGTTTATTTAGACATGCACGAAGCCCATAAGATCATGACCAAGGTACACTCAAGATTATATGGGGCCAACCAATCTAATCCAAAGATGAAAGCCAAGATCAAGAGACTAGGATACTACTGGTCATCGATGATTAAAGATTACATGGATACAGCTAGGCGATGAAACTAATGTCAAATACATTGTGTGGTCCTACCCCAACCACCCAACATTCTACATCCTACATTGGCCTCATGGCCATTCGAGTGTTGGTACCAACATAGTGGGTCCGATTGATCCACATTCTTCCAAGGGCCATCCTCATCTTAGCGCTACGACTACTTTTCCAAAATGGCTAGTTATTTTGCAATAGTCACGCTCAGATGCTCTAATTTTTTAGGAACCATATCATATATAGGTTCGGAGTGCCTCGATGAATTATAACTGATATTGGTATTTTTCATTTAAGAGCACTGAGATCAAAAACTTTTCCTAGAGACACATCATATTTTGGAGATATTCCTCCATCAACTACTTGAGGCTAAAAAGCTTAGCAGAACCCTTCAACAAAACTCTGATACAAATACTAAAGAAGACACTTGACATCAACAACAATGATAGTGGCATGAGCGAAGTTAGCCTTGTGGGCCTATCGCACCACATATAGAACTCCAACTCACTCTACTCCTTTCTCCTTAGTGTATGGGTCCAGAGCCATTCTACCATTAGAAGTCCAACTCCCAACACTTAGGATAGCTATGGGTATCCAGATCAAGGCAAAGTAGAATGCCAAGTTGCAGTTAGAAGAGTTCAAAGGATTAAATGAGAGATACCTGCGGGCATACCAAAACCTTGAGTTGTAGAAATCTAAAATGATTCAAGCTCACAACAAGTTGGCCCATCATAGAGCTTTTCAAGTAAGATAGCTTATTTTAGTTCTAAGGAGACCAATTATTGCCCGTCATAGGATGGGAGGCAAGTTTGAACCCACTTGGGAAGACCTTTTTGCCATAGAGAAGAATACCAATGAGGATCTTATCAGCTTATTAATTATAAGGGAGTGCACCCAATTCTTCCAATCAATGGGATCTACTTAAAGAAATAGTATAAATCATGTTTCAAAATAATTATCATCAATGAAAATTCCATTTTGAATTCAATCTCTTTCATGTTGAAAGTATTCTTGTTTATGAATCCACCATGATGAGTTTAGGGTAGCTGTAAGAAACACGAGCGGCGTACTACCCTTCATCAACACAACACAAACATAAACTATATACAAACATATAAAATAAACACGTATCTTTTATATCGGCTACTCTTAGTTAAGATAACGCCCTAATGGCATTCACTCAGTTGATTTTATAGGTTGGGCTTATGTGCTACCCTAGTAGTTTGTCACCTCAGTGGTCTTCTTGCTTTGGAAGATGTAAGTCTGCTATGATTTCATTGCTTGGTAATCCACTTCACACCAATGAGTGCCTTTTTAGTTTAGTAGGACTTATTATGTGGTTGATAAGCTACATCATATTGGCTTTATTTAAGATGATGTGAGTCTGCTATGATTTCTTCTTGAATTAGCCTTCGTGCATTAACTGGGTCGAGCATATTTGAGGTTTAGGATAAGTTCCCTAGTGGCTCCTTCCCTCATGACTACTTCAAGTCTAGGTCTAGTCCTTCCTTGAGTCTCCTCACTTAATAGTTTCTCTAGGTCAGATAGTATCTATCCCAACAACTATAGACTATCGTGATGATCAGTTCTGCTTGGAAAGTTGTAAGCCTACATGCTTTCTTCCCAAATTGATCGTTGCATGCCGACGAGCACCTTAGGTTGGTTGGTTCTCACTATGATGATGGATACACCACTCATGCTGACAGATAAACATTAGGTTGGTTAGTTCTCACACCTTATGATATTCCCCTCATGGTAGATGTAAGCCTGCTATACTTTCTAATTGAGTTGGCCAATGTACACCTACAAAATTTCTTTTCCAGGGCTTAGGATAACACCCCTACCAACACCTTCCCTATAGGCACTATATTTGGATCACGTCCTTTGCGATCCCATTTAGACACAACTTGGGTTACTAGTGGATTGAATAGTTCCATTTTCCTAGTAACGACCCCTATGGTTAGAGAATTCTTCCTGTGGATATGAAAATTCTCCCTTGGTCTAGTAAATCAGAGGTCAAGGACATAGCCCCTTCTCTGGTCCCTCACACCGGTCCACACATATAAACAAAATATATATTCACTTGGGGATTTGGAGGACACCCTTAGCGATACCTTTTCCCAAGCAGGTATCCTATCTTTAGGGCAGTGTCAGCAGAACTCCCTATAGGAATCGCCTGACTACTCTTGAGTTGATATAAGTCCCCAACAACATTCACTCAGTAGTCACCCCAAATTTGGGTTCAATTTGTCATGCTACCAATACGTCCCCAACGGTTATTCTCTATTTTAGAAGATGTAAGTCTGCTATGCCTTTTTCCTAGGACAAGCTGCACCATGACAACCCCTTAGGTTGGCTAGCTTTACCGACTAGACTATTCCTTTGGATTTGTAAATCTTAGATAGGACAAGTCTGATTAAGCCCCTTCTCAGTGGGTCCATCACACACTGACATGGTCCATAAATTAAATCTATCAAATATCACTGAGCTCACATCTCCAGCAGATATGCCCATAAATTGAAATTAAACTAAACCAAACAAACCACATCAAATCACATAAAATTAAAATAAAATTAATCCTGACTACTTTTCATTTGACATAAGTCTCCAATGACATTCACTCAGTAGTCACCCTAGGTCAGGTTCAATTTGTTGTGCATCCATAGGTCACCTAGTGGTTGTTCCTCACTTTAGAAGATGTAATTACCTTGCCTTCTTCTTAGCACGTCATTGCACACCAAAAGAAACCCCTTTAGTTGGCTAGCTCACAATTGGTAGACTATCCCTTTGGATTTGTAAACTTGGTAGGTCAAGGTGGATATAGCCCTTCTCGTGCATCCATCATACAAGATCCATACATTAACTTAAATTAAAATACTTTCCTTAGTGGAGTTAAATCACACCCTTCTCAGTGGAGCCCCAAATCATATATAAATAAGTCAAGCAATTAAATAAAATTCAAAATCAACCTCCCCAGTGAAGCCAAATTAAATTAACTCCCCTAGTACAGTCTAAATCAAAGAAATCCAACCAAACTCTTATCCCCAGTGGATACATCCCCAAACAAATCTATGAAATCAAACTCAAATCCTAATCCCAATGGATAGCCACCTTGGAAGGTTCATATACCCGATCCCAATAGATTTGAGCCCATATCTCTTGCATCCACATCAATTAAAATAAATCAAATTAAAGTCAATTCGATCTTAATCCCTGGAGGATTAAAGATTCTTATCCCCAATGGATCTTCATTCCATAAATCATATAATCAAATCAAATTCAAACCTTATCCCCAAATTTTTTCTTCTCTATGCCATAGACCCTCACATGTGTGTCCAATGCATGTGATCCCTAGCGGATCTCCCTCCATGTCCTTGACATGAAATTCTAATCAAATCTTATTTCTTCTCTTATGCCCACCTTTAATACTTCAACCAAAATCCTAACAATGTATTTGCTCAAATTGCATAATCATAATATTATAATCAACATTTTATGATTTGTGATGGTGCAAGCTCAAACTAACTATACAATATCATGCTATACATATTATAGTGTAAATTAACACACTATATTATATTATAATATATGATGTTATATTATAATTTGCTATAATATAATATATTGTCTAACATTACACCTCATTAGAATCACTTAAAATTAACAAATAATAATTTTTTTAAAATATGATTAATGTTCATTTTAGGTGTAAAATTTTTATTTATCTATTAAAAAGGGTACAAAACAGCATAATTTTGGTGTTGTTTCTTAGTGTGTGCCATGAATTTGGCCAAATTCTTCCAACCCACTTTCAAATTAACTTTTTTGTGAGTTTTGACCTAATGTACTATAACAAAAGTAAAACATACTAAAATGTACAATAACATTTAGTAACACACCACCACATTCATATAAATGTGATGTTATATTGTTATGTACATTATATATTAATATGCTTTCATATAATATATTATCTTACATTACACCTTAAAATGAATCACTTTAAGCAAAAAATATATAAAATTTGGTTGAAAATTGAACATTTATTTTGGATGCAAAATTCCATTCTTTTGATTAAATGACACACCATAGCACACCCCAATGATGTTACCTACAAATTACCCTAAATTTGGCCAAATCCCATCATCTCAGCCTATAAATAAGTATTTTTATAAATTATACCAATACAAACTCTACTACATCATACTATAACAAACTAAAATATGCTAAACACAAGTAGTAATACACAATAGTGTGCTATAATGCATGATGCTCCACTATGTTATGACATCCTATATTATAATACACTATAACATATTATGTTATATTATATTGTATATCGCATTATAAGGGATTGCTTAAGATAAAAAAATCATAAAATTAGTCTAAATAATAAAAAACTATATATTTTTGTCGTATCACTTACATATTTTAAATTGAAATAATATATAATGATACCATGCTCTACCTATTATGAATTTGGCCAAATTCCACCATTTTAAAGTCTAAATCAACATTTTTATAAATAATGCTAGTGTAGGCTACATGATTATAAAGTACAAAAAGAATTTAAAATGCGTAGAACAATATACTATGATATATGATGTTATACTATGCTACAACATATAATATTTATTTTGAACATAAAATCTTACTTTTTATACTACAAGTGGCGTAGCATAGTTTCGGAACAACAAACTAATTTCCACTTCAAATTTAACAAATTTCATCATCTGACTTTTTAAATCAATTTTTTAATGATTTATATTAATATAGAATATAGGGCACAATACCATAAACATTTCAAAACATCTTATAACATCTAAAAACACATCAATACATGCTCAAATATATGATGCTACATTATACTATAATATATGGTAATATAATATGATTTGAGGTTAGGGTTTAGGGTATTCAAATCTCTAATAGTTAAGGGAAAGTCTCTTGAAGACACCTTCTTTAGATACCATAACTATGTTAAGATTAGGTCATTCTTTAGATCTACTCCTAATGACATCTTTATTCAAGGTTTAGGGTTTAGAGTTTAGGGTTAGGGTTAAGGGTTATTTTAAGATTTAGGTTTAGGGTTTAGGGTTTTGGGATTATGGCTTAGAGTTTAGGATTATATGTTTTAGAGTTTAGGGTTTATAGTTTTAGGGTTTTGGGTTTAGGGTTTAGAGTTTTGGGTTTTATGGTTTAGGGTTTAGAGTTTAGGGTTTAGGGTTTAGGTTTTAGGGTGTCGGGTTTAAGGTTTAGGGTTTTTAGGGTTTAGGGTTTAGGGTTTAGATTGAGTTTTAGGTTTAGGTTTTAAGTTTTAGTTTAGGGTTAAAGGTTTTTTTTAATGAGAACAAATTCATATTCAACATTTCTTTTTTTCGATTTCATCAATCAAGTAGCACACCTAGTTTTCTAGGACACAAGATATGACATAAATAAAAAATTAGAACCTATAGAGAAAATCAAAAACCCTAGATAAGTAGAACCATCTTTACTATAAAGACACTATTCCATAAGCAGCAAATCAGATCGACCGTTCTTCAGTTTATGTAGTTCCCATCAGAACCACCCTCGCCTCTCATGTAGCGGGATTCACCATCATATCCTTGATCTCTCCCTCTGCCACCACCACGATAGTAACCTCTATTTCTCCTCCCGCCTCTATAACCACCACTTCTTTGACCACCACCTCCATATCCACCACCACCTCCATATCCACCACTACCTCTAGATCCCCCACCACCACTGCGATAACCACTGCCACTGCCTTCACCTCCACTACTAGATCTAGACTGAGCCTAGTTGACGTTGATGTTCTTGTCATCAAGGTTTTGCCCATTCTTAGGGTTTAGGGTTAATTTAGGGTTATTTTAGGGTTTAGGATTTTGTGTTTTAGGTTTATATTTTTACTTTTAGGTTTTGGTTTAAGTTTATATATTTTTTTAGGTTTAGGTTTTAGGTTTTTTTTTAAGTTCATTTTTTAGTTTTATTTTTTAGTTTAGGTTTAGATTTATTTTAAGTTTATTTTATTTTATTTAGTTTAATTTAAGGTTTAGGTTTAGTTTATTTTAGATTTAGGTTTAGGTTTTATTTATTTTAGCTTACTTTATTTTAGTTTAGGTTTAGATTTATTTTATTTTGTTTATTTTATTTATTATTTCAAGTTTAGGTTTTTTTAGTATAGGATTTAGGTTTTATTTTTTATTTATTTTTAGGTTTATTTTTTTAGTTTAGGTGTTTAGTTAGTTATTATCTTATTTTATTTTAGGTTTATTTTTTTATGTTAGATTTAGTTTTTCTTTTATTTAGTTTTTTTAGTTTAGGTTTTTATTTATTTTATTTTAATTTAATTTTTATATTTTTGTTTTATTTTCCTTTTAGGTTTAGGTTTAAGTTTCAATTTTAGTTTATTTTTTTATTTTATTTTTTTTTTATTTTATTTTTAGGTTTTGTTTAGTTTAGGGTTAGATTTTTAACTTTTTAGGGCTTAGGGTTTAGGGTTTAGGGTTATTTTAGGGTTTAGGGTTTAAGGTTTGGTGTTTAAGTTTTAGTTTAGGGTTTAAAGTTTTTTTAACAAAGAACAAATTCAAATTCAACATTTCTACTTTTCGATTTCATCAACCAAGTAGTACCCCAAGTTTTCTAAGACATAGGCAATGACATAGATAAAAAATGAGCACCTATATAGAAAATTAAAATCCTTACATAAGTTGAACTATCTCTACTATAAAGACACATTTTGATAAGTACCAGATTGGATCAGTCGTTCTTCAGTTTCTCCAGTTCCCATGAGAACCACCCACCTCTAGTGGCGAGATCCCATGATATCTATCCTCCCTCCACCACCATGGTATTGCCTCCATCCTTCTTCCCTCCAACCACCATTGACCACCACCTCCATATCCACTAGCACTCCAGATCCCCACCACTATGATAAGTCTTTCTGCCTTCACCTCCACCAGATCTAGACAGCCAAGTTGTGGTGATGTTCTGTGTCAGGTTTTATTATTCTTAGGCTTTAGGGTTATTATAAGGTTTAGGGCTAGTTTAGATTTTAGGGTTTGGGGTTTAGGGTTAGTTTAGGGTTTAGGGTTTAGGGTTTAGGATTTAGTGTTTAGGGTTTGGGGTTTGGAGATTAGGGTTTAGGGTTTAGGATTTAGGGTTTAGGCATTTAGGGTTCATGGTTATTTTATTTAATTTTTTATTTTAATTTTAATTCTTTTTTAAATTAAGTAAAGTGGTAGGTTTAGGTTTATTTAGTTTATATAGTTTATTTTTTTATTTATTTTAGTTTACTTTATTTTTTATTTTTTACTTAGTTTTATTTTTATTTTTATTTAGTTTAGTTTATTTATTTGTGGTTTATTTATTTTAGTTCAAATTTTTTATTTTAGTTTATTTTTTATGTTTAGGTTATTTTTTTTATTATTTATATGAGGTTTAGATTTTTATTTTATTTTTTTAGGTTTAGGTTTTAGGTTTTTATTTTAGGTTTACATTTAGTTTTATTTTTTAGTTTAGGTTTAGGTTAATTTTTAATTTATTTTATTATATTTAGGATTTAGGCTTAGGTTTTTAGTTTTTTTTTATTTTAGGTTTATGCTTAGGTTTTATTTATTTTAGTTTAGTTTATTTTAGTATAGGTTTAGGTTTATTTTTTTATTTTAGGTTTAAGTTTTTTCTTTAGTTTAGGCTTTAGATTTTATTTTTTATTTATTTTAGGTTATCTTTCTAGGTTTATTTTTTAGGTTTAAGTTTTTATTTAGTTTTTATTTCAATTTATTTTATTTTAGGTTTATTTTATTTGTATTTTAGGTTTAGTTTTTATTTTATTTAGGTTTTCTCTTTTTTTAGTTTAGTTTAGGTATTTTTTTATATTAATTTAATTTAGTTTTTATTTTTATTTTATTTTCTTTTTTAGGTTTAGGTTTAGATTTTACTTTAGGTTTTTATTTTATTTTATTTTATTTTATTTTAGGTTATTTTATTTATTTAATTTTTAGGTTTTATTTAGTTTATGTTTAGATTTTTAATTTATTAGGGTTTATGTTTTAGGGTTTAGGGTTTAGGGTTTAGGGTGTAGGTTTTAGGGTTTTGGGTTTGGGTTGTAGGTTTTAGGGTTTAGGGTTTAGGATTTATGGTTTAGTGTTTAGGGTTTAGGGATATAGGGTTTAGGGTTTAGGGTTGTAGGGTTTTTCTATTTATTTTTATTTTTTATTTTTTTATTTTTTAAATTAAGTAAACTGGTAGGTTTAGGCTTATTTAGTTTATTTAGTTTATTTTTTATTTATTTACGTTTATTTTATATTTTATTTTTATTTAGGTTTATTTTTATTTTTATTTAGTTTAGTTTATTTATTTTAGGTTTATTTATTTTAATTTATTTTTTAGGTTTAAGTTTATGTTTAGGCTTATTTTTTCATTTAGTTTTATTTTTATTTTATTTTATGTGTAGATTTTATATTTATTTTTAGGTTTAGGTTTAGTTTTTTTTATTTTTTTTTATTTTTAGGTTTTAGGTTTTTATTGTAGGTATATTTTTAGGTATTATTTTTCATTTTAGCTTTAGGTTCACTTTTATTTAATTTAATTTTTTTTAGTTTTGGTTTATGTTTAGGTTTAAGTTTAGGTTTATTTTATCTTTATTTTAGGTTTACATTTTTTTTAGATTAAAGTTTAGGGTTTTTTTTAGTTTAGTTTAGGTTTTTATTTTTTTAATTTTAGTTTTTTTTTGTCTTTTTAGGTTTAGGTTTTAGTTTTGGTTTTTATTCTACTTTATTTTATTATTTTATTTTGGATTAGGTATTTTATTTATTTTATTTTAAGGTTTCATTTTGTTTAGGTTTAGGTTTTCAGCATTTTAGGGTTTAGCATTTAAGATTTAGGTTTTACGTTTATTTTTATGTTTTATTTTTTAGTTTAGGTTTAGTTTTATTATTAGTATATTTTATTTTATTTAGTTCATGGTTTACATTTAGTTTACATTAGGTTTAGATTTAGGTTTTATTTATTTTAGTTTAGTTTCTTTTAGTTTACATTTTGGTTTATTTTATTTTTAGTATAGAGTTTGGGTTTGATTTTTTATTTATTTTTAGGTTTTATTTTTTAAGTTCATTTTTTAGGTTTAGGTTTTTATTTAATTTTTATTTTATTATATTTTAGGTTTATTTTATTTTTATTTTACTTTTAGTTTTTATTTTTTTTTTGTTTTTTATTCTTAGCTTGATTTTATTTTTTACTTTATATTAGGTTTTTATTTATTTTATTTTAGTTTATTTTTTTTATTTTGATTTATTTTTAGGTTTTGGTTTAGATTTTAGTTTAGGTTTTTATTTTATTTATGCTTAGGTTTTTTTATTTACTTTATTTTTTTAGGCTTTATTTACTTTTGGTTTAGGTTTTAGGTTTTGGGTTTAGGGTTGTAGGATCAAAGTAGGTTTAAGGTTTAGGGTTTAGGGTTTTTTAGGGTTTAGGGTTTAGTGTTTAGGTATTTTTTTAAACATTAAGCAAGTAACGTTAGTTTTATTTTGTTTATTTAGTTTATTTTACTTTTTATTTTTATTTAGGTTTATTTTTCATTTTTATTTAGTCTAGTTTATTTATTTTAGGTTTATTTATTTTAATGTAGGTTTTTTATTTTAGTTCCTTTTTTAGGTTTAGGTTTCGATTTATGTTTATTTTTTAGTTTATTTTTAATTTTATTTTATTTTTTAGGTTTAGGTTTTATTTTTAATTTTTAGGTTTAGCTTTAGGTTTTTATTTTATTTTTTTAATTAGGTTTTAGGTTTTAATTTTAGGTTTTTTTAGGTTTTACTTTTTTAATTTATGTTTAGGTTTATTTTTAGTTTATTTTATTTTATTTAGTTTAGGGTTTAGGTTTAGGTTTTATTTATTTTCGTTTAGCTTATTTTAGTTTAAGTTTAGGTTTAGGTTTCTTTTTATTTTAGGTTAAGTATTTTTAGTTTAGGGTTTGGGTTTTATTAGTAATTTATTTAGGTTTTATTTTTAGGTTCATTTTTTAAGTTTAATTTTTATTTTTTTTATTTTAGGTTTATTTTATTTTTATTTTATGTTTAGTATTTATTTTATTTATGTTTTTTATTCTTAGCTTTATTTTATTTTTTTAATTTAGTTTAGGTTTTTATTTATTTTATTTTAGTTTACTTTTATTATTTTATTTTATATTATTTTTGGGTTTAGGTTTAGGTTTTAGTTTAGGTTTTTATTTTATTTAATTTTATTTATTTCAATTTATGTTTTTTTAGTTATTTATTTTTAGATTAATTACTTTTAAGCCTTTATTTTGTTTTATAATAGGAGTTTAGTTTTATTATTGTAGGTTTGTATCAGAAGTTAATTTGGTTTAGTGGTTTGTGTTTGTGGATTTTTTTTTGTTTTGGTTTTTTTAAAAAATTAAGTAAATCATTAGGTTTAAGTTTAATTATTTAACTTTTTAGGTTTATTTCTAAGTTTATGTTTTTATTTAGTTTTTATTTTACTTTATTTTTATTTTATGTTTAGTTTTTATTATATTTAGGTTTATTATTTTTAGGTTTTGTTTATTTTAGTTTCATTAGGTTTTAATTTTTTTTAGATTAGTTTTATATTTTATTTTATTTTATTTTATTTAGGTTTAGGTTAAGTTTATGTTTAGGTTTTAGTTTAGGTTTTATTTTATTTAAGTTTAAGTTTTCTTATTTTATTTTATTTTGTTTATTTAGTTTAGTTTCATTTGTTTAGTAGGGTTTACTATTTAAGGTTTAGGGTTTAGGTTTAGGGAGGGTTAGGTTTTGTAGGGTTTAGTTTAGGTTTTGGAGGGTTAGGTTTTAAGGTTAGGGGTAGTAGTAGTGGGTTTAGGGTTTTATTTATTTTATTATTTTTTATTTTTTAAATTAAGTAAACGTAAGTTTAGGTTTATTTAGTTTATTTTATTTATTTATTTTATTTTATTTTATTTTATTTATTTTATTTTATTATTTAGTTTAATTTATTTATGGATTGTAATTTTAGTTGTAAGTTATAGAGATAGTGACATTAGTGAACAAGTCATTAAAAGAGTTAGGATTTAGATATTTAGGCTCTATTGTTCAATGTGATGGTGAAATTGATGGAGATGTTATTAGTAGAATTCAAGTTGGATGGTTGAAGTGGAGGAATGCATCTAGTTGTGTGATAGAAAGTCGGTTAAACTTCAAGAAAAATTTTATAAGATGGTGGTAAGACTGCAATGATTTATGGTGTAGAATGTTGGCCAATAAAATAGAAGCATGACACTAAGTTAAGTGTTGCATAGATGAGGATGCTTAGGTGGATTAGTGGCTTTACTCTTAGAGATAAAATGTAAAATGTGTATGTTCAGGAAAAAAGTTTGAGTAGCTTTAGTGGTAGATAAAATTAGAGAGAGTCACCTTAGATGGTTTGGCCACATAAAGCGTCACCCATCAAATGACCCGGTTAGAAGAGTAGATGCATTAGAATTGCCTTATGTTAAGAAAGGTAGAGGTAGACCAAAAGAGACATGGTTAAGATGTATAAAAAATGACCTTAGTATACTTGAATTGAATGAAAATCTGACACATAATAAGACACAATGGAGATGAAGGATTCATGTAGCTGACCCCACTTAGTGGGATAATGGCTTGTTGTTGTTATTTTTAATGTTGTTGTTTAGTTTATTTATTTTAGTTTAAGTATTTTATTTTAGTTTATTTTTAAGGTTTAGGTTTATGTTTATTTTTATTTTATTTTTTAGGTTTAAGTTTAGGTTTAAGTTTTTATTTTATTCTTTTTTGGTTTATGTTTTAGGTTTTATTTTAGGTTTACTTTTAGGTTTTATTTTTTAGTTTTGGTATATGTTTATATTTAGTTATTTTATTTTATTTAGGGTTTAGGTTTAGTTTATTTTAGGTTTAGGTTTTATTTATTTTAGTTTAGGTTTAGGTTTATTTTATTTTATTTTAGTTTAGGATCTTTATTAGGGTTTAGTTTTATTGTTTATTTATTTTTAGGTTTTTTTTAGGTTTATTCTTTAGGTTTAAGTTTTATTTAGTTTTATTTTACTTATTTTAGGTTTATTTTATTTTTATTTTATTTTAGATTTTATTTTATTTAGGTTTTTATTTTTAGTTAGTTTTTTTTATTTATTTTTCTAGTTTAGTTTTATTTGTTAGTTTATTTTCTTAGTTTAAGTTTAGGTTTTAGTTTAGATTTTTATTTTGTTTTATTTTGGTTTAGGCTTTTTATTTATTTTATTTCTACATTTTATTTAGTTTAGGTTTAGGTTTATAACATTTTAAGGTTTAAGGTTAGGGTTAGTTGAGGGTTTAGAGTTTAGGGTTTGGGGTTTAGGGTTTATGGTTTAGGGTTTAGGGTTTAGGGTTTAGGTTTTATGTTTAAGGGTTAAAGGATTAGGGTTTTGGGTTTTGGGTTTTTAGGGTTTAGGGTTTAGGGTTGAGGGTTGAGGGTTTAGGTTTCAGGCCTAGGGTTCAAGTGTTAGTTTATTATTTAGGTTTTTTGGTTTTTTTTAAAAGAGAACAAATTTAAATTCAATATTTCTTCTTTTCGATTTCATAAACCAACTAACACACCAAGTTTTCTGAGATACAAGCGATAGCATAGATAAAAAATGAGCACACATGGAGTAAATCAAAAACCCAAGATAACTATAACCATCTCTACTATAAAGACACAGTTCCATAAGCAGCAAATCAGATCGATCATTCTTACATTTCTCCAGTTCACAATAGAACCACCCTGGCCTCTCAAGTAATATGATCCACCATCATATCCCCGATCTCTCCCTCCGCCACCACCATGGTCAGAACCTATCACTCCTTCACCTCCATAACCACCATCGCTCACCACCACCTCCATATCCACCAGCACTACCAGATCCCCCACCACCACTGTGATAACCGCCGCCTCCACCTTCACCTCCATCACTAGATCTAGATTGAGCCTGAGATTGTGATGTTCTTGATGTCAAGGTTCTTCCCATTCTTAAGGTTTAGGTATAGGTTTAGGGTTCTTAAAATTTAGGGTTTTAGTTTATTTTTTAATTTATTTTGTTACTTTAGGTTTAGTTTTAGGATTTGAGGTTTGGGTTAGGGTTTGATTGGTTTAGGGTTTAATTTGTGTAGAGTTTGGGGTTTTGGTTTGTGGTTTTATGGTTTAAGCTTTAGGGTTTAGGTTGTGAATTAGGGTTTAGGATTAGGGTTTAGGTTTTTAAGGTTTAGTTTAGGTTTAGGGTTTAGGTTTGGGTTTAGGTTTATGGTTTGGGGTTTAGGGTCTTAGGGTTTATGCTTTTAGGGTTTAGGGTTAGGGTTTGGATTTACAGTTTAATGTTTAGGATTTAGGGCTTTTTTTGGTTTAGCATTTAGGGTTTATGGTTTAAGGTTTAGGGTTTTTAAAAAAAAATTAAGTAAATTGATAGATTTAGGTTTAATTAGTTTTTATTTATTTATTTTAGTTTATTTTATTATATTTTATTTAGTTTATTTATTATTTTATATTTAGTTTAGTTTATTTATTTTAGGTTTATTTATTTAATTTTTAGGTTTTTATTTTATTTTATTTTTTTTAGGTTTAGGTTTAGGTATGTTCATTTTTTTGGTTTAGTTTTATTTTTATTTTTTAGGTGTAGGTTTTTTATTTTTTATTTTTAGGTTTATGTTTAGGTTTTATTTTATTTTTTTTAGGTTTAGGTTTAGGTTTTTTTATTTTAGGATTATTTTATGTTTTTTCAATTTAGATTTATGTTTATTTTATTTTATTTTAGGATTTTAGTTTAGTTCATTTTAAGTTTAGCTTAGTTTTATTTATTTTAGTTTGTATAGTTTATTTTATTTTTTTTTATTTTAGGGTTTAAGTTTTATTTTTTATTAATTTATTAGTTTATTTTTTAGGCTTAGGTTTTTACTTAGCTATTAATTTATTTTATTTTAGCTTTATTTTATTTTTATTTTATGTTTAATTTTTATTTTATTTTTATGTTTATTTTATTTTTTAGTTTAGTTCAAGTTTTTATTTAATTTATTTTAGTTTAGTTTTTATTTTTTATTTTATTCTATTTTTGGGTTTAGGCTTAGGATTAGGTTTAGGCTTAGGTTTTAGTTTAGGTTTTTATTTTATTTTATTTACATTTAGGTTTCTTTATTTTTTTTATTTAGTTTAGGTTTAGGAATTTAGGTTTTTAGGGTTTAGGGTTTGGAGTTTAGGGCTTAGGTTAGGTTTTGGGTATAAGGTTTAGGGGTTTAGGGTTTTTAGTTTTTTTTTTAACAGAGAAAAAAATTCAGATTCAACATTTCTTCTTTTTTATTTCATCAACCAAGCAACACACTAAGTTTTCTATGACACAAGTAATGACAAATTCAGAGAAAAAATGAGCATGCATAAAGCAAATCAAAAACCCTAGATAACTAGAACCATGTTTACTATAAAGACATAGTTCCATAAGAGTAGATCAGATTGATCATTCTTCAATTTCTCCAGTTCCCATGAACCACACTCCCGAGTGTGATCCACCATCATATCCCCGATCTCTCCCTCCGCCACCACCATGGCTGTTACCTCCGTCACTCCTCCCACCTTCATAACCACCACTACTCTGACCACCACCTTAAGATCCCCTGCCACCAGTGCGATAAACGCCACCTCCGCCTTCGCTTAAACCGCTAGATTTAGACTGAGCTTGGTTGACAGTGATGTTCCTACCATCAAGGTTCTTCCCATTCTTATGGCTTAGGTTTAGGTTTAGGTTTATTAGGTTGGGTTTGTGGTTTAGGTTTATAGTTTTAGTTACTTTAGGTTTATATTTAGGTTTATATTTGGGTTTAGGGTTTAGGTTGGTTTGTGGTTTTAGTTTGTGGTTTAGGGTTTTAGTTTAGGGTTTTATGGTTTATGCTTTTAGGTTTGTTTAGGATTTAGAATTTGGGTTTTGGGTTTTTTAGTGTTTTAGAGTTTTAGGGGTTTAGGCAAGTTTAGGGTTCAGTTTAGTGTAAGAGGAAGGAGGGTTGGGTATTAAGTTTTAGGGTTTTTAGAGGTTTAAAGTAGGTAGGTCAGTTTAGGAGCCAGATGGTTGTTTATGGTAGGCCAGAATCAGGCTAGGCTCAGTTAGTATTTTGTGGCTCAGTTAGGTTAGTTTTAGGTTTGGGGAGGGTTTGGGGTCAGTTTTATTTTAGGGTCAGTTAGGGTTAGGGTTTAAGTCAGTGTTTTTTTTAGTTTATAGGGTTTAGTGGAGTTTAGGTAGTTTTAAAACAAAAAGGGTTTATTTAGTTTATTTATATTTATTTATTTTTTTTATTTTATTTAGGATCCTTTTTAATTTTATTTAGTTTAGTTATTTATTTTAGTTTATTTATTTTGTTTATGTTTTTATGTTATTTATTTTAGGTTTTAGTTTAGTTTATTTTATTTTTTAGTTTAGTTTTATTTCAATTTTTTTTTAGTTTTTTATTATTTATTTTAGTTTAGGTTTAGGTTTTTATTTTATTTATTTAGGTTTTAGGTTTTAGTTTATTTCTAGGTTTTATTTTCATTTTTAGGTTTAGATTTATTTTATTTTATTTTATTTTATTTTATTTAGGTTCAAGTTTAGTTTAGGTTTTATTTTATTTTAGTTTATTTTAGTTTAGGTTTATGTTTATTTTATTTTTTTTATTTTATGTTTAGTTTTTTTTTTTTTAGTTTATATTTTAGTTTTATTTTTCTATTAATTTTAGGTTTATTTTTTAGGTTTAGGTTTTATTTAGTTTTTTATTATTTTATTTTTATTTATTTTTTTTTTTATTTTACATTTAGTTTTTTTATTATTTATGTTTCATTTTTAGGTTTATTTTTAGTTTAGTTTAGTTTATTTATTTTATTTTAGTTTGGTTTAGGTTTTATTTATTTTATTTTAGTTTAATTTTATTTTTATTTTATTATTTTTAGTATGTTTAGGTTTAGTGGTTTATTTTTTGGTTTTATTTTATTTTATTATTTTATTTTATTTAGGTTTTATCTCTATTTATTTTATTTTAGTTTTATTTTATCTATTAAGGTTTTAGGTTTTTAGGGTTTTTTAGATTAAAGTTGGGGTTTGTTTTAGGGTTTAGGGTTAGTTTTAGTTTAGGGGTTTAGTTTTGTGGTTTATGGTTTAGGGTTTGGTTTAGGGTTAGTTTTTTTTAGGGTTTGTTTTTTTTTAAATTTTTATTTATTTTAGGGTTTGGGTTTAGTTAGTTTGGTTTAGGTTGGGTATTTATTTTAGAATTAAATAAACTGAGGTTTTGATTTATTTAGTTTATTTTTATTTATTTTAGTTTATTTTATTTATTATTTTATTTATGTCTATCTTTAGTTTTATTTAGTTTAATTTATTTATTTTAGTTTAGGTTTTATTCCATTTATTTTTGTGGTTAGTTTAGGTTTATGTTTATTTTTAGTTTAGTTTTATTTTTTATTTTATTTATTTTAGGTTTAAGTTTAGGCTGGTTTAGGGTTTAGGATTTAGGGTTCAAGATTTAGTTTTAGCTTTAGGATTTAAGGTTTGAGGTTTAGGGTTTTGGGGTTTAGGGTTTAGGATTTAGGTTTAAAGTTTGGGTTTTTGTGGTTTAGGGTTTAGGGTTGTTTTTTTTAGGTTTAGGTTTAATTTGTTTTAGTTAGTTAGGGTTTAGGGTTTAGGGTTTAGGATTTTGGGTTTAAGGTTTTCTTTTTTAAAATTAAGTAAACCTGTAGGTTTAGGTTGATTTAGTTTATTTTATATTTATTTTAATTTATTTTATTTTTATTTTATTTATTTTATTATTATTTTATTTAGTTTAGTTTATTAATTTTAGGTTTATTTATTTTAGCTTTTTATTTTAGTTTATTTTAGTTTAGGTTTATTTTCACAAGATTTATTTTATTTTATTTTTAGGTTTAGGTTTTATTTTTTTTAG
Organism: Cymbidium sinense; assembly: GCA_021442155.1. Lineage (NCBI taxonomy): Eukaryota > Viridiplantae > Streptophyta > Magnoliopsida > Asparagales > Orchidaceae > Cymbidium > Cymbidium sinense. The sequence goes on along the minus strand of CM038214.1, from coordinate 365,059,010 downwards.
GTTTAGTTTTTATTTTATTTAGGTTTAGTTTTTTTATTTTAGGATTTTAAGTTTATTTTAGTTTAGTTTAGGTTTATTATTAATTTATTTTATTATATTTAGTTTAAGTTTAGGTTTTATTTATTTTATTTTAAGTTTAGGTTTATTTTATTTTATTTTTGGTTTTTTTTTTAGTTTACATTTTTTAATTATTTATTTTTTTAGGTTTATAATTTATTTTTAGGTTTATTATTTAGGGTTTATTTAGGTTGTGGTAGGTTTAGGGTTTAGGGTTTTGGGGTTTGCTTAGGGTTTAGGGTCAGCACATTTTGGGGTTGGGTTTAGGGTTTTTTATTTTTGATTTAATTTGTTAGGGTTTATGGTTTTTTTAAGTTTAGGTTATTTTAAGGTAGGATTTTAATAGGTTTGGGTTTAGGGTTTTTATTTAATTAAGTAAATAGGTTTAGGTTTATTTAGTTTATTTTTATTTATTTTATTTATTTTATTTTTATTTTTATTTAGTTTATTTTTATTTTATTTAGTTTAGTTTATTTTATTTTAGTTTAGTTTTTATTTTAGTTTACTTTAGGTTTAGTTTTAGGTTTATTATTTTTTATTAATTTAGTTTTATCTTTATTTTAAGGTTTAGGTTTTATTTTTATTTTAGTTTTAGGTTTAGGTTTTATTTTATTTTTAAGTTTATGTTTTAGGTTTTATTTTAGGTTTATTTTAGTTTTATTTTTTAGTTTAGGTTTAGTTTTATTTTTAGTTTATTTTATTTTATTTAGGTTTTAGGTTTAGTTTATTTTATAGTTTAGGTTTTATTTATTTATCTTAGTTTAGTTTATTTTAGTTTAGGTTTAGGTTTTTATTTTTATTTTAAGTTTAGTTTTTCTTTAGTTTTATGGGTTAGATTTTATTTTTTTTTTTTATTTTTAGGTTTTATTTTTTGGTTTATTTATTATTTTTTATTATTAAATTATAATTTTTATTTTATTTATTTAGATTTTTATTTTTTTAGTTTAGTTTATGTTTTATTTATTTAATTTTAGTTTAGTTTTATTTTTATTTAATTTTCTTTAGTTTAGGTTTAGGTTTTAGTTTCATATTTATTTTATTTTATTTTTGGGTTTAGTTTATTTATTTATTTTTATAGGTTTTATTTAGTTTAGGTTTAGGTTTTAGCTAGAAGATGTGGTTTAGGGTTAGTAGGTTTAGGTTTTGGGGTTTAGGGTTTAGGGTTTAGGTTTAGTTTAGTGTGGTTTGGGTTTAGTGGTTTTGTTAGTTTTAGTTTAGGTTTGGTTTAGTTAGGGTTTAGTTTGGTTTAGAGAACAAATTTAGATTCAACATTTCTTCTTTTGATTTCATCAACCAAGTAACACACCAAGTTTTCTATGACACAAGTGGACATAGATAAAAATGAGCACGCATAGAGCAAATCAAAACCTAGATAACTAGAACTATCTCTACTATAAAGACAGTTCTATAAGCGTAAGATCGGATCGACGTTCTTCGCTTTCTCAGTTCCCATCAGAACCACCCCGGCCTCTCGAGTATCGGGATCCACCATCATCTCTCTGATCTCTCCCTCCGCCACCACCACGGTTGTAACCTCCGTCGCTCCTCCCGCATCCATAACCACCACTACTCCGACCACCACCTCCATATTCACCAGCACTTCCAGTTCCCCACCACCACTACGATAACCACCGCCTCCACCGCCAGCTCTAGAGTGAGCCTAGTTGATGGTGATGTTCGTCAGGTTCTACCCATTCTTAGGGTTTAGGTTTAGGTTTAGGTCATTAGGTTTTATTTTTATAGGTTTTATTTTTATTTTAGGTTTTTTATTTAGTTTTATTTAATTTTATTTTAGGTTTATTTATTTATTTTATTTTTTATTTTACATTTGCTTTATTTTATTAAGGTTTATTTTTATTTATTTTTAATTTAGTTTTATTATTTTATTTTAGTTTATTTATTTATTTTATTTTTTTTTAGGTTTAGTTTATTTAGGTTTTAATTTTATTTTTATTTTATTTAGGTTTAGGTTTTATTTATTTATTTGTTAGGAGAGGGTAGGGTAAGGAGTCAGTGGTAGGTTTAGTGATGTGATCAGTGACAGGTCAGGGTCAGGGTTTAGGTAAGTGAGGTTTAGGGTTTAGGGGTGGTAGGGTTTAGGGTTTAGGAGAGACAGGTAGAGTTTAGTTTAGGGTAAGATTTAGGTTTTAGGTTTAGGGTTGAGTTTAGAGGTTTAGGGTCAGGTTTTTTAGTGAGAGGTTAGTTATGGTTTTGGAGGGTTAGGGTTTTATCTTTTATTTATTTTAAAAAAAAAGTAAGATTTAGATTTATTTATTTATTTAGTTTATATTTAGATTTTATTAGTTTAGTTTATTTATTTTAGTTTAGGTTTTATTATTTTATTTTTTTTAGGTTTAGTTTAGTTTATGTTTATTTTTGGTTTAGTTTTATTTTATTTTTATTTTAGTTTTATTTTTTTAGTTTAGATTTTATTTTATTTTTAGGTTTAAGTAGGTTTTATTTTTAGTTTATTTAGGTTTTATTTTTAGTTTAGGTTTATGTTTATTTTAGTTTTATTTATTTTAGTGGTTTAGGTTTTATTTATTTTAGGTTTTATTTATTTAGTTTTATTTTAGTTTAGGTTTATTTATTTTTTATTTTAGGTTTAGTTTTTTTAGTTTATTAAGTTTATTTATTTATTTTTGGTTTATTTTAGGTTTTTATTTAGTTTAATTATTATTTTTTCTTTTATTTATTTGGTTAGAGTTTGGGATTTTTGGTAGGGTTTAGGGTTTAGTTTTGGTTAGGGTTTAGGTTTAGAGTTTAGGTTTAGGGTTAGAGTTACAGTTTGGTTTTAGGTTTAGTTTTTGGGCAGTTTAGTGGGTTTAGTGAGGGGTTAGTTTAGTCTAGGTTTTTAGTTTAGTGTTTTGGGTTTTTGATTTTAGGTTTGCTTTAGTGAGGTTTATTTTGGGTTGTTTTAGGTTTGGTTTTTTTTTAGGTTTAGGGTTTTTTGTAGGTCAGTAGGTTTAGGTTTATTTTGTGGTTTTTAGGGTTTTTTTGTTAAATTAAGCAAACCCATAGGTTTAGTTTTATTTAGTTTATTTTTATTTATTTTAATTTATTTTATTTTTATTTTATTTCAATTTTATTTTTTATTTAGTTTAGTTTATTTATTTTAGGTTTATTTATTTTAGTTTAGGTTTTATTTAGTTTATTTTTGGGTTAAGATTTAGGTTTATTTTATTTTCTTAGTTTAGTTTTAGTTTTATTTTATTTTCAGTTTAGGTTTAGGTTTTATTTTAATTCTTTTAGGTTTTATTTTTAGTTTAGGTTAAATTTATTTTAGTTTATTTTATTTATTTTAGTTTAGTTTGTTTTATTTATTTTAAGTTTAAGTTTAGGTTTTATTTATTTAGTTTAGGTTTAGGTTTATTTTATTTTATTTTAGGTTTAGGTTTTAGTTTGGTTTATTTATTTTTTATTTTATTTTAGGTTTTAGTTTAGGTTTATTTAGTCTTTAATTTATTTTATTTTTTGGTTTATTTTATTTAGGGTTTAAGGCCATGGTTTAGTTAGGTTAGGGTTTAGGTTTAGGGTTTGTGGGTTTAGGGTTTAATGGTTTTATTTAGGGGAGGGTTTTAGGGTTTAGATTTTAGATTTAGGGTTTAGGTTTTGGGTCTAGGGTTCAGGTTTTACTTTTTTTTTTAAATTTTTTTTTGGAAAATTAGGGAAATTTTATTGCCACAAAGAAAAGGTACAAAGTCCTTAGAGGGGGCAAATCTCTAAGCAAATGCTCAAAGAGCTACAAAAAGTCCTAAGGAGATAAGCCCCTAGCTAATACAATAGATAATGAAAGTAAGCTAATAAAAAAAGAAACAGAGATCCACCAAAATAATCCTTACAATCAACAAACTTCTCTGCTCCTTTTGAAACAAATAAGAAAAAGTCTCCCAACTACTAGAGATCCGCAACAAGCTTGTAAAAGGATGAGTACAGATAATGAAATAGTTAATTAAGCATAAAATATAAGAGCAGAAAGAAGTAAAAAGATGAGGAAAAGGCTCAGGTGTAGTTATAATCATCTTAAGGAGCAGCACCATATGTAAGCATCCAAACTTCAAGTGAAGGGTTACAATTACATATAGTACTACCATCCAAAATAAGGAGTGGGAAACATCAAGGCCATCATTGCCAGCATACCTCTTGTAGCACCTTATCCAATGACGATCATCGCACAAACTTGCATAAAACTTCAAACAACAAATATAACCACAAAACACCCAGCAGTCAGATATATTAAACTCAGCAAAGTAGATAAGGAGGTAACCTATTAGGAAAGCATTAGACCAGAGGGAGCACCACCAAAGCCACCACCAAGAATTGCTAACATAGTTGCTAGGAGCAAACCTCACAATATGGGAAAAAAGGACTAAACAGAGACCAAACAAAGGCAAAATGAGAACCATAGTTGATAAGGTCATTCATTAAATGAACATGCAAAGAACCAAAACAATACTATCCAGAGGAATAGTAAGACTAACATCAAGAATGTTAGGAACCAAGGCAACCATCAAAAAAGAAAAGGGAAGAGGTTCAGCCACAATCCAGAAATGAAAATCCCAATAGGTAGAACCTAGAAGAGAAGAATAGGAAAGAAGAAAGTAGCTGGTTCCAAGCATAGACTCGAAAAGATCAGAAAAATTATAAATACTCTTTTGACCAAACAAGCTAGCTAGAGCACCCAATCTAAGCAGCCGGCAAGGTAGTCCACCCTGCAAGCCACCAAGACTGCCAAAGATTCTAATCAATAGACTTAGAACCATCATGATCAAAGATAGAAAGAGTCATCCAGTAACAAACATTAAAAAAATCCCAATGGAAAGCCGTAGACATCATCCACCAATGCAAATCCAAGGATAAGAAAATCTAGTTTAAACAGCTAGATACAACAGCCGAAAATAGAAAAAGTAAGAGCCCTTTAGGATCACAAATAACCCAACAACTAGAGATAGTTGCAAACAAGAACCCCAATAGAGTCATCATCAGCTAAGTCCAAAAAAACATCCAACCAATAGTTTGCAACCTTCCAGTTCATAACACAAATTAAAAATAGAACCTCAGTATTATAGAAGGCACACCCAATATTCAGAAGATATAACAATCTAGAAGCTTCCAACCTTACACTCATCTAACAACACTAAATAAAGGATAGATAGCCGCAAGAAAATAGTTCTCCAAGCTACAACCAAAAAATAAAGAGCCCTCATGGTCACACAACTCCTCTTAGCAGTAGGAGCAAAACCAAGAGAGAAAGGACAACCAAAAGCAACTGGAAAAACCATCCTGATCAGCAAACAACAAGGTGATATCAGCCACCACAGAAGGTCATAAAATAGCATAAGAAACACAAAAGAAAAAGCCCATAGCCAGAAACACCAAGAAACCAACCATAAAATCAGAGTAAATAAAAAAGGTTGTAGAGAGATCCAACCAATAAAGAGAACCACACCAACTTCAAGACAAGCAAAACCCAACAGCCTCCATCTATTGTAAACACCTCTATAGGTTGGGAGAGAAAACAAACTAGAAAATAAATAATAGCAAAAATCCAATAAATGGAAAGACAACCCCAACCCATCCAAAGAATGGTAAGAAACCAAACTGGAAAATAAAAGTAGGTTTATGAGAAGAAAAAAAATCAAGACCAAATAAGCAAAAGAGAAAACCAAAAATATTCAAAAATAATAATAAGGGGAAAGCCAAAGCCCCACAGGAGAAAAAAAGGCTAAAAGCTTCTAACATAAGGCAAACTAGTTTTATCAAGATTCACAAGACCCTTTAAAAGGAAAGGGATGTCATCATTAGAAAACATTTGCAAAGAAGAAGACTTGGCCCCAAATTGGCAAGAAAGTCAGCACAAGAGTTGGCTTCCTATAAATATGAGAAATTTGAAATTTTAGGTTAGCAAGAAGCCTCCTAGTATGATTAAGTAAATAATACACTTCAGTATTACCATGAGCATAAGATTTGAGTAAATCTAAAAGAAGGAGAGCATCAACTTCAAACCAAATCTTATGAAAACCTTGTTGTAAACAAATGGAAATGCCATGATGAAAGCCTTTGAGCTCAACAAATAACACATAACAAGGCTCTAAAGGGGCAGTAAAAGTAGAGATAACCTTGACACTATGATCTCTCAAAATCCCACCACAGCCATAATAACCATTAGAAATTGAGCCATCAGTGTTAACCTTAATGTAGTGATAATTAGGTTTAATCTAGTATATAATTTTTTGGGTAGGAGAGACATTACGGGGAAGGATAATCCCAAAATTCAAGGCCACAGACTTGCACCCTTTAAAACTAGAGTGAGTAAGAAGATTAGCTTTGAAAAGAGACAAAATTTTAGATTTGGCTCTAGCAATAATATGATGATAAGTCAAAGAAATATTAAAATTCTTTGCATCATTTTTATCCATCCAAATATACCAAAGAATAGTAATAGCTAAAACAATTTTAACATGGGCCTTAGAAGTATTGGAGAAAAATGCTTCAAGAAGTTGCATAATAGAAAATGAACCATTAAAATGGAAAGTATTAAAATATTATCATACCAATTCCACATTTTAGCAGAATAGGGCCATTCACAAAACATGATCCACTTTCAATGTGATAGAAACATTGACATTTAGAGGGAGATGAAACCTTTTTTTCAGAAGAGTATCGCCCATAGGGATATAATGCTTCAGAATGCCAAGTTAAAATTGAGAATGAAGTAGAGACACTAATATTCTAGATTTTAGTAAAAATCAAGGACTCTTGATATTTAAATATGATGAAATGCCAAACATCCTTAAAAACAAAATCTCCAGAAGAAGAATTATTGAAGAGAATTTGGTTGATTAGGAAAGGATAAATTTTAAGGATTTTGTCAATGATCACATTAGGGAAAGGATATTCAGTTGAGCCACATCCCACTTATTAGGAGTAATTAACTAATTAATCTTAAGCATCACAGTGGAATGAGTTGTGGAATCAATAGAGCCCCACAAATTGTCTTGCCAAAAGAAAGAGGAACTAGAATTGACACCCCAAGAAATTAAGTTCTCAGCATTCCATTTGATACTACAAAGTCTTCTCCACACAAGAGAATCCCCAGATTTGAAAGCACAAATGAGGGGATGTTTGCCCTGACAATATTTAGCATGCATAAACTTTGACCAATAACTATGTTTATTTCTAATATTCCACCACATTTTATAGGAAAAATAGTTAATAGAATCCTCTAAAGTTTTGCAACCCAAACCACCTTCATTAATAGGACCAAATAGTGTCCAACTAGCCCAATGTAATCTTTTGATAGAAAAGTTAGATCCCTAAAAAAATTTATTAAAGAGTCTATTGATCTTTTTAATAATAGAACGTGTAGGAACAATAGTAGATAATAGATACAGACGTAGAGTGCAAAGGGTACTTTTGATCAGGATAAGTCTAGCTCCAAAGAAAAGTAAATCTTATTTATTTTCTGAATAACTTCATCAAATAAAGAAGATCTTTTTGTTCCCCTATATAAGGGAGTCCCCAGATACTTGATAGGGAGAATTTGATGTGAAAAACTTGTAATATTTTTATAGCATTGATCTTAGATAAGGAAATAGAAGAGCTAGTAATAAAACAACTTTTATCAAGATTAATATTCAAGCCACTCTCCTTACCAAAAATAGTTAAGAACTTACACAATTTTTTAATATAAAGAGTAGAGGCATTGCAAAATATAATGAAATCTTCAACAAAACTAAGGTGAGAAATGGGAAACCCACCAATAGTTCTATAGTACATGTTAGGCATTCTACTAAACATCTTCTAAATACATCTAGAAAGATATTCCACAGTAATAATGAAAAGGGTAGGAGAGAGAGGGTCACTTGCCTTAGCTCATGAGAAGAAGAGAAGAAACCATGCACTTCACCATTGAGGAGCAAAGAAAACCAAGAATTCTCAATCCCATTCTTAATTAAAGCAATAAATTGGTTAGAGAATCCAAATAAAGCCAAAATTTTATATAGGAAAACCCAACCAATATTATCATAAGCTTTGGAAATGTCAAGCTTAAAAAATAGGTTTCCATCGTGAACATTGGCATTTAAGTCATGGATCATCTCTTGGTCTAAAAAACATTATCAGAAATGGATCTCCCTTTAACAAAACTAGTTTGATTGGGGGAGATAATTATAGAAAGCAAGATAGTCAAGCTTTTAGCCAAAATCTTAGAAATAAGTTTATTAAAAAAAGAGTAAAGGCTAATCAGCCTAAAATCACTCCAAACATTAGGATTGTCTTTTTTAGGAATTAAAATAATGGAGGTTCTAGCAAAATATTTAGGAAGGGTACTACCCTTAATGAAATCAAGGACGTTTAGCTAAGTCCTCTTTAATGATAATCCAACATTTTTGGAAAAGAGGGTAGTATAATAATCGAGGCCATGAGTCTTTATTCATACTCACAAAGTATGCAATTTGACTCAAGGTAAGGAAGAAAGCATAATGTTATCATCATCAGAAATAAGATTAGGAATAACTTCAGGTCAAGAAATATCATCATAAGCAACATTTTTATTCAGAAGCTCTTTATAAAAAGAAACAGTAGAATCAGTAAGCTCCTTTTTATCCGAACACCAAACTCCATCATTAATTTTCATTTTGTGAATGTGATTTATAGCCTTTTTCTTTTAACAATGGCATGAAAATATTTAGTATTATGATCACCATCAGAGATCCATTTCATAGAAGCTTTTTGCTGCCAATAGGTCTCCTCCATGTCTTGAAAACATGTTAACCTATCTTTAGCTTGAGCCAACAAATGAATTTTAGAAGGATCATTAACAACAACGTCTTCCAAAACTATAACCTCATTCTCCATATCTTTGATATTGACAAAAAGGTTCTTGAAATAATGTTAATTCCACCAAGTAAGGCATTGTTTAAGCCTTTTAATTTGAACCACAATCTCCTCATCCCAAAATAGAATCATCGGATGAAGAGGTTCACCCCTAGTTAGTACAACATCCAAAATTTATCATCCATGAGCCACATATTTTGGAAGGGGATAGGGGAGGAGGATTTACTAGCAATAAAATTCATAGTGATAAGCAAGGGAGAATGGTCTGAAGGGTTCTTAAGTGCTCCAAAGTACTAGGGAGAATATTAATCCACAAAATGATTAAAAGAACTTGATCTAGCTAGAGTCTATAATTATTCCAAGTAAATTGAGACCCACTAAAGCCAATATGAATAAGATGACAATCAAGGATCATGTTATTAAAATCTTCCATAGAAAATAAGTTCAGCATTACCACCAACCCGTTTAGAGGAAGAAGAGATAGTATTAAAGTCCCCACCCACAAACCAAGGAGCATCAACAGAAGAAGAAAAACTAATAAGATCCTTCCAAAGAAGCCGTCTACCATTTCTATTACAAGAAGCATAAACAAATGAGCCAAAACAACACCAATTATCATAAGTAATCTTAACATTCACAACTTGGGATAAATCATCCAAAACCTACAGAACATAGGGACTATTCCAAAAAATCCAAATTTTATTGCTCGAGTTAGCAAAAAAATTAGAAAACCAATCATTCTCGCAACAAAAGAAAAGTTATAAGGAAGAATAAAAGGTTCCAAAATAACCAAAAAGGAAATGTTATGAGAATGAACTAAATTTCTAATTCTATTTCTAACATAGAGGTACCAATCCCTCTCACATTCCAAATTAAGAAAGAAACCATTTATTTTAGGAAGAGCATCTAGTAACTCGCAAAGTTAGGAAATTTAGTTTTAGAGTTTTATTTTTCTTTCTAAAACCATTTGTAATTTATTAGTCATATCCACAACATCACCTTCGATAGAGATTGTTCAGGGTATGTTTGGAATAAGGTTGCACATTTAAACCATCATTGCATGCCACTTCACCTTCTTCCAAATCATTATTATGTTGAAGTATCAGATTAGAAATCAGTTCAAAATTAGATGAAGAAGCAGGAGAAGGATTAGGAACCATTTA
>CM038214.1:364880068-365048852 GCA_021442155.1 Cymbidium sinense | reverse complement strand
ACTAAGGATAAAGTTTCTAATGATTGGCACTGTGCTTTAAATGGTTCTAATCCTTCTCCTCGCTTCTTCATCTAATTTTGAATCGATTTCTAATGATACTTCAACATAATAATGATTTGGAAGAAGGTGAAGTGGCATGCAATGATGGTTTAAATGTGCAACCTTATTCCAAACATACCTGAACAATCTCTATCTAAGGTGATGTTGTTGTATGATTAATAAATTACAAATGGTTTTAGAAAGAAAAATAAAACTCCTAAAACTAAATTTCCTAACTTTGCGAGAGTTACTAGATCTGGCTCTTATGCCCAAAAATAAATGGTTTCTTTCTTAATTTGGAATGTGAGAGGGATTGGTACCCTATGTTAGAAATAGAATTAGAAATTTAGATTCTCATAACATTTCCTTTTTGGCTATTTTGGAACCTTTTATTCTTCCTTATAACTTTTCTTTTGTTGCGAGAATGATTGGTTTTTCTAATTTTTTTGCTAACTCGAGCAATAAAATTTGGATTTTTTGGAATAGTCCCTATGTTCTATAGGTTTTGGATGATTTATCCCAAGTTGTGAATGTTAAGATTACTTATGATAATTGGTGTTGTTTTGGCTCATTTGTTTATGCTTCTTGTAATAGAAATGGTAGACGGCTTCTTTGGAAGGATCTTATTAGTTTTTCTTCTTTTGTTGATGCTCCTTGGTTTGTGGGTGGGGACTTTAATACTATCTCTTCTTCCTCTAAATGGGTTGGTGGTAATGCTCTGAACTTATTTTCTATGGAAGATTTTAATAACATGATCCTTGATTGTCATCTTATTCATATTGGCTTTAGTGGGTCTCAATTTACTTGGAATAATTATAGACTCGCAAAAGCTAGATCGTTCTTTTAATCATTTATGGATTAATATTCTCCTATTTCTATGGAGCACTTAAGAACCCTTCGACCATTCTCCTTGCTTATCATGAATTTTATTGCTAGTAAATCCTCTCCCCTATCCCTTTCCTTCCAAAATATGTGGCTCATGGATGATAAATTTTTGGATGTTGTTGCTTAACTGGGTGAACCTCTTCATCCGATGATTCTATTTTTGGGATGAGGAGATTGTGGTTCAAATTAAAAGGCTTAAACAATGCCTTACTTGGTGGAATTAACATTATTTCAAGAACCTTTTGTCAATATCAAAGATATGGAGAATGAGGTTATAGTTTTGGAAGATGTTGTTGTTAATGATCTTTCTAAAATTCATTTGTTGGCTCAAGCTAAAGATAGGTTAACATGTTTCCAAGACATGAAGGAGACCTATTGGAAGCAAAAATCTTCTATGAAATGGATCTGATGGTGATCATAATACTAAATATTTTCAGGCCATTGTTAAAAAGAAAAAGGCTATAAATCACATTCACGAAATAAAAATTAATGATGGAGTTTGATAAAAGGAGAGCTTACTCGATTCTAATTTTTTTATAAAGAGCTTCAATAAAAAATGTTGCTTATGATGATATTTCTTGACCGAAGTTATTCCTAATCTTATTTCGATGATGATAACATTATGCTTTCTTCCTTACCTTGAGTCGAAATTGCCGATACTTTGTAGAGTATGAATAAAGACTCGTGGCTACCGATTATTATACTACCCTCTTTTTCCAAAATGTTGGATTATCATTAAAGAGGACTTAAAAGTTGTCCTTGATTTCATTAAGGGTAGTACCCTTCCTAAATATTTTGCTAGAACCTCCATTATTTTAATTCCTAAAAAAAGACAATCCTAAAGTTTGGAGTGATTTTAGGCCGATTAGCCTTTACTCTTTTTTTAATAAACTTATTTCTAAGATTTTGGCTAAAAGCTTGACTATCTTGCTTTCTATAATTATCTCCCCCAATCAAACTAGTTTTGTTAAAGGGAGATCCATTTCTGATAATGTTTTCTTAGACCGAGAGATGGTCCATGACTTAAATGCCAATGTTCACGATGTAAACCTATTTTTTAAGCTTGACATTTCCAAAGCTTATGATAATATTGGTTGGGTTTTCCTATATAAAATTTTGGCATTATTTGGATTCTCTAACCAATTTAATGCTTTAATTAAGAATGGGATTGAGAATTCTTGGTTTTTTTTGCTCCTCAATGGTGAAGTGCATGGTTTCTTCTCTTCTTCTCATGAGCTAAGGCAAGGGGACCCTCTCTCCTACACTTTTCATTATTACTGTGGAATTCTTGGTTTTCTAGATGTATTCATTAGATGTTTAGTAGAATGCCTAACATGTACTGCATAACTATTGGTGGGTTTCCCATTTCTCACCTTTGTTTTGTTGAAGATTTAATTATATTTTGCAATGGCTCTACTCTTTATATTAAAAATTGTGTAAGTTCTTAACTATTTTTGGTAAGGAGAGTGGCTTGAATATTAATCTTGATAAAAGTTGTTTTATTACTCTCTTCTATTTCCTTATCTAAGATCAATGCTATAAAAATATTACAAGTTTTTCATAAATTCTCCCTATCAAGTATCTGGGACTCATAGGGGAACAAAAGATCTTCTTTATTTGATGAAGTTATTCAAAATAAATAAGAAAACCTCCTCTTGGGAGTTCCATTTACTTTTCTTTGAGCTAGACTTATCCCGATCAAAAGTACCCTTTGCTCTCCTTGTATCTATTATCTACTATTGTTCCTACACGCTTCTATTATTAAAAGATCAATAGACTCTTTAATAAATTTTTTAGGGATCTAACTTTTCTATCAAAAGATTACATAGTTGAACAATTGTGGTCCTATTAATGAAGGTGGTTTGGGTTGCAAAACTTGAGGATTCTATTAACTATTTTTCCTATAAAATGCAGTGGAATATTAGAAATAAACATAGTTATTGGTCAAAGTTTATGAATGCTAAATATTGTCAGGGCAAACATCCCCTCATTTGTGCTTTCAAATCTAGGGATTCTCTGTGGAGAAGACTTTGTAGTATCAAATGGAATGTCGAGAACTTAATTTCTTGGGGTGTCAATTCTAGTCTTTCTTTTGGCAAGACAATTGGTCAAGGTGGCTCATTGATTCGCTCAATACTCATTCCACTGATGCTTAAGATTAATTAGTTAATTACTCATAATAAGTGGGATGTGGCTCAATTGAATATCCTTTTCCTAATGTGATCATTGACAAAATCCTTAAAATTTATCCTTTCCCTAATGAACCCGACCAAATTCTCTTCAATAATTCTTCTTCTGGAGATTTTATTTTTAAGGATGTTTGGCATTTCATCATATTTAAATATCAAGAGTCCTTGATTTTTACTAAAATCTAAAATATTAGTGTCTCTACTTCATTCTTAGTTTTAACTTGGCACATTCTGAAGCATTATATCCCTATGGCTGATACTCTTCTAAAAAAAGGTTTTCATCTCCCCTCTAAATGTCAATGTTTCTATCACATTGAAAGTGTGGATCATGTTTTTGTGAATGGCCCTATTGCTAAAATGTGGAATTGGTATGATAATATTTTAATACTTTCCATTTTAATGGTTCATTTTCTATTATGCAACTTCTTGAAGCATGTTTCTCCCATACTTCTAAGGCCCATGTTAAAATTATTTTAGCTATTACTATTCTTTGGTATATTTGGATGGATAGAAATGATGCTAAGCATTGTAATATTTCTTTGAATTATCATCATATTATTGCTAGAGCCAAATATAAAATTTTGTCTCTTTTCAAAGCTAATCTTCTTACTCACTCTAGTTTTAAAGGGTGCAAGTCTACGGTCTTGAATTTTGGGATTATCCTTCCCCGTAATGTCTCTCTCCTACCCAAAATTATATACTAGATTAAACCTAATTATCACTACATTAAGGTTAACAATGGCTCGATTTCTAATGGTTATTATGGTGGTGGGATTTTGAGAGATCATAGTGTCAAGGTTATCTCTACTTTTACGCCTTTAGAGCCTTGTTATGTTATTTGTTGAGCTCAAAGGCTTTCATCATGGCATTTCCATTTGTTTACAACAAGGTTTTCATAAGATTTGGTTTGAAGTTGATGCTCTCCTTTTAGATTTACTCAAATCTTATGCTCATGGTAATACTGAAGTGTATTATTTACTTAATCATACTAGGAGGCTTCTTAACCTAAAATTTCAAATTTCATATTTATAGGGAAGCCAACCTTGTGTCTTTTCTTGCCAATTTGGGGCCAAGTCTTCTTCTTTGCAAATGTTTTCTAATGATGACATCCCTTTCCTTTTAAAGGGTCTGAATCTTGATAAAATTGGTTTGCCTTATGTTAGAAGCTTTTAGCCTTTTTTTCCTCTATGGGGTTTGGCTTTCCTTATTATTATTTTTTGAATATTTTGGTTTTTCTTTTGGTTTGGTCTTGATTTTTTTCTTCTCATAAACCTACTTTTATTTTCTAGTTTGGTTTCTTCCCATTCTTTGATGGGTTGGGGTTGTCTTTCCATTTATTGATTTTTGCTATTATATTTATTTTGGTTTTTTCTCTCCCAACCTATAGAGGTGTTTACAATAGTGGAGGCTATTGGTTTTGCTTGTCTTCTAGTTGGTGTGGTTCTCTTTATTGGTTGGATCTCTACTGCCCTTTTTTATTTACTCTGATTTTATGGTTGGATGTTTATGGTTTCCTTTGGCTATGGGCTTTTTTCTTTTTTGGGTGTTGCTTATGCTATTTTATGACCTTCTGGCATTGCTTATCACCTTGTTGTTTCTGATCGATGGTTTTTCCAGCTTGTTTTGGTTGTCCTTTCTCTGGTTTTGCTCGCTTAAGAGGAGTTGTGTGACCATGAGGGCTCTTGTTTTGGTTGTAGCTTGGAGAACTATTTTCCTTGGTTATCTATCCTTTCTTTAGTGTTGTTCGATGAGTGTAAGATGCTTCTGGATATTTATATCTTAATATTGTGTGCCTTCTAGAATACTAGGTTCTATTTTAATTTGTGTTATGAACTGAAGGTTGCAAACTATTGTTGGATGTTTTGGACTTAAATGATGACTCTATTGTTCTTGTTTGCAACTATCTCTAGTTGTTGGGTTATTTAGATCCAAAAGGCTCTTACTTTTCTATTTTTGGTGTTGTATCTAAATTATTTAAAACTAGATTATCGTCCTTGATTTGCATTGTGGATGATGTCTACTTTTCCCTTGGGATTTTTTCAATGTTTGTTGGATGACCTTTTATCTTAATCTTGATGGTTCTAAGTCTATTTGAATGGAGCCTTGGTGGCTGCTGTGGACTACCTTGTCATCGCTAGATTGGTGCTCTTTCTTGTTGTCGAGTATTTACTTGTTATAATTTTCTGATCTTTGAGTCTATGTTGAACCTCTACTTTCTTTCCCATTCTTCCCTTTATGGTCTCGATTTTATTTTTGATTGTATTTAACCTCTTCTTTCCTTTTGATGGTTTGGTTCCTAACATTCTTGATGTTAGTCTTATGCTCCTTTGATAGTATTTTTGGGTTCTTGATGTTGTTAATGATACCTTATCAACTATGGTTCATTGTCTTTGTTTCCTTCTCCTTTTTGGTCGGTAGTATTATATGTAATTGTAACCCTTCACTTGAAGTTTGATGCTTTACATATGGTGTCTCCTTAAGATGATTATAACTACCGAGCCTTTTCTTCATCTTTTTACTTCTTTCTGCTTTATATTTTATGCTTAATTAACTATTTCATTATCTATACTCATCCTTTACAAGCTTGTTGCATCTCTAGTGTTGGGAGACTTTTGTCTTGATTGCTTCAAAAGGAGCAGAGAAGTTTGCTATTGTGGGATTATTTTTGGTGGATCTTTGTTTTTTTTTTATTAGCTTACTTTCATTATCTATTGTATTAGCTGTGGGGCTTATCTCCTTAGGACTTTTGTAGCTCTTTGAGCATAGCTTAGAGATTTGCCCTCTAAGGATTTGTACCTTTTGGCAATAAAATTTCCCTAATTTTTCCAAAAAAAAAAATTAAAAAAAAGTAAAACCCAACCCTAGATAAAACCTAAACCCTAAATCAAAACCCTAAACCCTAAACCAACCCTAAATCAAAACCCTAAACCATTAAACCTAAACCCTAAACCTAAACCCTAAACTCAACCCTAAACCATATAAACCCTAAATAAAATAAACCAAAAATAAAATAAATTAAAGACTAAATAAAACCTAAACCTAAACAATAAAACCTAAAAATAAATAAAAAATAAAAGTTAAACCTAAACTAAAACCTAAACCTAAAATAAAATAAAATAAACCTAAACCTAAACTAAAAATAAAACCTAAACCTAAACCTAAAATAAATAAACCTAAACCTAAACTAAATAAAATAAAATAAACTAAAATAAATTTAACCTAAACTAAAAATAAAACCTAAAAAATAGAATTAAAATAAAACCTAAAACCTAAACCTAAAAAAAATAAAAAAAAACTAAACTAAAGAAAAATAAAAATAAACCTAAATCTTAACCCAAAAAATAAACTAAAATAAAAAACCTAAACTAAAATAAATAAACCTAAAATAAATAAACTAAACTAAATAAAAAAATGAAATAAAAATAAAAAACAAAATAAATTAAAGTAAATAAAAAATAAACTAAATAAAACTAAACCTATCAGTTTACTTAATTTAACAAAAAAAACCCTATACCCTAAACCCTAAAATAAACCCTAAACCTAAACCTACAACTATCCTAAAAACCTAAACCCTAAACAAACTAAACCAAAATACAACCCAAAACCCTAAAACCCTAAACCTAAAAACCCTAAACAACCCAAAATCAACAAACACTAAACTAAACTCAACCTACTAAAACCTAAACCTCAACCCTAAAAAACCCTAAAACCTATAAACTAAACCTAAAACCCTATACCCTAAACCCTAAACCCTAAAACCTTAAACCCTAAACTCTAAACCCTAAACCCTAAACCCTAAACCTTAAACCCTAATCCCAAACCCTAAACCAAAACCCTAAGTAAAAGAAACCAAAAAAATTAAAATAAAATAAAAAACCTAAACTAAATAATAAACCAAAAATAAATAAAAATAAAACTTAAAGAACTAAACTAAAAAAAACTAAACCTAAAATAAAATAAATAAACCTAAATAAAAAAATAAACTAAACTAAAATAAATAAACCTAAACCTAAACCTAAAATAAATAAAACCAAAACCCTGAAATAAATAAAATAAAACAAACTAAAAATAAACATAAACCTAAACTAAAAAATAAAACCTAAAAATAAATCGAATATAAAAACCTAAAACTTAAACCAAAAAAATAAAATAAAATCTAAACCTAAACCTAAAAATAAAACTAAACTTAAACCTAAAAAAATAAAAAAAACTAAACCAAAAAATAAACATAAACCTAAACCTAAACCCAAAAAAAAAATAAAAAAATAAATAAAACCTAAACTAAAATAAATAAACTAAACTAAATAAAATAAACCTAAATCAAAATAAAAATAAAATATCTAAAATAAATAAATAAACTAAATAAACTTAAAATTATTAGTTTTCTTAATTTTAAAAATAATAAAAAATAAAAAAATAAAGAGATAAAAAAATAACCCTAAACCCTAAACCATAAAAACTAAACTCAAACACTAAACCCTAAAAAACCTAAACCCTAAACCTAAAACCCTAAACCTAAACTAAAACCCTAAACCCTAAACCCTAAACCCTAAACACTAAATCCTAAAACCCTAAACCCTAAACCCTAAACCTCACCTAACCTAAACCCTAAACCCTAAACCCTAACCCTAAACTAAACAACACAAAACCCTAAACCCTAAACCTTAAAAACCATAAATCTTAAACCCTAAACCCTAAAATAACTCTAAACCCTAAGCGAACCCTAAATCCTAAAAACCCTAAAGCCTAAACACTAAACCCTAAACCCTAAACCCTAAACCCTATCCCTAATCCCAAAACCCTAAAATCCTAAACCCTAACACCCTAAACCATAAACCCTAAACCCTAAACCCTAAAACCTAAACCCAAACCTCAAAAACCTATAAATAAAATAAATAAAAAACCTAAACCTAAATAAAATAAAATAAAAAAAATCTAAAAACCTAAAATTAAACCTAAACCTAAACCTAAAAATAAAATAAAATAAACAAATAAATATAAACTAAAATAAAATAAATAAAAACCTAAACTAAATTAAAAAAAATAATAAACCTAAAATAAAACTAATAAAATAAAAAAATGTAAAATAAAAATAAAATAAACCTAAAATAAAATTAAATAAAAACTAAATAAAAATATAAAAATAAAACCTATAATAAATAAAACCTAATAGACCTAAACCTAAACCTAAACCCTAAGAATGGGTAGAACCTTGATGGAAGGAACATCACCGTCAACCAGGCTCACTCTAGAGTTGGCGGTGGAGATGAAGGCGGAGGTGGTGGTTATCATAGTGGTGGTGGGGAGGAAGTGCCGAATATGGAGGTAGAGCAAAGGTGGTATGGAGGAGTGAAGGAGGTTACATGGTGGTGGCGAGGAGAGAGAGAGATGATGGTGGATCCCATACTGAGAGCCGTGGTGGTTGAACTGAGAAACTAAGAACGATCCGATCTAAACTGTCTTAGAGACATAGTTCTAGTTATCTAGGCTTTTGATTTGCTCATGCATGCTCATTTTTTATCTATGTAGTCATAGAAAACTTGTGTTACTTGGTTGATGAAATCAAAAAAAAGAAATGTTGAATCTAAATTTGTTCTCTAAACCCTAAACCAACCTAAACCCTAAACTAAAAAACCTTAACCCTAAACTAAAACTAAACCTAAACCTAAACCAAAACCAAACCCAAAAAACCCAAAACCAAAACCCTAAAACTAAACCCTAAATATAAACCTAAACCCTAAACCCCAAAAAAACCTAAACCCTAAACAACCAAACCTAAATCCTAAAATAAACTAAACCTAAACTAAATAAAACCTAAAAAATAAATAAAAAAACCTAAACCCAAAAAAAAATAATAATAAAATAAAATGAAACTAAACCTAACTAAACCTAAACCTAAAAAAGAAAATTAAATAAAAAATAAAACTAAACTAAAATTAAATAATAAAAAACATAAACTAAACTAAAAAAAATAAAATAAATAAAATAATAATTAAAACTAAATAAAATAAAATAAACTAAAATAAAACAAAATTATAATTTAATAATATAAAACCTAATAAATAAACCTAAAAATAAAACCTAAAAATAAATAAAAAAAATAAAATCTAACCCATAAACTAAAAGAAACCTAAACTTAAAATAAAAATATAAACCTAAACCTAAAATAAAATAAACTAAACTAAGATAAATAAAACCTAAACCTAAACCTAAAATAAACTAAAACCTAAACCTAAACCTAAGCTAAATAAAATAAAATAAAAAAAATAAACTAAACCTAAACTAAAAAAAATAAACTAAAATAAACCTAAAATAAAAATACATAAACCAAAATAAATAAAAAACCTAAAAATTAAAATAAAAAATAAAACCTAAACCTTAAAAATAAAAGAAAAATAAAACTACATTATTAAAAAAAAAAATAAATCCTAAAACTAAACCTAAAAAGTAAACTAAAAGAAAAAAACTAAACTAAAATAAATAAACTAAACTAAATAAAAATTAAAAATAAACTTAAATAAAAAATAAACTAAATAAAATAAACTAAAATAAATAAAAAATAAACTAAATAGACCTAAACATAAAAATTTACTTAATTAAATACAAACCCTAAACCCTAAACCCAAAACCGTAAACCTGAAATCCTAAACCTTTAAACTAACCCTAAACCCTAAACCTTAAACCATAAAAAACTATAAACCCTAAACCCTAAACCCAAAATCGTAAAAAAAATGTTTAAAAAAAAATAAAGAAAAACCTAAACCCCAAAACTAACCCTAAACCCTCAACCCTAAACCCCAAAACGTACAACCTTAAACCCTAAACCCTAAACCTTAAACCATAAACCCTAACCCTAAACCATAAACCCTAAATAAAATAAACCTACAATAAAAAAAAAATTATAAACCTAAAAAATAAATAATTAAAAATGTAAAGCCTAAACTAAAAAACCTAAACCAAAAAATAAAAATAAAATAAACCTAAACTAAAATAAAATAAATAAACCTAAACCTAAACTAAAATATAATAAAATAAACTAATAATAAACCTAAACCTAAACTAAAAAAATAAACTTAAAAATAAACCTAAAATAAAACCTAAAACCTAAACCTAAAAATATAAAATAAAACCTAAACCTAAACCTAAAATAAAAATAAACCTAAAACCTAAAAATAAAATAAAATAAATCTAATGAAAATAAACCTAAACCTAAACTAAAAATAAACTAAAATAAAAAAAAGCTAAACAAAAATAAATAAACCTAAAATTAATAAACAAAACTAAAAATAATTAATAATAAACCTAAATAAAAATAAAAAATAAAATAAACTAAATTAGCCTAAACCAACCAATTTACTTAATTTTAAAAAAGAATTCCTTAAACCCTAATCCCTAAATCCTAAACCCCAAACCCTAAACCCTAACCCCTAAAATTAACTCTAAACCCTAAATCCTAAACCTACAACCCTAAACCCTAAACTACCCTAAACACTAAAACCTAAAACCCTAAACCTTAAACCCAAAACCCAAACCCAAAACCGTAAACCCTAAACCCTAAAACCTCAAAACTTAAACCCTAAAGCTAAACACTAAATCAACCTAAATCCTAAACCCTAAACAAACCCTAAAACTAAACCTAAACCCTAAATAAAATAAAATAAAACTAAACTAAAAAATAAACATAAACCTAAACCTAACAAAAAAACTAAATAAAAACTAAACTAAAATAAATAAATTAAACAAATAAAACTAAAAGATAGACATAAATAAAAATAATAAATAAAATAAACTAAAATAAATAAAAAATAAACTAAATAAATCAAAACCTACTTATTTAATTCTAAAATAAATACCCTAAACCCTAAACCTAAAACTAACCCAAAACCCTAAATCCTAAATAAATAAAAAATTTTAAAAAAAACATAAACTCTAAACCTTAAAACTAACCCTAACCCTAAACCCTAAACCATAAACCCTGAAAACTAAACCCTAAACCCTAAACCCTAAAATTAACCCTAAACCCTAAACCCCAAACTTTAATCCCTAAACCTTAAACCTTAAAAACCTAAAAACCTAAACCTATATAAAATAAAACCTAAAAATAAAATAAATAGAGAAACCTAAACCTAAATAAAATAAAATAATAAAATAAAATAAAAACCTAAATTAAAACCTCAACCTAAACCTAAACCTAAACCTAAACACAAACCTAAAAATAGAATAAAAAAAAATAAAAAAATAAAAGAAATAAAAATCTAAACCAAACTAAAATAAAATAAATATACATGTAAACTAATCTAAAAAATAAACCTAAAAATAGAAAATATAAATAAAATAAAACTAAACTTAAAATAAAAAAAATAAAATAAACCTAAAATAAAAAAAATAAAAACTAAATAAAAAACCTAAACCTAAAAAATAAACCTTAAAATTAATAGAAAAAATAAAACCTAAACTATAAACTAAAAAAAACTAAATCAAAAATAAATAAAATAAAATAAACCTAAACCTAAACTAAAATAAACTAAACTAAATAAAAAAAACCTAAACCCAAACCTAAAATAAACTAAACCTAAACTTGAAACCTAAACTAAATAAAATAAAATAAACTAAAAAATAAATCTAAACCTAAAAAATAAAACCACAAATAAACCTAAAATAAAACCTAAAACCTAAACCTAAATAAATAAAATAAAACCTAAACCTAAACTAAAAAAATAAATAATAAAACTAAACCTAAAAAAGTAATATTGAAATAAAACTAAACTAAAAAATATATAAACTTTAACCTAAACCTAAAAGATAAACTTACTTAAAAAACATAAACAAAAAAAAATAAACCTAAAATAAATAAACTAAACTAAATAAAACTAAAAAAGAATCGTAAATAAAAAAAATAAACTAAAATAAATAATAAACAAACTAAATAAACCTAAACCTACCAGTTTACTTAATTTTAAAAAAAACCCTAAAACCTAAATCCTAAACCCTAAACCCTAAATGTAACACTAAAAAAAAATAAACCTAAACCTAAACTAAACCTAAACAAACCTAAACTCCTAAACCCTAAACCTGCATTAACCTAAAATAAACCCTAAACCTAAAACCTAAACCTAAACTAAACCCTAAACCCTAAAAAAATAAATCTAAACCCTATTAAACCTAAAACCTAAACTATAAACTAAATTATAAACCCTTCTAATAAACTCCTAAACCTATACCCTAAACCCTAAACCTAAACTATAAACCCTAAAACCCTAAACTAAAACCTAAACCTAAACTTAAACTACAACCCTAAACCCTAAACCTAAACCCTAAACTCAAAACCCTAACCTAAACCCTAAATAAAACTAAAACCTAAAATCCTAAACCTAAAGTATAACTATAAACCTAAACTAAACATAAACTAAACCAAAACTAAACCTAAACCCTAACCCTATACCCTAAACACTTAACCCCAAACCCTAAACATAAACCTAAAGTAACTAAAAAAATTAACTATAAACCTAAACCCTAAAACCTAATAAACCTAAACTTAAACCAAAGCCATAAGAATGGGAAGAACCTTGATGGTAGGAACATCACTCAATCAAAAATCGAGAAAGAGAGGTGGCGTTATCAGGTGGTGGGGATTTGGAGGTGGTGGTGGATATGGAGGTGGTGGTCAGAGTATTGGTGGTATGAAGGCGGGAGGAGTGACTGAGGTAACCATGGTGGTGGGGAGGGAGAGATCGGGGATATGATGGTGGATCCGCTACTGACAAGTCGGGTGGTTAATGGGAACTGGAGAAATTGAAGAACAATCGGATCTACTCTATGGAACTATGTCTTTATAGTAGACATGGTTCTAGTTATCTAGGTTTTGATTTGTCTATGTGCTCATTTTTTTATCTATGTCATTGTTTGTGTCTTAGAAAACTTAGTGTGTTACTTGGTTGATGAAATCAAAAGAAGAAATGTTGAATCTAATTTATTCTCTCATTAAAAAAACCAAACCCTAAACCCTAAACGCTAAACCTTATACACTAAAACCTACAACCCTAAGCCCTAAACCCCAAACCCTAAACCCTAAAACCTAAATTCATAAAATAAATAAAGAACATAAACCTAAATAAAATAAAATAAGTAAAATAAAATAAAAACCTAAACCTAAACTTAAACCTAAGCCTAAACCCAAAAATAAAATAAAATAAAACTAAACTAAAATAAATTAAATAAAACTTGACTAAACTAAAAAATAAACATAAATAAAATAAAACTAAACATAAAATAAAAATAAAATAAAGCTAAAATAAAATAAAATAAAAACTAAATAAAACCTAAACCTAAAAAAATAAACTTATAAATTAATAAAAAAATAAACCTAAACCCTAAAATAAAAAAACCTAAACCTAAAATAAATAAAAAATAAACCTATACCTAAACTAAAATAAATAAAACCTAAGCCTAAACTTAAAATGAACTAAACTAAACCTAATCCTAAACTAAAAATAAAATAAACTAAACTAAAAATAAACATAAACCTAAATTGAAAAATAAAACATAAAAATAATCCTAAAATAAAAACCTAAAACCTAAACCTAAAATAATAAAATAAAAACCTAAACATAAACCTAAAATTTAAAAATAAAACCTACACCTAAAAAAATAAAAATAAAACTAAACCAAAAAATAAACATACACCTAAACCTAAACCTAAAAAATAAAATAAAATAAAAAACCTAAACTTAAATAAATAAACCTAAAATAAATAAACTAAACTAAATAAAAATAAAAAATAAAGAAAAATAAAATAAAATAAAATAAACTACAATAAATAAAATAATAAACTAACTAAACCTAAATCTATCTAAAATTTTAATTTAAAACCCTAAACCCTAAACCCTAAAAAAGCATAAACCCTAAACCTAAACCCAAACCATAAACCTAAACCCTAAACCTACAACCTAAACTAAAACCCTAAACCCTAAACCCTAAACTTTAAAAAACCCTAAACCCTAATCCCTAAACCCTAATTCTAAACCCTAAACCCTAAAATCTTAAACCATAAAACCCTAAACCCAAAACCCCAAACTCTACACCCTAAACCCTAAACCCTAAACCCTAAACCCTAAACCCTAAACCTCAAACCCTAAACCTAAACCTAAAGTAACTAAATAAATTAAAAATAAATTGAAACCTAAATTTAATAACCCTAAACCTTAAGAATGGGAAGAACCTTGACATGAACATCACAATCAACCAAGCTAGATGGCAATGGAGGTGAAGGCGAGGCAATTATCAGGTGGTGGGGATCTGGTAGTGGTGGATGGAGGTGGTGGTGGTTAGAAAGTGGTGGTTGGGAGGAGAGACAGAGGTTGCCATTATGGTGGTGAGGGAGAGATCGGGGATATGATGGTGGATCACGCTACTTGAGAGGCCGGGGTGGTTCTACTGGGAATTGGAAAAATGTGAAGACGATCAATTTTGCTTATGGAACGTCTTTATAAGAGATGGTTATAGTTAGGGTTTTGATTTGCTCCATGCTCATTTTTTATCTATGCCATCGCTTGTGTCTTAAAAAACTGTGTTATTGGTTGATGAAATCAAAAGAAGAAATGTTGAATTTGAATTTGTTCTCTTTAAAAAAAACCAAAAACCTAAATAATAAACTAAAACCCAACCCTAACAAACCTAAACCTCAACCCTAAACCCTAAACCCTAAAACCTAAACCCTAAACCTAAAACCCTAAACCTAAACCCTAATCCTTAACAAACCTAAACCCTAAACCCTAAACCATAAACCCTAAACCCCAAACTAAAACCCTAAACTCAAACCCTAAACCCTAAACCTTAAAATGCTATAAACCTAAACCTAAACTAAAAACTAGAAATAAAATAAATAAAAGCCTAAACCAAAATAAAACAAAATAAAATCTATACAAACCTAAACTAAACTTAAACCTAAAAAAAAAAATAAACTAACAAATAAAACTAAACTAGAAAAATAAATAAAACCAAAACTAAACTAAAAATAAAACCTAAATAAAATAAAATATAAAATAAAATAAAATAAAATAAACCTAAAATAAAGTAAATAAAACTAAATAAAAACTTAAACCTAATCCTAAAAATAAAACCTAAAAAATAAATAAACAATAAACCTAAACCCTAACAAAAAAATAAACCTAAAATAAAATAAATAAAATAAAATAAACCTAAACCTAAACTAAAATAAATAAAACCTAAACCTAAACCTAAAATAAACTAAACCTAAACCCTAAAGAAAATAAATTAACTAAATATAAACATATACATAAACTAAAAAATAAAACCTAAAAGTAAACCTAAAATGAAAACCTAAAACCTAAACCTAAAAAAATAAAATAAAAACCTAAACCTAAACTTAAACCTAAAAAATAAAATAAAAATAAACCTAAACCTAAACCTAAACCTTAAAAATAAACTAAAATAAAAAAACCTAAACTAAAATAAATAAACCTAAAATAAATAAACTAAATAACAATAAACAACAACAAGCCATTATCCCACTGGGGGTCTACATGAATCCTTCATCTCCATGTCTTATTATGTGTCGATTTTCATTCAATTCAAGTATAATAAGTTCATTTTTATACATCTTAACCATATCTTTTTTTGGTCTACCTCTACCTTTCTTAACATAAGGCAATTCTAATACATCTACTCTATAATGGGGTCATTTGATGGGTGATGCTTTATGTGGCCAAACCATCTAAGGTGACTCTCTCTAATTTTATCTGCCACTAAAGCTACTCCAACTTTTTCTTGAACATACACATTTCACATTTTATCTCTAAGAGTAAAGCCACTAATCCACCTAAGCATCCTCATCTCTACAACACTTAACTTAGTCTCATGCTTCTATTTTATTGGCCAACATTCTACACCATAAATCATTGCAAGTCTTACCACCATCTTATAAAATTTTTTGTGAAGTTTAACCGGCACTTTTCTATCACACAACAAGCTAGATGCATTCCTCCACTTCAACCATCCAACTTGAATTCTACTAATAACATCTCCATCAATTTCACCATCATATTGAATAATAGAGCCTAAATATCTAAATCGCTAACTCTTAATGACTTGTTCACTAATGTCACACACTATCTCTATAACTTCTACAACTAAAATTACAATCCATAAATAAATTAAACTAAATAAAATAAAAATAAACTAAATAAAATAAAAAATAAAATAAACTAAAAAATAAATAAAAATAAACTAAATAAACCTAAACTTACCTTACTTAATTAAAAATAATAATAAAATAATAATAAAAAAAAAAAAAACTCTAACCCTAAACCCTAAACCTAGAACCCTAAACCCTAAACTTACAACCCTAAGCACTAAACCCTAAAACTTAAAACCATAAACCCTAAACCCTAAACCCTAAACCCTAAACCTTAAACCCTAAAACCTATAACCCTAAACCCTGAACCCTAAAACCTAAACTCCAAACCTTAAATAGTAAACCCTAAACCCTAAAAACATAAAAAGCGAAACCTAAACTACCTAAAAATAAAATAAATATGAAAACTAAAACCTAAATAAAATAAATAAAAACCTAAACTAAAACATAAACTTAACCCTAAACCTAAATGTAAACCTAAAAATAAAATAAAATAAAATATAAAAACTAAACTAAAAAAATTAAAACCTAAATGAAACTAAAAAATAAAAAAAACCTAAAAATAATAAACCTAAATATAATAAAAACTAAACATAAAATAAAAATAAAGTAAAATAAAAACTAAATAAAACATAAACTTAAAATAAACCTAAAAGTAAACTAAATAAACTAAACCTAATGGTTTACTTAATTAAAAAAAAAACCCAAACCTAAACCATAAAACCCAAAATCCTAAACCCTAAACCCTAAACCCTAAAACTAACTCTAAACCCTAAACCTACAAAACCCTAAACCCTAAACCTAAACCCTAAACCCTAAACCCTAAAAACCAAAAAACCTAAACCAAAAGTAAATAAAACCTAAAAATAAAATTAACAAAAAACCTAAACTAAAATAAATAAAATAAAATAAAATAAAAACCTAAACTAAAACTAAACCTAAACCCAAAAATAAAATAAAATAAAAAAAATAAAAGTAAACTAAAATAAAATAAATAAAAACCTAAACTAAACTAAAAAATAAAATAAAGCTAAGAATAAAAAACATAAATAAAATAAATAAACTAAAATAAAAAATAAAATAAACCTAAAATAAAATAAAATAAAAAACTAAACTTAAAAAAATGAACCTAAAATAAAACCTAAATAAATTAAAATAAAACCCAAACCCTAAACTAAAAATAATTAACCTAAATAAAAATAAAATAAACCTAAACCTAAACTAAAATAAGCTAAACTAAAATAAATAACCTAAACCTAAACCTAAACCCTAAAATAAATAAAATAAAATAAAATAAACTAAAAAATAAACCTAAAATTAAATAATAAACCTAAAAAAACCTAAAATAAAACCTAAACCTAAACTTAAAAAAATAAAATAAAACCTAAAGCTAAACCTAAAATAAAAGAAAACCTAAACCTAAAAAAATAAAATAAAAATAAAAAATAAACTAAAAATAAACATAAACCTAAACCTAAACCTAAAAAATGAACTAAAATAGAAAACCTAAACTACAATAAATTATCCTAAAATAAATAAACTAAACTAAATAAAAATAAAAAATAAACCTAAATAAAAATAAAAAGTAAAATAAACTAAATAAACTAAACCTACTGGTTTACTTAATTTTTTTTTAAAAAAACACCTAAACCCTAAACCCTAAACCGTAAATCTTAAACCTACAACTTTAATCCTACAACCCTAAACCCTAAACCCTAAAAAGCTAAAACCTAAACAAAAAGTAAATAAAACCTAAAAAATAAATTAAATAAACAAACCTATGAATAAATAAAATAAAAAATATAATACAATAAAAACCTAAACTAAAACCTAAAAATAAATCAAAATAAAAAAATAAACTAAAATAAAATAAAAACCTAATCTAAACTAAAAATAAAATCAAGCTAAGAATAAAAACCTAAAAAAAAAATAAAATAAATGTAAAATAAAAAAAAAATAAAATAAAATAAAACTAAATAAAACCTAAACCTAAAAAATAAAACCTAAAAATAAATAAAAAAAATCAAACCCAAACTCTACACTAAAAATAAAAACTTAACCTAAAAGTAAAATAAAATAAATAAAATAAAATAAACCTAAACCTAAACTAAAATAAATAAAACCTAAACCTAAACATAATGTAAACTAAACCTAAACCATGAACTAAATAAAATAAAATAAACTAAAAATAAACCTAAACCTAAACTAAAAAATAAAACATAAAAATAAACATAAAACCTAAATCCTAAACCCTAAACCCTAAAAAGCTAAAACCTAAACCTAAACTAAATGAAACCTAAAAATAAAATAAATAAAACACCAAAATAAAATAATAAAATAAAATAGAATGAAAACCAAAACTAAACCCTAAACCTAAACCTAAACCTAAAAAGAAAAAAAAAACTAAACTAAAATTAAAAAAATGAAAACTTGAACTAAACTTAAAAAACATAAACACTAATCTAAAAAAGATGTAAACCTAAAATAAAGATAAAATAAACCTAAACTTAAACCTAAACCAAAACCAAAACTAAATAAAATTAAATTAAATAAAAATGAACCTAAACCTAAACTGAAAAAAAATAATACCTAAAAATATACCTACAATAAAAACCTAAAACCTAAAATAAAAAATAAAATAAAAAACTAAACCTAAACCTAAAAATAAAAATAAAATCTACACATAAAAAATAAAATAAAAATAAAACTAAATGAAAAAATAAACCTAAACCTAAACTTAAACCTAAAAAATAAACTAAAATAAATAAACCTAAAATAAATAAACTAAACTAAATAAAAAATAAACCTAAATAAAAATAAAATATAAAATAAACTAAAATAAATTAAAAATAAACTAAATAAACTAAATAAGCCTAAACTTACTAGTTTACTTAATTTAAAAAATAATAAAATAAAAAAATATAAATAAATAGAAAAATCCTAAACCCTAAACCCTAAACCCTAAACCTATAACCCTAAACCTAAACCTAAACCCTAAATTAAAACCCTAAACACTAAAACCTAAACCCAATAAACCCTAAAACCTACTCCCCTAAACCTAAACCCTCAACCCTAAACTCTAAACCATAAGCCTCATACCCTAAACCCTAAACCATAAACCCTAAAAAACTAAAAATCTAAACATAAACTAAATAAAACCTAAAAAATTAAACAAATAAAAAACTTAAAATAAAATAAAATAAAATTAAATAAAAACCTAAACTAAAACCTAAACCTAAACCTAAACCTAAACCTAAACCAAAAATAAAAAATAAAAAAAAAAAACTAAATTAAAATAAAATAAAAAAATACCTAAACTAAACTAAAAAATAGAAAACCTAAATAAAATAAAAACTAAACCTAAAATAAAAATAAAATAAACCTAAAATAAAATAAAAACTTAAACCTAAAAAATAAACCTAGAAAGATAACCCAAAAAATAAATAAAAATAAAACCTAAAGCTAAACTAAAGAAAAACTTAAACCTAAAATAAAAAATAAAATAAACCTAAACCTATACTAAAATAAACTAAACTAAAATAAATAAAACCTAAGCATAAACCTAAAATAAACTAAACCTAAACCTAAACCTAAGCCTAAACCCTAAATATAATAAAATAAACTAAAAATTAACCTAAACCTAAACCAAAAAAAAATAAAAAAAGTAAACCTAAAATAAAACCTAAACCTAAACCTAAAAAAAAAAATAAATAAAACCTAAACCTCATCCAAAAATAAAAAAATAACCTAAACCAAAAAAATAAACTAAAATAAAAAACCCAAACTAAAATAAATAAACCTAAAATAAATAAACTAAACTAAATAAAAAAAATAAAATAAACTAAAATAAATAAAAAAAATAAACTATATAAACTAAATAAACCTAAACCTACCAATTTACTTAATTTAAAAAAGAATTAAAAATTAAATAAAAAATAATAAAATAACCCCGAACCCTAAACACTAAACCTTAAACCCTAAATCATAAACCTTAAAACCTACAACCCTGAACCCTAAACCCTAAACTAACCCTAAACTAACCCTAAACCCCAAACCCTAAAATCTAAACTAGCCCTAAACCTTAAACTAACCCTAAACCCTAAGAATGGGCGTAACCTGATAGGAACATCACACAACTTGGCTCACTAGATCTAGTGGTGGAGGCAAGGTAGAGGCAAAGCACTTATCACAAGTGGTGGTGGGGGATCCGAGGTGCTGTGGATATGGAGGTGGAGAAGTGGTGGTTATGGAGGCTACAAACAGGTGGTGGCGAGGGAGATGGGGATATCATGGAGACCTACTCGAGAGGTGGGGGTGGTTCTGATGGGAACTGTAGAAACTGAAGAACGACCGATCTAATCTGGTACTTATGGAACTATGTGTTTACAGTAGAGATGGTTCTACTTATGTAAGGATTTTGATTTTTTCTATGGGTGCTCATTTTTTATCTATGTCATTGCCTATGTCTTAGAAAACTTGCTACTTGGTTGATGAAATCAAAAGTAGAAATGTTGAATTTGAATTTCTTCTTGTTAAAAAAAACCTTAAACCCTTAAACTAAAACTTAAACTCCAAAACTTAAACCCTAAACCCTAAAACCCAAATCCTAAACCCTTAAATAACCCTAAACCCTAAACCCTAAGCCCTAAAAAGCAAAAAACTTAAACCTAAACCTAAACTAAATAAAACCTAAAAATAAAATAAATGAAAAAACTAAAACCAAAATAAAATAAAAAAAATAAAAATAAAAAAACATAAACTAAAATGAAACTTAAACCTAAACCTAAAAGAAAATAAACAAAAATAAAACTAAATTAAAATAAAATAAATAAAACCTAAGCTAAAAAAAAAAAATAAAAAACTAAATAAAGAAAACTAAACCTAACATAAAAATAAACCTAAAATAAAATAAGATAATAACTAAATAACCTAAAACCAAAAAATAAACCTAAAATTAAAACCTAAAAATAAATAAAAAATAAAACCTAAATCCTAAACTAAAAAAAAACCTAAACCTAAAATAAAAATAAAATAAATAAACTAAAATAAATCTAAACCTAAACTAAAATAAACTAAGCTAAAATAAATAAAACCTAAACCTAAACCTAAAATAAACTAAACCTAAACCTTAAATTAAACTAAATAAAATAAAATAAACTTAAAATAAACCTAAACCTAAGCTAAAAAATAAAACTAAAAAATGAACTTAAAATAAAAACCTAAAACCTAAACCTAAAAAAAATATATAAACCTAAACCTAAACCTAAAAGTAAAAAATAAAACCTAAGCCTAAAATATAAAATAAAAATAAAACATAACTAAAAAATAAACTAAAATATAAAACCTAAACAAAGATAAATAAACTAAACTAATTAAATATAAAAAAATAGAATAAACTTAAATAAATAAAAAATAAACTAAATAAACCTAAACCTACTAGTTTACTTAATTAAAAAAAAAACCTAAACCTAAAGTCGTAAACCCTAAACCCTAAAACTAACCCTTAAACCTAAACCCTAAAACTCTAAACCCTAAACCTAAAACTCTAAACCTTAAACCCTAAACTCTAAACCATAAACCCTAAACCCTAAATTACTAAGCCCTAAGCCCTAAATCCTAAACCCTAAAACACTAAACCCAAAACCCTAAACCCTAAACCATAAACCCTAAAACCTACAACCGCAAACCTTAAATCCAAAACCCTAAACCCTAAGAATGGAAAAACCTTGATGACAGGAACATCACCGTCAATTAGGCTCAGTCTAGATCTAGTAGTGGAGGAGAAGGCGGTGGCAGCGGTTATCGCAGTGGTGGTGGGGGATCTAGAGGTAGTGGTGGATATGGAGGTGGTGGTGGATATGGAGGTGGTGGTCAAAGTAGGTGGTTATGGGGAGGAGCAATGAGGTTACAAACTGGTGGTGAGGGAGAGATCAAGGATATGATGAATCCCACGACATGAGAGGGGGTGGTTATGATGGAACTGAAAAGAACAACCGATTTGCTACTTATGGAATAGTGTCTTTATAGTAAAGATGGTTCTACTTATCTAGGGTTTTGATTTTTTCTATGGGTTCTAATTTTATTTATGTCATCGCCATGTGTCCTAGAAACTAGGTGTGCTACTTGGTTGATGAAATAAAAAAAAATGTTGAATATGAATTTATTCTCTGTTAAAAAAAAACCTTAAACCATAAACCTTAAACTAAAACTTAAACCCTAAACCTAAAACTTGAATCTTAAACCCTAAACCCTAAACCCTAAAAACCCTAAACCTTAAACCCTAAAACCCAAAACTCAAAACCCTAAAATCAAAACCCTAAAACCATAAACCCTAAACTCTAAAACATACAACCCTAAACCCTAAACCATAATCCCAAAACCCTAAACCCTAAACCTAAATCTTAAAATAACCCTTAACCCTAACCCTAAACTCTAAACCTTGAATAAAGATGTCATTAGGAGTAGATCTAAAGAATGACCTAATCCTAACATAGTTATGGTAGCTAAAGAAGATGTCTTCAAGAGACTTTCCCTTGACTATTAGAGATTTGAATACCCTAAACCCTAACCTTAAATCATATTATATTACCATATATTATAGTATAATGTATCATCATATATTTGAGCATGTATTGATGTGTTTTTAGATGTTATAAGATGTTTTGAAATGTTTATGGTATTGTGCCCTATAGTCTATATTAATATAAATCATAAAAAATTGATTTAATAAGTGAGATGATGAAATTTGTTAAATTTGAAGTGGGAATTAGGTTGTTGTTCCAAAACTATGCTATGCCACTTGTAGTATAAAAAGTAAGATTTTATGTTCAAAATAAATATATATATGTTGTAGCATAGTATAACATCATATATCAT
This sequence comes from Cymbidium sinense, assembly GCA_021442155.1. Taxonomy (NCBI): domain Eukaryota; kingdom Viridiplantae; phylum Streptophyta; class Magnoliopsida; order Asparagales; family Orchidaceae; genus Cymbidium; species Cymbidium sinense. The sequence goes on along the minus strand of CM038214.1, from coordinate 365,025,710 downwards.
AATATATTGTTCTAATGCATTTTAAATTCTTTTAGTATTTTATAATCATGCAATCGAGCCTACACTAGCATTATTTATAAAAATGTTGATTTAGACTTTAAAATGGTGGAATTTGGCCAAATTCATAATAGGTAGAGCATGGAATCATAATATATTGTTTCAATTTAAAATATGTAAGTGATATGACTAAAATATATAGTTTTTATTATTTAGACTAATTTTATGATTTTTTATCTTAAGCAATCCCTTGTGATGTGATATGCAATATAATATAACATAATATGTTATAGTGTATTATAATATAGGATGTCATAACATAGTGCGATCATGCATTATAGCATACTATTGTGTATTACTACTTGTGTTTAGCATATTTTAGTTTGTTATAGTATGATGTAGTAGATTTTGTATTGGTATAATTTATAAAAATACTTATTTATAGGTCGAGATGATGGGATTTGGCCAAATTTAGGGTAATCTTTAGGTAACATCATTGGGGTGTGCTATGGTGTGTCATTTAATCAAAAGAATGGAATTTTGCATCCAAAATAAATGTTCAATTTTCAACCAAAATTTATAAATTTTTTGCTTAAAGTGATTCATTTTAAGGTTTAATGTAAGATAATATATTATATGAAAGCATATTAATATATAATGTACATAACAATATAACATCACATTTATATGAATGTGGTGGTGCTTACTAATGTTATTGTACATTTTAGTATGATTTACTTTTGTTATAATACATTGGGTCAAAAACTTACAAAAAAGTTAATTTGAAAGTGGAGATGGAAGAATTTGGCCAAATTCATGGCACACACTAAGAAGCAACACCAAAATTATGCTATTTTGTACCATTTCTAATAGAAAAATAACAATTTTACACCTAAAATGAACATTAATCATATTTTTAAAAAAATTTTATTATTTGTTAAGTGATTGATAATGAGGTGTAATGTTAGACAATATATTATATTATAGAAAATTATAATATAACATCATATATTATAATATAATATAGTGTGCACACTATAATATGTATAGCATGATGTATAGTTAGTTTGAGCTTGCACCATCACAAATCATAAAATGTTGATTATAATGTTAAGATGATGCAATTTGAGCAAATACATTATTAGGCTTTTGGTTGAAGTATTAAAGGTGTGCATAAGAGAAGAAATAAGATTTGATGATAATTTCATGTCAAGGACATGGAGGGAGATGCTAGGGATCACACATGCATTGGACATGACATGTGAGGGTCTATGTCGAGGGCATAGATGAAGAAAATTTCTGGGATAAGGTTTGAATTTGATTTGATTATATGATTTATGGAATGAAGATCCATGGGATAAGAATCTATAATCCTCAGGGATTAAGATCAATTGACTTTAATTTGATTTATTTTAATTGATGTGGATGCATATCTAGAGATATGGGCTCGAGTCTATTGGGGATCGGGTATATGAACCTTCCACTAGGGAAGCAGTTAGGCTATCCAGGGATGGATTTGAGTTTGATTTCATAGATTTGTTTGGGGATGTATCCAGGGGATAAGAGTTTGGTTGGATTTCTTTGATTTAGACTCTAGGGAGTTAGTTTAATTTGGCTTCACTGGGAGGTTGATTTTGAATTTGATTTGTTTGTTTGACTTGTTTATATATGATTTGGGGCTCTACTAGAGAGAAGGGTGTGATTTAACTCCACTAAGGAAAGTCAGATTGGGTTTAATTTAATCTAAGTTAATGTATGGATCCTATTAGTGTATGATGGACCCACTGAGAAGGGCTATATCCACCTTGACCTACCTCAAGTTTACAAATCCAAAGGGATAGTCTACATGCGGGAAGAGCTAGCCAACTAAAGGGGTTTCCTCGGTGTGCAATGACTGCTAAGAAGAAGGCAGTAGACTTACATCTTCTAAAGTGAGGAACAACCACTAGGGTGACGTTGGATGCACACAAATCAAACCTCGACCTAGGAGACTAAAGTGAATGTCTTGGAGACTTATGTCAACTCAAAAGTAGTCGATTAATTTTATATTAATTTTATGTGATTTGATGTGATTTGTTTAGTTTAGTTTGATTTCAAATTATGGGCATATCCACTGGAGATGTGAGCTAAGTCAAATTTGATAGATTTAATTTATGGACCATGTCGATGTGTGATGGACCCACTGAGAAGGGGCTATATCAGACTTGTCCTATCTAAGATTTACAAATCCAAAGGAATAGTCTATCAGTTGTGGGGTAGAGCTAGCCAACCTAAGGGGTTTCCTTTCAGTGTGCAACTATTATCCTAAGAAGAAGGCATAACAGATTTACATCTTCTAAAGTAGAGAATAACAATTGGGGTGACCTATTGGTAGCACGACAAATTGAACCAGACTTTGGGGCGACTACTGAGTGAATGTCGTTGGGGACTTATATCAACTCAAGAATAGTCAGGTGATTCCTATAGGGAGTTCTATTGACACTGCCCTAAATATAGGATACCTGCTTAGGAAAAGGTATCGCTAGGGGTGTCCTCCTAATCCCTAAGTAAATATATATTTTGTTTATATGATTGTGTGGACCCTATTGGTGTGCGAGGGACCACATTGAGAAGGGGCTATAACCTTCTCATTTACTTAGGGAGAATTTGCATATCCACAAGATGAATTCTCTAACCACAGGGGTGGTTACTAGGAAAAGGGAACTATTCAATCCACTAGTAACCCAGGTTGTGTCTAAATGGGATCGCAAAGGATATGATCCAAATATAGTGCCTATAGGGGAGGTGTTTCTTTTGTATCGAGCAAAAGAAATCTTGTAGTGTACATTGGCCAACTCAAGGAGAAAGCATAGCGACTTACATCTCGCCATGAGTGGTGTATCATAAGGTGTGAGAACCAACCAACCTAAGGTGTATCCACACAAGATGAGTGGTGTATCCATCAGCATAGTGAGAACCAACCAACCTAAGGTGTTTGTCGCATGATCAATTTAAAAGAAAGCATAGGCTTACAACTTTCCAAGAACCGATCATCGCGATAGTCTATCATTGTTGGGATAGATCCTCGACCTAGAGCAACTATTAAGTGGGGAGACCGAGGAAGGACTAGACTTGAAGTAGTCATGAGGGAAGGTGCAACTAGGGAACTTATCCTAAACCTCAAATATGCTCGACCTAGTCAATGTATGAAGTCTAATTCAAGAAGAAAGTGTAGCCTACTCACATCCTCTTAAATGAAGCTAACATGAGGTAGCTTATCAACCATGTAATAAGGCCTACCAAAATAACAAGGCACTCATTGGTGTGCAGTGGATAACCAAGGAATGAAAGTATAGTAGACTTACATCCTCCAAAGCAAGAAGACCACTGGGATGACACACTACTAGGGTAGCACATCAGCCCGACCTAGAGAATCAACTCAGTGAATTCCATTGGGGGCATTATCTTAATTAAGAGTAGCCTAATATAAAATATATGTGCTTATTATATATGTTTGTATATAGTTTATGTTTGTGTTGTGTTGATGAAGGGTAGGACGCCGCTCGGGTTCCTTACAGCTACCCTAAACTCACCTTGGTGGATTCACAAACAAGAATACTTTCAACATGAAAGAGATTGAATTTGAAATGAAATTTTCATTGATGATAATTATTTTGAAACATGATTTATACTATTTCTTTAAGTAGAGCCCATTGATTGGAAGAATTGGGTGCTCTCCCTTATAATTAATAAGCTGATAAAATCCTCATTAGTATTCTTCTGTATGGAAAAATGGTCTTCCCAAGTGGGTTCAAACTTGCTTCCCATCCTATGACGGGAAAAAATCAATCTCCTGAGAACTAAAATAAGCTATCCTACATGAAAATCTCTAGGACGAGCCAACTTGTTGTGAGCTTGAATCATTTTATCTTTCTACAACTCAAGGTTTTGGCATGCCCGCAGGTGTTTCTCCTTCAATCCTTTAAACTCTTCTAATCGCAACTTGGCATTCTACTTTGCTGTGATTTGGCTACCCAAAGCTATCCTTAGTGTTGGGAGTTAGACTTCTAATGGTAGAATGGCTCTAGACCCATACACTAAGGAGAAAGGAGTAGAGTGAGTTGGAGTTCTATATGTGGTGCGATAGGCCCACAAGGCTTCAACTAACTGCTCATGCCACTATCGCTTGTTGATGTCAAGTGTCTTCTTTAGTATTTGTATGAGAGTTTTGTTGAAGGCTTCTGCTAAGCTATTTACCCTCAAGTAGTTGATGGAAGAATATCTCCAAAATATGTTGTGTCTCTAGGCAAAGTTGTTGATCTCGGTGCTCTTAAATGCAATACAGTTATAATTCATCGAGGCACTCTGAACCTATATATGATATGGTTCCTAAAAAATTGGAGCACATGCTGAACTGTGACCTATCTGAACGAAATCGCTAATGCACATTTTGAAAAGTAGTTAGTAGCAGCTAAGATGAACTGATGGCCCTTGGAAGAATGAGGATCAGTCGGACCCACTATGTTGCTACCCCAACACTCAAATGGCCATGAGGCCAATGTAGGATGTAGAATGTTGGGTGGTTGGTGTAGGACCAGACATTATATTTAACATTAGTTGCATCGCCTAGCTATATCCATGTAATCTTTAAACATCAATGACCAGTAGTATCCTTGTCTCTTGATCTTGGCTTTCATCTTTGGATCAGATTGGTTGGTTCCACATAATCTTGAGTGTACCTTGGTCATCTTCTTATGGGCTTCGTGTGTGTCTAAACAAACATATAATCAAAATACCATCGGTATATGACACCATCCACAAGAGCGTAGGAAAATCCTCTTTGCTTTATCTAATGGGCTTGGGACTTCTCTTGAGGTAGTTTACCTTTATTTAGGTAATCCATAAATGGTTGCCTCAAATCTATCTCCTCATCCTTCTTAGAAATGGCAACTTCCCCTTCAAGAGAGTACTTTTTGATGAGTTCAATATTAATAAGGGATAAGACTTGTCTATTTTGGACCTTTATTGATATGGTCTTATCCTCCAGACATGCCAACTCTTTGGCAAGCTTGGCTAAAGCATATGTTATGTCATTCTCTCCTCAAGGAATCTTATAAATGGTAACCTCTGGGATTTGGACCAATAAGTCCATGGTGAACTTGTGGTAGTGATGGAGCTTGGGCTTTGTAACCTTATAGGACCCAGGGATTTGGTTGATAACAAGCTAAGAATCCAGGAAGATGTTGATGTTCTGGATGCTTAGAGTAATGGCTAATTCTACACTAAAAATCAGAGCCTCATATTCAACTTCATTGTTGGTGCAAGGAATGGACAGATGATATGAGAATCTCATCACATCATGGTCTTGAGTTAAGAGAACTATTCATACCCCTACCTTTCCTAGAGTAGTAGATTATGGTTCTTCTTCTCTTTAAGAGGAAGTCGCACCATCAAAGTACATCTCCCAATGGGGAATGCTAGTACCTTTAAGTTCATAATTTATTCATTAGGGAGACCATCATTAAGAAGAAAGTCAGCAAGAAGTGAGTGTTCTGCTAATAAATCTGCTAGTGCTTGTCCTTTCATTGCATGAAGGGGTACAAAGGTAATGTCAAATTGTGAGAGGATCATGGACCATCATGCCAACCATTCGGATAGCATTGATCGTGTCTTTAGATACTATAGTGGATTCATCATAGAGATTAAGTTCACCATATGAGGAAGCATGTAGTACTATAGCTTTTGTGATGCAAAGATTAAAGCTAAGCAATGCCTCTCAATGAGTGGATAATTAGCCTTAGTAGAGAGGATGAGATGAGGTAGAGTAAATTTTCCTTCCCTTCATCATTGGCTTGGGCCAACAAAGCACTAAGGGAGTCATCTAACATAGCAGTGTAAAGTATGAGTTGCTTGCCCAGGATAGGGCTGCTAGAATTGTCGACATCATCAGGTAATGCTTGATGTCTTCAAAGGCATGCTCACACTTATCATCCCACTTGAACTTGGCATCTTTTTTACAAGTGCTGAGAATGGTTGACATCTTCCCTATAGGTTGGATATAAAGCATCTTAGATATGCCAACTGCCCTTGGAATGATTTGAGTTGAGTTAAACTTTTAGGGGCATTTCTAATATCACCATGATCTTCTGCAAATCAATTTTGATTCCCTGGTGTCAGACAAAAAATACAAGGAATTTCCCTGAAGCTACTCTGAATGCACATTTCAAGGGGTTCATTTTGAGGTTAAATTATCTTAACTATTGAAAAACTACTCTCAAATCAAAGAGATGGTCTTTCATTTCTCTACTTTTGACCATAAGATCATCATAGCACTTGACTTGATGATGAATGAGTTCATTGAAGATTTGAGTCATAGCAAGTATGTAGCACCAACATTTTAAGGCTGAAAGGCATGACCTTATAGCAATAGATTTTTATTGGGGTTCTAAAAGTAGTATTTATTTCATGTTAAGGGGTCATCTTTATTTGGTTATATATAGATGATCCATCCATGAAATAGAAGACTGCATGAGCTAAAACATTGTCCACCACCAGCTCCGAGATTGTTAGTGGAAATTCGTCTTTTGGTCATGCCTTATTTAAATCCCTAAAATTAATGCATATGTGAATTTGGCCATTATTTTTCTTAACTTGGATGACACTAACTAACCAGGTAGGATATTTGTCTTCTTAGATGATGCCAACATCGATCAATTTATTTTACATTATAAATGACCTGTTGTTTTATGTCTACTCACATGCGTCTAGGACCTTGCTTGATAGGGTTAGCAGGAGGCTCTATTGCTATGGACGCCATTAGAGCCAATCTAGGCATCTCTTCATAACTCCATGTAAAGGAGTCCTTAAACTTAGTCAATAGCCTAACTAAGTCATTGGTTATAATTTCATTCAACAAAGAACAGATGTATGTCAGGCATGGATCTTCTTCAATTCTTAAGTTGATTTCCTTGAGCTCATCGATGGTTTACTTGATCTCTTCTTCAAACTCTAGCAGTGCATCTTTGACTTCACAATTATTTGGATCATCTAAAGTTTTTAAGCATAGCTCCTCATATAAGTTAATGTGATTTGAAAAGAACCTATCAAATTCCAAATGATTAGTGATGACTAAGCAGTAATCGTCATCATCAACTTGACCCACTATACCGAATCCTAGTCCTAGTCTTGATTAAGAGCTTTTGCATTTGTTCTTCCATATTCTTTCAAAGTAGTCTGACTTGTGCTTTGACCAAGTATGTGGGATTAACCATTTCTTTACTAAATTATGAACACAAGGAAAGTACCAATCAAAAGGTAATTCTATTAAATTTTTATTTGAATAATCCTCACTTTCTACATCAACTTCTTGACTTGAGGATGATGCTCCCTAAAAGATCCTCTGAGTCTTCACACCTATGGATGACTTAGGGGCTTCCTTAACTACCAAACCATCAACTTTTGAGAGGTTAAAGCTAAGGTTCCCAAGATGCCTAACTATTTCACATATAGACTTGGATACACTTATGCTTTGCTTTATAGCCCTGTCTTCATCGCTATCTAGCTCAAGTGTCACCTCCAAGGGAATCTACTATTGAAAAGAGCTGGCTGGTGTGCTAACCATATAAGACTCATCCTATGAACTAGATTCTAAGTTTATATGGATAACAGGTGTACTCCTTGTAGCTAGGACATATCTTCTATTAGGTGGACAATAATGAGGTTTTCCACCTCTAGGACAACCTCTAAACTGGCCTCTTCCTTTTCCTTGTGGAGGTCAGGTCATCCTACCCATGTGTATTTCAAATCTATCCACATCAAATTCAATGCTAAATAATCATTCTGCCCTTAGGTCATGGGCTTCACATTAACAAATCACCCATGTAAGTAGTTATTTCTATTCCTTGTCCACTTGGTACTCTCCCAATGGTCCACCTATGCACCTAGGACACTGCCCAACCTAACCTAAGGAGTGGTTTGGTTGGCCCTGAGCCATGGGAGGTAAAATAACCTCACCCTCCCCGTTGGAGCATTTAAAACCCATAGAACACCCATGATTCCTCCTAGCCCACCTCCACACCTTCAACCAACCAAGCTAAGCTAACTCACTCCCTCCACCTAAGAGATGGTCGGTCACCACTAGAAGACAAATTTGATCGATCCTGACAGATGAAAGGTATACACCCCCTCATTTCCACTCAAACACACACAAAAATCATCCCATAGAGCCCTAGCTACCCAAGATGACATGCTAGAACCATTCCCTAAGCTCCGAAGCTTATTCATCGATCGAAAAAAACCATTCCCATCTGTCACAAAATAGGACACTCAAATTTTTGACCTAACTTCCCTATTTCTCCATCAAACTCATATTAACTTTGCCTTAGGCCTCATTGAGAAAAAATGAATCATCTCTCAAGCTTCCTGAGCACCAGAGGTGGGAGTTCGATCAAAGTCGAGCTCCAAATCATCGATTCTTGGCCATATGAGTGAACGTCAAGGAATTGATCTAATTGTTGCTCAACAGGACTTCATCTTCACTAGATGAAGCATTCTCAATAGTTTGAGCTAGCAGTCTTGAGCTCTGGTGAGGTATGCTCTCAAAACCAATCCTAAGGCAAAAATCTGTAGGAGCTTTCTGAAGAAAACTTGCATCTTGTGTGATCTTGATCGTTGGATCCCCTCTGATGGATGTCATGAAGGTGTGAGATCCTTTTAGAGTTGATCAGAGCTCGGGTAAGCTCAAATCAAGTGAGCAATGGCAGATGAACTCCATTCTCCCTCACTCGCGTGACGTTAGATCACGCACCTAAAGGAGTTTAATGAAATTATGGTTAGTCCACATGTGTAGGAAAACCATAAGAGTAATTAATTAAGTCCTTTAATCTAATTAACTATTAATCATGAGTCAATTGCATTGCACCCCTTTTATCTTCTAGGATCATTGCAAATTTATTTTCCATGCATATCACGATAGCACATAATTATTTAGTTAATTACTTTAAGGTGACATAGGTAAGGTTAATTAATTCATCTAATTAAGAGTTCAACTTAATTAACCGATAAAATCAACTTAATTACATTTCCTTAAATTAAATCAAATCACTAATGTGGGAATGGGTTTAAAATAACAAATGATGATTTCTCTTCTCTTTCTTAAATCAAATCAAATTCAAAACTTAATTAATAAAAAAGCTTGGTTAGTTTAAATAATTTTACTTGATTTGATTGTCCTTAAGAACTAGCTTGGTTGACTGAATCATGTGCTTATATTTGATTATTCTCTTTCCAATCATGTTAAATTTGGTTTGTCATTTGAATTCATGCATCCATATTTTCAAAATCAAGTAAAATAAAATGGATTTCCTTTATGTAAGCTTGCATGTGTTGATTTAATTTAATATATGTGTAGCTATTATCACTATTAAATTTAAATGTATTTTTCAAAATCTTATAAATGAATAATATGTGTTATGATGATAGTTATAAATACATAAGAAATGCATGTGCTTATAACTGAAGTGTATGAATGTTGAGTTCTCTTTCCTCTATTCATGTGTTGATTTATGTAAGATTGAATGGTAATGGGTATATAGTCTGGACATCCCGGGAACATGAGGCTTTAGCTAGCCTCAAGGATGTCATTCGATTACCTCCCTGGTTTGTGACTTGGTTGGTAAAATCGAAAAGAAGAAATGTTGAATCTGTATTTGTTCTATGTTAAAAAAAAACCAAAAACCTTAAACAATAAACTAAAACTTGGACCCTAAACCTAAACCCTAAACCCTAAACCCTACACCCTACACCCTAAACACTAAAACCTACAACCCTAAACCCAAAAACCTACCCAAACCCTAAACCCTAAACCCTAAAACCATAAAAACTTAAACCTAAAAATAAAGATAAAATAAAATAAAAATATAAAACTAAACTCAAATAAAATAAATAAAAACCTAAACTAAACTAAAAAAATAAAATAAACCAAAAAAATCAAAAACCTAAATAAAATAAAACCTAAATGAAAAATAAAAAGAAAATAAACCTAAAATAAAATAAAATAAAAAAACTAAATAAAAAACCTAAACTAAAATAAATAAATAAATAAACCTAAACCTGAACTAAAAAAAACCCTAAACCTAAAATAATCAAAATAAAATAAACATAAATATAAACTAAAATAAACTAAACAAAAATAAATAAAACCTAAACTTAAACCTAAAATAAACTAAACCTAAACCCTAAACTAAATAAAATAAAATAAACTAAAAATATACCTAAACCTAAACTAAAAAATAAAACCTAAAAAAAACCTAAAAAAATAAAATAAAAACCTGAACTTAAAACTAAAAAAAAACCTAAACTTAAAAAATAAAATAACAATAAAACTAAACTAAAAAATAAACCTAAACCTAAACCTAAAGCAAAAAAATTAATTAAAATAAAAACCTAAACTAAATTAAACAAACCTAAAATAAATAAACTAAACTAAATAAAAATAAAAAAACAAAAATAAATAAATTAAATAAACCTAAACCTACTAGTTTACTTAATTAGAAAAAAAACCCCCCGAAACCATAAACCCAATATCCTAAACCCTAAACCCTAAAACTAACCCTAAACCCTAAACCCTAAACCTTAAACCTTAAAAAACCCTAGACCCTAAATCATAACCCCTAAACCCTAAACTAACCCTAAAACCTAAACCCTAAACCTTAAACCCTAAACCCTAAAACTTAAACCCAAAAAAGAACCCTAAACCTTAAACTCTAAACCCCAAACCCTAAACCTTAAACCCTGAAAGGCCAAAAATCTAAACCTAAACTAAATAAATCTTAAAATTAAAATAAATGAATAAACCTAAACCAAAATAAAATAAAAAAATAAAATAAAATAAAAACATAAACTAAAACCTAAACCTAAACCTAAACATAAATCAAACCTAAAAAAGAAAATAACATAAAATCTAAACTATAATAAAATAAATAAAAACCTAGACTAAACTAAAAAAATAAAAAACTTAAATAAAATAAAACTAAACCTAAAATAAAATAAAATAAACCTAAAATAAAAAATAAAACTAAACGAAAACCTAAATCTAAAAAGTAAACTTATAAATAAAACCTAAAAAGAAATAAATAATAAAACCTAAAGCTGAAACTAAACAAAATCTAAACCTAAAATAATAATAAAAATAAACCTAAACCTAAACTAAAATAAACTAAACTTAAATAAATAAAAATAAAACCTAAACCTAAACCTAAAGTAAACTAAACCTAAACCTAAACTAAATAAATATAATAAACTAAAATAAAAACCTAAACTAAACAAAACCTAAAAATAAACTTAAAATTAAAACTTAACCCTAAACCTAAAAAAATAAAAAATAAAACCTAAACCTAAACCTAAAAATAAAAAATAAAACCTTAACCTAATAAATAAACATAAACTTAAACCTAAACCTAAAAAATAAATTAAATTAAAAAATTAAACTAAAATAAATAAACTTAAAATAAATAAACTAAATTAAATAAAAATAAATCTAAAACATAAATAAAAATAAAAAATAAAATAAATAAATAAAAAAATAAACTAAATAAACCTAAACTTACAGGTTTACATAATTTAAAAAAAATACCTAAACCTAAACCTAAACCTAAAAAAATAAAATAAAAACCTAAACCCAAAACTAAAAAATAAAACCTAAACCTAAAAAATAAAATTAAAATAAAACTAAACTAAAAAATAAGGTTTAGGGTTTAGGGTTTATTGTTTAGGGTTTTTAAGGTTTGTTTATGGTTTAGGGTTTATGGTTTAGGGTTTTTATGATTTAGGTTTAGGGTTTAGGGTTTAGGTTTTAGGTTTTGGGTTCAAGTTTTAGTTTAGGGTTTAGGGTTTAGGGTTTCTTTTAAACAGAGAACAAATTTAGATTCAATATTTCTTCTTTTATTTATCTATTTTATTTAGTTTAATTTTTATTTATTTTAGTTTATTTTATTTTATATTTCTATTTATGTTTATTTTTTATTTTTACTTAGTTTAGATTATTTATTTTATGTTTATTAATTTTATTTTAGGTTTTTTATTTTAGTTAATCTTTTAGGTTTAGTTTTAGGTTTAAGTTTATTTTTTAGTTGAGTTTTATTTTTAAATTTTTTTTAGGTTTAAGTTTTATTTTTTATCTTTTGGTTTAGGTTAAGTTTTTTATTTTCTTTTTTTAGGTTAAGGTTATAAGTTTTTATTTTAGGTTTATTTTTAGGTTTTATTTTTTTTATTTTAGGTTTTGGTTTATTTTTAATTTATTTTATTTTATTTAGCTTTGGGTTTAGGTTTAGTTTATTTTGGCTTTAGGTTTAAGTTTTATTTATTTTTGTTTAGTTTATTTTAGTATAGGTTTAGGTTTTTTTTATTTTGTTTTTATTTAAGGTTTAGGTTTTTTTTAGTTTATGGTTTAGGTTTTATTATTTAATTATTTTAATTTTTTATTTTTAGGTTTATTTTTTAGGTTTAGGTTTTTATTTTGTTTTTATTTTATTTTATTTTAGTTTTACATTAGGTTTATTTTATTTTTATCTTACATTTAGTTTTTATTTTATTTAGGTTTTTTATTCTTAGGTTAATTTTATTTTTTAATTTAGTTTAAGTTTTTATTTATTTTATTTCAATTTATTTTACTTTATTTTTAGATTTAGGTTTAAGTTTTTATTTTATTTTATTATTTTATTTTATTAAGGTTTTGGATTATTTATTTATTTTATTTTTAGGTTTTATTTAGTTTAGGTTTTTAGAGTTTAGTTTTCTTTTTTTGTTTTTGCATTGGGTTTACATGTATAGGGTTTAGATTTAGGTTTTTAGGGTTTTAGGGTAGGGTGGGTTTTAGGATTTGTTCAAGTTTTAGGGGTTTAGGGTTTTTGTTTTGTTTTTTTTGTTTGTAAGAGAGAAGAAATTCATATTAAACATTTCTTCTTTTTTTATTTAGTTTATTTAGTTTATTATTTATTTATTTTAGCTTTTTTTATTTTTTTATTTTTATTTATGTTTATTTTTTATTTTTGTGTTGTTTAGTTTATTTATTTTAGGTTTATTTATTTTATTTTAGGTTTTTTATTTTAGTTTATTTTTTAAATTTTGGTTTAGGTTTAAGTTTACTTTTTAGTTTAGTTTTATTTTTATTTTATTTTTTAGGTTTAGCTTTTATTTTTTAATTTTTGGCTTTGGTTTAGGTTTTTTTTTAGGTTTATGTTTTAGGTTTTTTTAGTTTGCGTTTAAATTCATTTTTAGTTTATTTTATTTTATTTAGTTCAAAGTTTTGGTTTAGGTTTTACTTATTTTAGTTTTCTTTATTTTAGTTTAGGTTTAGGTTTATTTTTTTATTTTGGGTTTAGGGTTTTTTTAGTTTATGTTTAGGTTTTATTTTTTATTTATTTTTATGTTTATTTTTTAGGTTCAGGTTTTTATTTAGATTTTATTTTATTTGATTTTAGATTTATTTTATTTTTATTTTTCTTTTGGTTTTTATTTTATTTAGGGTTTTTATTTTTAGGTTTATTTTATTTTAATTTTTTGTTTAGTTTAGGTTTTTATATATTTTATTTTATTTTTTTTATTAGTTTATTTTATTTTATTTTAGGTTTAGGTTTAGGTTTTAGTTTAGGTTTTTATTTTATTTAGGTTGAGGTTTTTTTATTTATTTTATTTTTAGGTTTTATTTAGTTTAGGTTTAGATTTTTAGGTTTTTTGGGATTTAGGGTTTTGGCTTTTGGGATTTTTTTAATAGAGGATAAATTCATATTCAACATTTCTTCTTTTGTTTATTTAGTTTACTTTTTATTTATTTTATTTTACTTTTATTTATGTTTACATTTTTTTTTTTACTTTAGTTTAGTTATTTTCGGTTTATTTAGTAAAGGATTTTTTATTTTTGTTTATTTTTTATGTTTAGTTTTAGGTTTAGGTTTATTTTTTAGTTTGGTTTTATTTATATTTTATTTTTTTAGGTTTAGGTTTTATTTATTATTTTTAGGTTTAGGTTTAGTTTTTTATTTTATTTCATTAGGCTTAGGTTTTAGGTTTTTCAGTTTAGGTTTATTTTTATGTTTTTTTTAGTTTAGGTTTACATTTTTTTAGTTTATTTTATTTTATTTAGTTTTGGTTGAGCTTTAGGTTAAGGTTTTATTTATTTTTGTTTAGTTTATTTTAGTTTAGGTTTAGATTTAGATTTATTTTATTTTGTTTATTATATTTTTATTTTAGGTTTAGGTTTTTTTTACTTTATGGTTTAGGTTTTATTTTTTATTTATTTTATGTTCTATTTTTAGGTTTATTTTTCAGGTTTAGGTTTTTATTTGATTTATATTTTATTTTAGGTTTATCTTAAGTTTTTTATTTTTTATTTTATGTTCAATTTTTATTTTATTTAGTGTTTTTTTATTCAGTTTATTTATTTTTTACTTAGTTTAGTTTTTTTATTTTATTTTATTTTATTTTTTTTAATTTTATTTTATTTTTAAAAATTATTTTATGTAGGTTTATTTTGTTTAGATTTAGGTTTTGTGGTTTGGGGTTTTTATTGTGTGTTTGGGGTTTAGGTTTAGGTTTGTGTTTTTTGGGGTTTAAAGGTTGGGGTTTAGGTTTTAGGTTCAACTTTTAGTTTAGGGTTTAGGTTTTTGGGTTTTTATTTCTAAAAGAGAATAAATTTAGATTCAACATTTCTTCTTTTGTTTATTTACTTTATATTTTTATTTATTTTAGTTTATTTATTTTTTTTATATTTATATTTATTTTTATTTTATTTATTATTACTATTTTAGATTTATTTATTTTAGTAGGTTTTTATTTTAGTTTATTTTTCAAGTTCAGTTTAGTTTAGGTTTATTTTATTTGAGTTTGATTTTATTTTATTTTTTTTAGGTTTAGTTTTATTTTTTATTTAGGTTTAGGTTTACTTTTTTTTATTTATTTTTTTTAGATTTTAGGTTTATATTTAGGTTAATTTTTGGTTTTATTTTAGTTTATAGGTTGTTTTTAGTTTATTTTATTTTTATTTAGTATAGGGTTTAGGTTAGTTTATTTTGGTTTAGTTTTTTTAGTTTATTTAGGTTTTTTTAATTTATTTACTTTTTTTATTTTAGGTTTATTTTTTTTAAGTTTATGTTTTATTTAGTTTTATTTTTATTTTATTTTAGGCCTATCAGGTATTTAGTTTAGTTTAGGTTTTAATTATTTATCTTAGTATATATAGTCCATTTATTTATTTCCAAGCTCAGGTTTAAGGTTTATCTTTATAGCCTGTCATTTATTTATTTAGGTTTATTAGTGAGGTTTTTATATCAGTTTAGGTCTTATTAATCTAAAGTAAGTGTGGCTAGGGCCTGGCCCAAGGTGGTGGCCCAGCGCTCAGCCTTGCCTCAGGGTCTTTATGGTCTGGGGTCAGGGCCTAGCTCAGTCAGTAGGGTAGGGTCATTGTTGGCCTTTCAGCCCAGTGGCCTGGCCCAGTTTCAGCCTTTGGCTCAGCCTTTGGTAGGCCCAGATCAGTTTACATTAGGGTTAGTCAGGGCCTGTGGTATGAGTCAGGGCTCAGGCCTGGTAAGGGCCTGGGAGATTAGGTGAGCCTGGTGTGGCCTGGGTGGGCCTGGGTTTGCCTGTGGTCATTGGTCACTCAGGGAAACCCAGCTTCTCAGTTAGCCCAGAGTCTTCTCCTAGGGTAGAGCCAGGGTTATTTTTAATAGGGTCTTTAGGGCTCAGGTTTAGGTGTTTATGGTTTAGTTTAGGGTTGGAGGTTTAGGAGTTTTAAATCAAGCAAACCCAGGTAGATTTATTTAGTTTATTATTTATTTTTTTTATTATATTTTTATTTTGATTTAGTTTATTTTTATTTATTTAGTTTAGTTTATCCATTTTGGTCCATTTATTTTAGTTTAGGTTTTATTTTAGTTTATTTTAGGTTTATGTTTAATTAGCTTTATTTATCATTTTAGTTTTATTTTTTTTATTTTTTAGGTTTATGTTTTATTTTTTATTTTTTGGTTTAGGATTAAGTTTTTATATTATTTTTTAGATTTAGGTTTTAGGTTTTTATTTTATGTTTAGTTTCAGGTTTTATTTTTTAGTTTAGGTTTAGGTTTATTTTTAGTTTATTTTTTTTATTTAGTTTCAATTTAGATTTAGGTTTAGTTTCTTTTTGGTTTTGGTTTAGGTTTTTATTTAGTTACATTCAGGGATGAAGACTTACTCTTAGAGATGACCAAATACAATCACCTCTTTAAATTACAGTGGATGTTGACAGATGCAGGCTATCTAGTGTTCTGGTTGACCCTGGTGTATTAGTCAACATTATGTGTCTAAGAACCCTTGCCTACTTGAGGATCAACATCTCCAAACTCCAAAAAGAAAGGATGATGCTAAAAGAATTAAATGAACAAGGCAAAGGACCTGATCTGCACAACATTAAGGTATGATGTATCTCAAAGATGAGGCATCACCCTATAATGGACCGATCACAATAAGGACTCCTAAAGCATGATGGGTCTTAATGTACTAGATTTTTCCCTACTTTACATGGATGAATAAAGTAGGGTTTATATTAAACCAAGTTCTCAAGTTCTCTTTGGAAATAAGCCTCCATAGTTAATTACATCTTAGATAATGAAATTTCCTAAGAATACTCTCGATTAAAGTAGACAATTATCATCTCCAAAGATTTTAAGGTTAGACTATCAAATGATTGGTTTTATTTGGAAAATCAATTAGAAATGTTCAAGGAGAAGATTATTTTTGGAATCTAAATGAAATAAGTAGGATATGCTCATGATACTAGTAGGGCAATCCAATCTATCCTATGGTTGGGCTTTCTAATTTTGAAGTTGAGGAGATTTATATGTTTTGAGTTGAAATTCAATTAGACTACTAGGGATTATAATTCACCAACACAAGGTTGTGGGAATGCATAAGAGGTAAGGATTTATGATTGTAGCCTGAAGGAAATAGATACCTCAGATCCTAAATCTAGGGAGCTTTAGTATGAGCTAAAGCACAACCTAAATCTAAGGACAGGTGGACATAAGGGTTTATCTCCATAAGAGAGAATAAATTGTTCAACTTCTAGACTTATAACCACCTGGAGTGGTTGCCAGCTAACTCTTCCTATGATTTTAAAATCATGTAGTTCAGACTTATGAATTGCAATATAGCTAGGGTAGTTATTTTTAGAAAGAGACTAAAGTCCTAAATACACTCCCTAAGAGACTAGAGCATGAGTGGTATGAGCATATGACTAAATATATAGTTGCAAAATATTTTCAAATTTTAATTCATTTTATGGCTCAAATCAGCTATAATAAGGTGTTCTCACCACAAGGGATGCCCTCACAGATCAAACATTCCTTCATCGTGCAAGGATGGAGATCATTCATGCTCAAAGAGAAAGAATATGCTTGCATGATGTGAAACATACAGCCATACAACTAAGGGGTTACTAAATCTTTTAATTATTTTATTTATGTCTTAGGCTTTATGATGAGGTTATGAGTTGTTTAAAATTTATTTATGAGTGATTAGTTAGGTAAAAAAGTTATTTTAATCCTAAGAGCGTAATAATATCCAAGCCACACATTAAAGCATCGATCACTTAAGAAGCTATATAAAGCATCAATCATTTAAGAAACTATGTAAAGCATGTCGGCCTAATGCATAATGTAAATATAACATCAAACAATTATATAAACTATCATAAAAGAATAAAAGGCTCTGTGAAAATCGTCAAACCCAAAGAAAGATGGGTAGCTAAGCTCTACCCTTATACAACCTGGAATACAAAAGAAAAATTATAAATGCTATGGGGGTCTCATTTCATCATATCTCCATTTTTGATTTGGTTCCTTCTTTGATTTGGATGGTGCATGCTTCAAAGGCATCATAGGGTACCCCAGGACAAAGCCTTCTAGCCATTGCTCATCCTAATCCATCATAGCTCTAATCCTAATTCTTATTGCAAAAATTACATTTAAGTACAAAAAGTAAATCTAACTACACCTGCAAAATAGAGGTTAGCTAAATATGCAAATAATCTTAAGCAGTTGTATTTATAATTTGGACTTAGCACCCTACACATGGGTAACTAAGCTAACTTGGATTATGCTTAAGGATTTAAGTAACTTACAAAAAGAACATTCACATTTATTGTTAAGCATCCCTTAAGCATAATCCCTTGCAGTAAACATGATTAAGCTAATATTGGCCTATCATCAAGTCTACGAAGCATACACCCTAGCATCCAATCTAAAATAATATATCATAAAATAAAACATACATCACATCATACACTATCCTAACTTAGAGCTAGAAGTGGAGACTTAATTCTAATGTGTGTATTAAGGCTTGTGTGGTAAGTCTTGTTAGGCATTAGTGTTGTATTTTCTAAGTGTAGAAGGATTCAATTTAACATGAAAGGTTGATTTCACTTGAGGTAGTTTAATTAATTTGGGAATGTTAATTTGTGTTTTCTTTTGTTTCATTTGATTACACTTAGCAACTAAGTGTTATAAAGTGGGAAAAGAGGATTGCCCTCTTTCAACCCTACCTTAATTGACTTTCTAAAGTATATTAATTTTATTTAGTTCTCTTTAGTGAATGGCTTAATAAATCATTTAATTAATCCTAAGTTTAGGTTCACTTTAAATAATCCTACTTCAAAATGAAAGGCATCTTAAGATTAATTTAATCAATTACTACCATGACATATATTAAATTATTCCTTTCCATCACATGTAACATGCATATGATTTAATCCTAAGTGTATCTATACATGCAACATATTTTAGCACACTTAAATGATGAATGTATGTGTTTAGAATTTATATTTTATTTGATTGAATTATTTAAACATATTAATTTAAAACTTTATCCAAATTTTATACAAAAAAAGACATAAGAAAAAAATTAAATAAGCATGTGACGTTGTTAAACCGTGGAAGTGAGGTAATCAAATGACCTCCTTGAGCTAGCTAAAGCCTCATTCTCTGGATGTGTAGACTATATACCTTGGACCTCATTTGCATTCAAACATATGTAAATTCATACATGAACATAGGAAGTAAGCTCCAAATCATATTGCTAATTAATTCAACCACTTAGTCAATTATGAATGCATGCAATTTTAATGTAAAGTGGAATTTTCTTTCACTAATCACATATACATATACATATATAAAGATATATGAAAGTATGTGTCATTGTTAAACTAGTGAAGTAAGGTAATCAAATGACCTCCTTGGGGCTAACTATAGCCTCGTATTCCCGGGATGTCCACACTATATACTTGCTTTTCTTGGACACACATGGATGTATACATAAATGAGGGAAAGAAAACCTTGCAAATATTATTTATATTTTTTGATTTAATAATTTATATATATGAATTAAAGCTCTATCCAAATTCTAATGATAAAATACATAAGAATAAAATCAAATGGGTATGTGCCATTGTTAAACCAGACAAGTGAGGTAATCAAACAACCTCCTTGGGGATAGCTAATGACTCGTGTTCCCAGGATGTCTAGACTATATACCCATTACCATTCAATCTTATATAAATCAACACATAAATAGAGGAAAGAGAACTCAAGTTTCATACACTTAAGCTATAAGCACATGCATTTCTGATGTATTTATAACTAGTATTATAACACATTATTATTCACTTATAAGCTTTAGAAAAATACTTTTGGATTTAATAGTGATAATAGCCATGCATATATTAAATTAAATCAACATATGAAAGCTTACATAAAGAAAATCATTTTATTTTACTTGATTTTGAAAATATGGATGCATGAATTCAAATGGCATACCAAATTTAACATGATTGGAAAGAGGACAATCAAATATAAGCATGTGATTCATTCAAACAAACTAGTTTTTAAGGACAACCAAATCAAATAAGTTTATTTAAAGCAAACCAAAGCTTCTTTATTATTTAAGTTTGGATTTGATTTGATTTAAAGATAAGAAGAGAAATCATCACTTGTTGTTTTAAATCCATTCCCACATTAGTGATTTGATTTAATTTAAAGAAATGTAATTAAGTTGATTTTATGGGTTAATTAAGTTGAACCCATAATTAGATGAATTAATTACCTCATGTCACCTTAAAGTAATTAACTAAATAATTATGAGCCAACATGATATGCATATAATAAACTTTCAATGATCCTAGAAATAAAAGGGACTTTAATGCAATTGGCTCATGATTAATAGTTAATTAGATTAAGGACTTAATTACTCTTTTATGGTTTTCCACACATGTGAACTAACCTAATTTCATTAAACTCCTTTAGGTTATTAAAAACCTAAAAATCTACCTCATGATTTAATTAATTAAGGTTTGATGTGATTATGATTTGAATTTGATTAAGTGATTTAATTAATTAGTTAAATCTTATTTAATTTCATTTTAGAAAAGGGTGAAATGAACATAGGGAAAGGGGACCCAACCCTATTCCTTAGTTCACTTATTGTTGAACAAAGATTAATAAACCTATTTAACCAATTTATTACTAATCATGGGATTAATTAACCATTAATTAACATAAAAGAGTAATTAAGGTTGAATTAGGCAATTTTCATAATTAAGTGAGAAATAAATACAAGAAAATCATGAGAGGCAGAGGTCATCCCATTAAATTAACCCACAAAATTTGGGATTAATTTCTCAAGTAATTAAAGAGTAATTAAGCAAATTAATTTTGTAATTAAACCTTTAATGCTCAAATTTAGTTAAGATCATTTTAAATTAATTCTCCTCAAATACCTTTAAAATGAGTATTTATTTGCATCTTTATTTCTATGATTTTTATGATTTTAGAAGTTTCTATTAGAAATGATTAATTAAGCCTAATCCTTTTGGTGCCACATAGCGCACATTCGATATGGCACCACAAGATTGGCTACTTAAAACTTATCCAACTCAGCGCCTACGTGGCTGCGACAAACATGCTTTCTCGTCCGCCGTCCCATTTAAGATCGAACGACTATGATTAATCTCATAGCTTAATAGGATTAAATAAGATCAATCTAGTAGATCTAATCATGACCATTCATTCCGATCATGTGAAACGGATGGTGCATGTTCTAACATCATGTGAGTGAGAGAGAATGGAGTCCATCCACCTTTGCTCACTTGATCTGAGCTTACCCAAGTTTGAATCAACTCCAAAAGGATCCCACACCTTCACTGACATCAAGGGGATCCAACCAAGATCATGAGATGTGGATTTTCAAAAGCTCCAACCCATTTTTTCTTAAGTATCGATTTTGGAAGCATACATCATCGGAGCTCAAGATCAATGGCTCAAATGATTAAGGAAGTTTCATTTTGTGGAGGCGAAGCCTTGTTGAATAGAAATTGGATCAATTCCTTGATGTACCCTCAGAAGGCCATGAACTAATAATTTGGATCTCACCTTTGATCGAAGTCCCACCTTCGTTGCTCAGGAAGCTTGGGAGATGATTTTTTCTTGCTCAATAAGGCCTAGGGAAGGTACGTCCAAAGTTAATTTGAGTTTGATTGAGAAATGGGTAAGTTAGGTCAGAAATGGGAGTGTCATATTTCTAGACGGATGGGAATGGCATTTTTTGATCGAGGAATGAGCTTAGGAGCTTAGGGAATGGCTCTAGGGCTCTAAGGAATGATATTTCTA
This sequence comes from Cymbidium sinense, assembly GCA_021442155.1. NCBI lineage: Eukaryota > Viridiplantae > Streptophyta > Magnoliopsida > Asparagales > Orchidaceae > Cymbidium > Cymbidium sinense. Next base: position 365,004,045 of record CM038214.1, on the reverse strand, counting down.
TGTGTTTGAGTGGAAACATGGGGGTGTATACCCCGCTTCATATTGATTGGATGGTGGGGTCAAGTTTGTTTCTAGTGCCATCCCACCATCTGTGGAGCCATGAGTGGGAGGAGGTGAGTTGGCTTGGTTGGTTGAAAGTGTGGAGGTGGATGCCAAAGAGGAATCATGGGTTCATGGGTTTCAAATGCTCTAATGGTGAGGGTGAGGTGATTTCATCTCTCATGGGTCTGACCCAATCACCCCTTAGGTCGTCTGCTGTCCTAGGTGCAGTGGATCATAGTACCAAGTGGCCAAGGAATGGACATGACCACTTACATATGTGATTTATCTCATGTGATGCCCTTGACCCAAGGTTATAATGATCATTTGGAATTGGATTTGATTTGGGCAGATTTGAAATGAGCCAAAAGTTGGTTAACCCAAATTTCAAGTCAACTGGAGTTAATTTGATAGTTTTTGCTCAATTTATCTCATTTAAGTCAAATTGGGTTATGTTGGGTCAGGTTGACCAATTGGTCAAATTAGGTCAAGTTCATTTGATCATTTAGGATGTTTTGGTTCAATAGGTTTAGTTTATTTTGGCTTAGATTTGATTTTGGCTCATTTTAATTCATTTCGATCAAATGGGTTAAGTTGAACAATTTGACAAAATTGACCAAATTGGCTTGGGTTGGGTGTTGGATTGGGTTTAGTTGACCAATTGAAGATGATTGTAGGCTTTGGTTTCAATTAATTTGGATTTATTTTTTATTTAGGTCAACTTGAACCTTTAGGTTAATTTAGGCTAAGTAGGTCAATTGGGTTCGATTGTGTCCAATCATGGCTTTGGTCAAGTTTAATAATAAGTTTAGAATGAACTTGAGTCATTGGTTGTAATTGATTATGTTTATATTTGATTTGACCTAATTTGGTCTTTTAGGTCAATTTGGGTCAACTTGGGTCAAGAAGGCTAATTGGGTTTGTTATGACTCAATTGAAGGTCAAGTCATATTCAAATATTGATTTTGATTTTGTATGAATCATTTGTTTCAAGAGATTTGGCTTAGGTTTTAATTTAGCTAGTTTGAGTTCATAAGGGTTGACTTAGTCAAATGACCAAGTTGACTTGGTTTGACCTAATTTGTGATAATTGATCAACCTATGGTGATCAATAATCATGGGAGGTTTTATTTGGTTCAATCCAAATTTGGGTAGATTAGAACTTGGCTCAATTAATCGAATTGGCCACTTTGGGCTAAGTGGACCAATTGGGTTTAGTTGGCTTGATTTTGGGTTGAGTTTGATTTCGTTGAGTTTCTATATGGATTTGGGATTGATATATAAATTCAATTTTAATTATCTTGGGTTCAAATGAGTTTTGGTTCATTTGAACATTTCAAGTCTAAAAGGTTAAGTTGGGTTTAACTTGGGTTGATTTTGGTTTGGCTTGATGATTGTATATTTCATTCATATTTATGAATATGATTGAAGGTATGATTGATTCATGAGAAAATCAATTGAATTTGGATTTTGGAATAAAAGAATTTGGTTAAGTCCATGGAGTTGAGACATGTGGCTTAGGTTTGGATTTTTATTTAGTTTGATTTAGTTTTGATTATTTAAATATATATTTCATTTAAATTTGTGAAGATAATTATTCATATGATTAATTTGTGAGAAATTCAAATGATTTTGACTTGATTAAGATTTAAGTCCATGGATAGGTCATATGGCTTAGGAAGGGTTTTGATTTAATTTGATTTAGTTTTGATCATTTGAATGTAGATTTGATTTATATTTAGGAAGTTGATTAAAAATATATGTATATTATAAGAAAATCAATTAATTTTGGATTGATTTGGATTAAGATTTGGCTATGTCCATGGGATAGGTCATATGGCTTAAGATGGGTTTCAAGTTTAAGTTTAATCATGGGCTTCAATCATTTGGTTTTGGAATTTGGGTTTGGATTTGGATTTGAATTTTATGTTTGAATTAAACTTGAGGTTTGAGAAGGTGAACATGGATTGGATTTGGGTTGTAGGTAGGTGGATTATCCTAATCCCTAAGGCATAACCTAATCCTATGGTTAACTGCTCCAAGTCTTTAGTTAAGTGTTTATCTAATTGTTAAGTGTATTATGACTAGGGAAGTCTTAGTGTCTAGAAGAATCCTAAGTATAAGATGGGAAGATTGAATTTGCACTCCAAATGTGAGGTCAACAGGACTTAGCCTCCATAGTGTTGCTCATGGAGATAGATGATTGGAAGACCAAAGCCAAGTTTCACATTATAGACTCAGATACATCTTTCAACGCTTTGCTTGGGAGACCATGGATACATGAGAACAACATTGTTTCATCCTCTCTACATTAGTGTATGAAGTTCATGAGAGATGGGATCATTGACTTTATCAAAGGGGATCTCAAGCCATTTATAGTTCATGAGGTCGGCATATATGAGGATGCGGCTTACTACCTCCCTCAAAATCAACACATTTATTCTCACAGACTTGGCCAAAGTTTAAAAATAAAAGAAAAAGAAAAAGAAAATAAGAAGAAATAGAAAAAGAAAAAGAAAAGAAAGGAGAAGATGAAAAATAAAATAAAAGGGAGCAAAAATAGTCTTGAGGAGGAAGTGGAGCCTGACATTAGATTCCACCCACAGTTCATTACTCCATTTGAACATATGGGTAGGATGACCTGACCTCCATCTGGCAGAGAAAGAGGCCAGTTCAGACCCATTCCCAAGAGTGGAAAACCTCCTTATTGGCCACCTAACAGAAGATATCTCTTAGCTACCAGAAGTACACCTGCTATCCATATAGACTTAGAATCTAGTTCATAGGATGAGGCTTATATGGTTAGCACACCAGCTAGCCCTTCTAAATAGTAGATTCCATTGGGGGTGACACTTGATCCAGATAGTGATGAAGATCAAGCTCCAAAGTAAAACATAATTGTATCCAAGTCTATATATGAAATAGTTAGGTATCAGTTGGGGATCTTAGCTCTAACCCCACTTTCCTCTCAAAAAGTTAAGGGTTTGGTAGTTAAAGAAGTCCCTAAGTTATCCACAAGCGTAAAGACTCAGAGGTTCTTTCTAAAAGCATCATCCTCTAGTCAAGAAGTTGATCTAGAACTTGGGATGATTCATATGAAGATTTAATAGAATTACCTTTTGGTTGGTAGTTATCAAAGAAAGGTTTAATGTCATATACTTGGTCAAAGGTTAGGTCAAACTACTTTGAAAGAATATGGAAGAACAAATGCAAAAGCTCTCAATCAAGATTGGGACTAGGATTTGGTACAGTGGATCTAGTCGATGATGATGATTACTGCTTAGTCATTACCAATCATTTGGAATCTGATAAGTTTGTTTCAAATCACATTAACTCATATGAGGAGCTGTGTTTAAAAACTTCAATTAATCTAGATGATTTTGAAGTCAAAGATGCACTGCTATAGTTTGAAGAAGAGATCAAGTCAACCATCGATGTAATCAAAGAAATCAACTTAGGAGCTAAAGAAGATCCACGTCGACATACACGCTTCTATTGAATGAAATTGAAACCAATGACTTAGTTAGGCCATTAACTGAGTTTAAGAACTATTTTGCATGGAGTTATGAAGAGATGCCTGGATTGGCTCCTAATGTAGTGGTCCATAAACTAGTGATAGAGCCTATTGCAAACCCTATAAAGCAAGCTCCTAGACGCATGCAATTAGACAAAGAATAATAGGTCATTTATAAAGTCAAGAAACTAATCGATGTTGGCTTCATCCGAGAAGAAAAATACCACCTTGTTAGCCAGCATCATCCCTATTAAGAAAAAGAATGACCAAATTCACATATGTATCAATTTTAGATATTTAAATAAGGCATGTCCAGAAGATGAATTTCCACCCAATCCATGATGGACATTGCCTCATCTCATGTAGTCTTCTTTCATGGATGGCTCATCCGATATAACAAATAAAGATGGCCCTCAAGATGAAAGAAACACGCTTTAGAACCCGATCAAAATCTATTGCTATAAGGTCATGCCTTTCGCCTTAAAATGATGCGCTACATATCTGAGCTATGACTGAATTGATGAACTCATTCATCATCAAGTCGAGTGTTATGTTGATGATCTCGTGGTAAAAAAGTAGAGAAAAAGAAGACCATCTCTTTGACTTGAGAGTAGTTTTTTAGCAGTTAAGATAATTTAACCTCAAAATAAACCCCCTAGAGTGTGCATCAAAGTAGCTTCAAGGAAATTCTGCAGGTTTGTTGTCCGACACTAGGGAATTGAAATCAATCCATAAAATACCAAGGAAATATTAGAAATTCCACCCTCTAAAATTCTAACTCAACTCAGATCATTCTAAGGGCAGTAGGCATCTCTAAGATGCATTATATCCAACCTATCGAGAAAATGTCAACCATTCTAAGCACTTGTCAAGAAGGATGCCAAGTTTAAGTGGCATGATAAGTGTGAACATTCCTTTGAAGACATCAAGCATTACTTGATGATGCCATCAGTTTTAGCAACCCCTATCCCAAGTATGCTGATCATACTTTACATTGTTGTTTTAGATGACTCCCTTGGTGCTTTGTTGGCCCAAGCCAATGATGAAGGAAGGAAAATGCACTCTACTACCTATTGTCTAATCCCTACGAGGCTAATTATCCACCCATTAAGAAGCATTTCTAGCTTTAATCTTTGCATCCCAAAGCTACAACACTACATGCTTCCTCATAGGTGAACTTAATCTCTATCATCAATCCACTAGTATCTCATGACATGACCCACTATCGATGGTTGGTTTGATGGTCCATGATCCTCTCACATTTGACATTACCTTTGTACCTCCATGCGTGAAAGGATAATAGCTAGCGATTTCTTAGCAAAGACACCCACTTCCTTTCTCGACTCTTAGTGATGATCTCGATGAACAAATCATGAACTTAGGGATACTAGCATTCACCACTAGGAGATGTAATTTATGGTGCGGCTTTCTCTCAAAGAGGAGAAGAACTAAAATCTACTATTCCAGGAAAGGCAGGGGTAGAATTAGTTCTCTTAACTCTGGACTATGATGTGATGAGATTCTCATATCATCCGTCTGATCCTTCCACCAATAATAAAGCTAAATATGAGGCTCTGATTGTCGGTCTAGAGTTAGCCATTAATCTAAGCATCAGGAACATCAACATCATCAGGGATTCTCAGCTAGTTATCAACCAAATCGGGTCTATAAAGGTTATAAAGCCCAAGCTCCATCACTAAGTACACCATGGACTTGTTGGCCCAAATCCTAGAGGTTACCATTTATAAGATTCCTCGAGAGAATATCATAGTGTATGCTTTAGCCAAGCTTGCTAAGGAGTTGGCATGTCTGGAGGATGAGTCCATATCAATAAAGTCCAAAATAGACAAGTCTTATCCCTTATTGATATTGAACTCATCAAAAGTACTCTCTTGAAGGGAGGTTGCCATTGAAGAAGGATGATGAGTTAGATTGAGGCAACCATTCATGGATTACCTAAATAAAGGTAAACTACCTAAAAATAAGTCCCAAGCCCATCAGATGAAGTAGAGAGCACTTTCCTACGCTCTTGTGGATGGTGTCCTATACCGGCTGCCTTTCGGTCATACATGGTTATGTTATTTAGACAAGCACGAAGTCCATAAGATCATGATCGAGGTACAATCAGGATTATATGGAGCCAACCAATCTGGTCAGAAGATGAAAGCTAAGATCAAGAGACTAGAATACTACTAGCCATCGATAATAAAAGATTGCATGGATACGGCTAGGCGATGCCACCAATGTCAAATACATATGTGGTCCTACACCAACCACCCAACATTCTACATCCTACATTAGCCTCATGGCCATTTAAGTGTTGGGGTACCAACATAGTGGGTCTGATTGATCCTTATTCATCCAAGGGTCATCAGTTCATCTTACTTGCTATTGACTACTTTCCCAAAGGGGTGAAGATGATTCTACTTAGAGAGTTCATAGCTCAGCATGTGCTCTAATTTTTAGGAACCATATCGTATATAGGTTCGGATTGCCTCGATGAAATATATCTGATAATGGTACTGCATTCAAGAGCACCGAGATCAACAACTTTTCTCAGAGGCATAGCATAGATTGGAGATATTCTACCATCAACTACCCAAGGGAAAATAGCTTAGTAGAAGCCTTCAACAAAAATCCCATCCAAATACTAAAGAAGACACTCGACAACAATAAATGATAGTGGCATGAGTAGTTAGTTGAAACCTTGAGGGCCTACTACACCACATATAGAACTCAACAAGATACCCTTTTATCCTTAGTGTATGGGTCCAAGTCGTTCTACCATTAGAAGTTCAACTCTCATCACTAAGGATAGTTGTGCATAGCAAGATCATAATAGAGTAGAATGCCAAGTTACAGTTAGAAGAGCTCAAAGGTTTAGAGGAGAGACGTTGTGGTCATGCCAAAACCTTGAGTTGTACAAAGCTAAAATGATTCAAGCTCACAACAAGTTGGTCTGTCCTAGAGCTTTTCAAGTAGGAGAGCTTATTTTAGTTCTAAGGAGACCGATTATTGCCCATTAGATGGGAGGCAAGTTTGAACCCACTTGGGAAGGCCCTTTTCCATAGAGGCCTACCAAAGAGGATCTTATCGCTTATTAATCATAAGAGAGCACCCAATGCTTCCAATCAAGTTCTACTAAAAGAAATATAATAAATCATGTTTGAAAATAATTATCATCAATGAAATTCCATTTCGAATTCAATCTCTTCCATGTTGAAAGTATTCTTATTTGAATCTACTATGATGTGTTTAGGGTAGGTGTAAGGAACCCCAACAGAGTTCTATCCTTCATTGACATAACATAAACACAGACTACATACAAACATGTAAAATAAACACATATCTTTTGTCTTAGATACTGAAGTTGAGATAACACCCACGGGTACTCACTCATTAGCTTCAGGTCGACGTGCTACCCTACTAGTGTGTCACCCCAGTGGTCTTCTTGCTTTGGAGGATGTAAGTCTTCTAAAGTTTCCTTCCTTTATTGTCCACTACACACTGATGAGTTCCTTGTTAGTTTCATAAGCCTTACTTTATGGTTGGTAAGCCACCTCATGTTGGCTTCGTTAAAGAGGATGTGAGTCTGTGATGCTTTCTTCATGGATTAGCCTTCATGCACTGACTGTGTCAAGTATATTTGAGGTTCAAGATAAGTCCCCTAGTAGCTCCTTCCCTCATGACTGCTTCAAGTCTGGGTCCAGTCTTTCCTCGAGGCTCCTTGCTTAGTAGTCACTCTAGGTCAGATAGCATATATCCTGTCGATGACAGACTATCCTGATGATTAGTTCCATTTGGGAAGTTATAAGCCTACACACTTTCTTTTTAGATTGATCATTACAGATTGTAGGGCACCTTAGGTTGGATATTTCTCACTATGCTGATGGATACACCTTAGGTTGGTTGGTTCTCGCACCTTAGGATACACCACTCATGGTAGATGTAAGTTTGCTACACTTTCTCCTTAAGTTGGCCACCATACACCTATAAGCTTTCTTTTCCAGGGCTCAGGATAATGCCCCTAACAAAGACATCCTCGTCACTATATTTGGATCATGCACCCCATTTAGACACTACTGAGATACCATCAATTGGACAATTCCCTTTCCAAGAACCACCCCTATGGTTGAGAATCCATCTATGGAATTTGTAGATTCTCCCTTGGTCCAATAAATCTAAGATAAGTCAAGGTCGATATAGCCATTCGATGGTCCCTTGCACACCAATAGGGTCCACACAAACATATAAACAAAATATATATTCTTGTGGATTAGAGGACACCCTTAGCAGTACCTTTTCTTAAGCATGCATTCTATCTAAGGAGGACACCCTGATAAGAAGAATCATCTCACTACTCTTGAGTTAATATAAGTCCCAGTGGAATTCACTTAGTAGTCTCCCCTAAGTTAGGTTTGATTTACTGTGCTATCATCAGGTCACCCCAGCAGTAGTTCCCTGCTTTAGAAGATGTAAGTCTACTAGGCCTTCTTCCTAGCACAGTGATTGCACACCGAAAGGCAACCATTTAGGTTGGCTATCTCTACCCCACATCTAGTAGACTATCCCTTTGGATTTGTAAATCTGAGAAAAGATAGGTATAATATAACCCCTTCTCAATGGGTCCATCGCACACCGACCTGGTCTATAAATTCAGTCTACCAAATTTGATCGAGCTCACAACCCCAGAGGTTAGGCCCTCAATTGAAAATAAAACTAAACCTAACAAAACATATCAAATCACATGAAATTAAGATAAAATTAATCATGACTACTTTTGAGTTGACATAAGTCCCTTGTGGCATTCACTCAGTAGTCACCCTAGGTCAAATTTGATTTATTGTGCATCCAAAAGGTCACCCATATGTTGTTCCTTGCTTTGGAAGATGTAAGCTTGTTAGGACTTCTTCCTAGCACAGCCGTTGCACACCAAAAGGCAACCCCTAAGGTTGGTTAGCTCTACCCTGTAGCCAGTAGACTATCCATTTTGGATTTGTAAACCTGAGGTAGGTCAAGGCTAATATAGCCCATTCCTAGTGGGTCTATACATTAACTCATATTAAATTAAACCCAATATGATTTTCTCTAATGTAGTTAAATCACACCCTTCTCCTCAATGGAGCCCCAAATCATTTATAAACAAGTCAAATAAATAAATTAAATTCAAAACCAACCTCCCTAGTGGAGCTAAATTAAACTAACTCTCCTAGTAGATTATAAATCAAAGAAATCCAACCAAAATCTTATTCTCATTGGATACATCTCCAAACAAATCTATGAAATCAAACTCAAATCCCAATCTTTAGTGGATAGCCTGAACCTGCTTCCCTAGTGGAAGGTTCATATACCCGATCCCCAATGGACTCGAGCCCATATCTCTAGCAAATATGCCTCCACATCAATTAAAAAAACAAATTAAAGTTGATTTGATCTTAATCCTAGGTGGATTATAGATTCTTACCCCTGGTGGATCTTCTTTCCACAAATCATATAATCAAATCAAATTCAAACCTTATCCCCAATAGATTTTCTTCTTCTATGCCCTCGTCATAAACCCCTCACATGTCATGCCAATGCATGTGTGGTCCCCTAGCAGATATCCCTCTATGTCCTTGACATGGAATTCTAATCAAAAATTCTTTCTTCTCCTTTAATACTTGAATGAAAAAGCCTAACAATGTATTTGTTCAACCTTCAAATTAACATTTTTGTGAGTTTTGACCTAATGTATTATAACAAAAGTAAATATACTAAAATATATAATAACATTTAATAACACACCACCACTTTCATATCTATGTGAAGTTATATTGTTATGCACATTATATTTTAATATGCTTTCATATAATATATTATCTTACATTACACCTTAAAATGAGTCACTTTAAGCAAAAAAAATTATAAAATTTGGTTGAAAACTGAACATTTATTTTGGATGCAAAATTCCATTCTTTTGATTAAATGACACACCATAGCACACCCCCAATGATGTTCCCTAAAGCTTACCTAAAATTTGGCCAAATGCCATCATCTCAACCTATAGATCAATATTTTTATGAATTATACCAGTGCAAACTCTACTACATCGTACTATAGCAAACTAAATTATGCTAAACAATAAGTAGTAGTACACAATAATATTCCATATTGCAGGATGCTGCACTATGTTATGGCATCCTATATTGTAATACACTATAACATATTATATTATATTATATTACATATCACATCACAAGGGATTGCTTAAGATAAAAAATCATAAAATTAGTTTAAATAATAAAAAACTATATATTTTAGTCGTATCACTTACATATTTTAAATTAAAATAATACATTATGATGCCATGCTCTACCTATTATGAATTTGGCCAAATTCCACCATTTTAAAGTCTAAATCAACATTTTTATAAATAATGCTAGTGTAGGCTCAATTGTATGATTATAAAATACTAAAAGAATTTAAAATGCGTAGAACACTATATTATGATATATGATGTTATACTTTGCTACAACATATAATATTTATTTTGAACATAAAATCTTACTTTTAGACTACAAGTGGCGTAGCACACCTTTGGTACTACAACATAATTCCCAGTTCAAATTTAACAAATTTCATCATCTAATTAATTAAATGAATATTTTTTATGATTTATATTAATATTGACTATAGGGTACAATACCATAATATACTAGAACATTTCAAAACATTTTACAACATCCAAAAACACATCACCACATGCTCAAATATATGATGCTATATTGTACTATAATATATGGTATTATAATATGATTTAGGGTTAGGTTTAGGTATTCAAATCTCTAATAGTCAAGGGAAAGTCTCTTGAAGACATTTTATTTAGCTACCATAACAATGTTAGGATTAGGTCATCCTTTAGATCTAATCATAATGATATCTTTTTATTCAAGGTTTAGGGTTTAGGGTTTAGGATTTATTTTGGGTTTAGGGTTTAGGGTTAGTTTAGGTTTAGGTTTAGGTTAGCTGGATTTAGTTTATGATTTAGGGCTTTAGGTTTAGGTTAGGTTTTAAGGTTTATGGTTTAGGTTTAGGGTTTAGGTTTTAGGTTTAAGTTTTAGGTTTAGGTTTAGGGTTTAGGGTTTAGGATTTGGGGTTTAGGTTTAGGTTTTGGGATTTAGTTTGGGGTTTTAGGGTTTAGGGGTTTGGGGATTATAGTTTTTAGGTTTAGGGTTTAAGTTTTAGTTTAGGGTTTAAGGTTTTTTTTAACAGAGAACAAATTCAGATTCAACATTTCTTCTTTTTTATTTCATCAACCAAGTACCACCCCAAGTTTTCTAAGACACAAGCAATGACATAAATAAAAAATGAGCACCCATAGAGCAAATAAAAAATCCTAGATAAGTAGAACCTTTTATAATGTAAATACACAGTACCATATGAAGCAGATCGGATCAATCATTCTTCAGTTTCTCTAGTTCCCATCAGAACCACCCCCACCTCTCGAGTAGTGAGATCTTCCATCATATCGTCGATCTCTCCTTCTGCCACCACCATGGTTGTATATCCATAACCACCACTACTCTAACCACCACCTCCATATCCACCAGCACCTCTAGATCCCCCACCACCACTAAGATAACCGTCGCCTCCACCTTCACCTCCATTGCCAGATTTAGACTTATCATAATTGACAGTGATTTTCATGGCGTGAAGGTTGTGCCCATTCTTAGGTTTTAGGGTTAGTTTAGGGTTTAGGGTTAATTTAAGGGTTACAATTTGGGGTTTAGGGTTTTGGGTTGTAGGTTTTAGGTTTGGGGCTTGTGTGGTTTATGGTTTACTGTTTAGTGTTTAGGTTTATGGTTTTAGAGTTTGGGGTTTAGGGTTTAAGATTTGTGGGTTTACGGTTTTAGGGTTTAGAGTTTAGATTTTAGGTTTAGGGTTTAGGTTTGTTAGAGCTTTTTAGGTTTAAGTTTATTTAGTTTTATTTATTTATTTGAGTTTCTTTTATTTTTTTATTTTTATTTAGGTATATTTTTTATTTTAATTTAGTTTAGTTTGTTTATTTTGGGTCTATTTATTTTATTTTAGGTTTTTTATTTTAGTTTATTGTTTAGGTTTAGGTTTATTTTTTAGTTGAGTTTTATTTTTATTTTATTATTTAGGTTTAGGTTTTATTTCTAATTTTTTAGGTTTAGCTTTTTATTATATTTTTTTAGATTTAGGTTTTAGGTTTTTATTTTAGGTTAATTTTTAGGTTTTATTTTTTAATTTAGGTCTGGGTTAATTTTAAGTTTATTTTATTCTATTTAGTTTATGTTTAGGTTTAGGTTTAATTCATTTTAGGTTTAGGTTTAGGTTATATTTATTTTAGTTTATTTTATTTAGTTTTAGGTTTAGGTTTATTTTATTTTGTTTATTTTGATTTTATTTTAAGATTATGTTTTTTTATTACGATAAGGTTTTATTTTTTATTTATTTTAGGTTTATTTTTTTAGGTTTTATTTAGTTTTTATTTTATTTTATTTTATGTTTATTTTATTTTTTAGTTTTTCTTTATTTAGGTTTTTATTCTTAGGTTTATTTTATTTTTAGTTTAGTTTAAATTTTATTAATTTTATTTAAGTTTATTTTCATTTTTATTTTATTTATTTATTTATATTTTTTATATTCTCCTTTATTTATAATTTTTTCTTTATTTTGTATTTTATTTTAGGTTTAGGTTTTTATTTATTTTATTTATTGGTTTCACTTTTTAGGTTAGTTTTTAGGTTTCTTTTTTAGGGTTTAAGATTTGAGTTTATGGTTTAGGGTTTTCAAGATAACGCTGAGGGTTTAGGTTTGTGGTTTAGGTTATGGTTTGAGATTTAGGTATAATGTTTATGTTTTAGGTTGGGTTTTGAGGGTTGTGGATTTATACTAGGTCCATTTAGGGTTTGGGGCAGGGTTAGTTTAGGGTTTAAAGTTTGATTTTAGAGTGGTTGTGGTTAGGTTGTGGTTAGGGTTTAGGATTTAGGGTTTATGGTTTAAGGTTTAGGTTTTAGGGTTAGTTTAGGGTTTTGGTTTTATTTTATTTTTTAAATTAAGTAACCTGATAGGTTTATGTTTATTTAGTTTATTTTTTTATTTATTTAGTTTATTTTATTTTTTTCTTTTTATTTAGGTTCATTTTTTATTTTTAGGTCTAGCTTTTTATTTTATTTTTTTAGGTTTTGGTTTTAGGTTTATTTTTAGGTTTTATTTTTTAATGATGGTCTGGGTTTATTTTAAGTTTATTTTATTTTATTTAGTTTAGTTTAGGTTTAGGTTTAATTAATTTTAGGTTTAAGTTTTATTTTATTTATTTTATTTTAGTTTATTTTATTTTATTTTATTTTAATTTTATTTTAAGATTAGGTTTTGTTTATATAGGTTTTATTTTTTTATTTATTTTAGGTTTATTTTTAGGTCAAGTTTTATTTAATTTTTATTTTATTTTATTTTATGCTTATTTTATTTTTAGTTTTTCTTTTATTTAGGTTTTTTATTCTTAGGTTTATTTTATTTTTTAGTTTAGTTTAAATTTTATTTATTTTATTTAAGTTTATTTTCATTTTTTCATTTTTTCATTTTTTTATTTTAATTTAATTATATTTTTATGTTTAGATTTAAGTTTTATTTATAATTTTCCTTTTATTTTTGTATTTTATTTAGGTTTAGATTTTTTTTTTTTTTTTTATAGGTTTCACTTTAGCCAGTGTAGGTTTTTGGGTTTAGGGTTTTGGGTGAGGGTTTAGGTTTAGAGTCAGGGTTTTAGGTTTACCCATAACGTTTCTGGGGTTTAGGGTCAGGTTTGAGGTTTAGGGTATAATGTTTAGTTTGGGTAGTGGTTTAGGGTTTAGGTTTAGCTCAAGGCCTTTTAGGTCAGGGTTAGGTTAGTTTAGTTTAGAGATTTAGGTTTGGGTTAGTAGTTTAGGGTTAAGGGTTTGTTTAGGGTTTGTTTTGTTTTAATTAAGCAACGACAAGTTTATGTTTATTTAGTTTATTTTTATTTATTTTCTTTATTTAGGTTTATTTTTTATTTTTTTTAGTTTACTTTATTTATTTTAATTTTGGTTTTTTAATTTAGTTTATTTTTAGGTTTAGGTTTATTTTTTAGTTGAGTTTTATTTTTATTTTCTTTATAAAGTTTATGTTTTATTTTATAATTTTAGGTTTAAGTTTAGGTTTTTATTTTATTTTTTTAAATTTAGGTTTTAGGTTTTTATTTTAGGTTTATTTTAGATTTTATTTTAGTTTAGGTTTAGGTTTATTTTATTTATTTTATTTATTTTAGTTTTAGATTAAATTTAGTTTATTTTTAGGTTTAGGTTAAGGTTTATTTATTTTAGTTTAGTTTATTTTATTTAGGTTAAGGTTTATTTTATTTTATTTTATTTAGTTTAGGGTTTAGTTTTAGTTTTTATACATTTTATTTTATGATTTGGTTTATAGTCTATGTTCTTTAGGTTTATTTTATTTTTATTATTTATTTTAGGTTTTTTTTATAGTTTTTTATTTAGTTAGCTTAGGTCATTTATTTTATTTTAATTTATTTTTATTTTATTTTATTTTATTTTAAGTGGGTTTAGTTTATTAATTATTTTATTTTATTTTATTTTAGTTATTTAGGTTATTTTATTTAATTTATTTTAAGTTTATTTAGTTTAGGTTTAGGTTTTAAGCTCAGTGGCTAGGCCCAAAGTGGCCTTATAGGGGGCTTTTTAGGTTAGAGAGTGGATAGTAGGGTGGCTCAGGGCCTAGGCTCAGCCAGTGGCTCAGTGGTCCCGTTTAAGAGGATTTAGTGAGCCATGACTTAGGGCCTAGGCTTTAGGGTTTAGCATTTTTAGGTTTTAGTGTTTAGTTTGGTTTAGGGTTTAGGGGGTCAGTTTGGTTTAGGTTAGAGTCAGGTTGTGGTTTAAGTTTAGGTTTGGTTTTTTTAGGGTCCAGTTAGGATAAGTTTAGGGTTTAGGTTGGGTTTTGGGGTTTAGGGTTTTTAGAGGGCGAGGGTTTAGGTTGGGTGAGGGTTTAGGGTTTAGTTCTTTTAAATTTAAATTAGGTTTAGTTTATTTTATTTATTTATTTTTTTTATTTAGTTAATTTTTTTATTTTATAGTTTATTTATTTTACTTTAGTTTTTATTTTGGTTATTTTTTTTAGGTATTGTTTATGTTTATTTTTAGTTTAGTTTTATTTTATTTTATTTTAGGTTTAGTTTTATTTTTTATTTTAGGCTTTATTTTTTAAATTTTATGTTTGGTTTATTTTGGGTTTATTTTTTAGTTGAGGTTTAGGTTTATTTTAATTTATTTTATTATATTTAGTTTAGTTTTAGTATTTTATTTGGTTTTTATTTATTTTAGTTTAATTTTAGTTTAGATTTTATTTTTTTTTTTAGGTTTATTTTTAGGTTTAGGTTTATTAGTTTTATTTTTATGTTTATTTTAGGTTTATTTTTATTTAGTTTATTTTATTTAGGTATTTTATTTTGGGATTTTTTTAATTTGTTTATTTTATTTATTTTTTAGTTTAGTTTTATTTATTTTATTATTTTTATTTTGGCTTAGGTTTAGTTGGTTTTTTATTTTATTTTATTATATTTAGGTTTAAGTTTTCAATTTTATTTTAGGTTTTATTTTAATTTAGTTTAGGTTTTTAGTTCAGGGTTTATAATGTAGCCTGGGGTTTAGAGTTTAGGGAAGATTTAGGTTTATGATAGATTTAGGTAGGGTTTTAGGGTTAGATTATTTAGGATTTTTGGTTAGTTTAGGTTTAGGGTTTGGTAGGGTTTTATGTTTAGTTTAAGGCCTAGTTTTGTGATTAGGGTCAGGGTTGTGGGTTTTATTTTATTTTTATTTATAATTTTTAAGTTAAAGCAAACCAGCAGGTTTTTATTTAGTTTATTTTAGTTTTATTTATTTATTTTAGTTTATTTTATTCTTTATTTTATTTAGTTTATTTTATATTTTATTAGTTTATTTATTTTAGGTTTATTTGTTTTAGTTTAGTTTAGTTTATTTTTAGTTTACGTTTTGTTTAGGTTTATTTTAGTTTAGTTTTATTAATTATTTTTTTAGGTTTAAGATTTATTTTTTATTTGATTTAGGTTTAAGTTTTTTTTATTTTAAGTTTGGTTTTTATTTTTAGATTTTATTATTAGTTTATTTTAGTTTATTTTATTTTATTTAATGTTTAGTTTAGGTTTAGTTTATTTTTAGGTTTAGGTTTATTTATTTTAGTTTAGTTTATTTTTAGTTTAGTTTTATTATTTAGGTTTATTTTATTTTTATGTTTTATTTAGGGTTTAGGTTTTATTATTTATTTATTTTATTTTATGTTTTATTATTAGGTTTATTTTTAGGTTTAGTTTTATTTATTTTTTATTTTATTTTATTTTAGATTTATTTTATTTTATTTGAGGTTTAGTTTTTTATTTTATTTAGGTTTTTTATTTTTAGTTTATTTTTTTATTTATTTTATTTTCTCTTTATTTTTATTTTTATTTTATTTTTCAGTTTATGTTTAGCTTTATGTTTAGGTTTAGGTTTTTTAGGTTTTATTTTATTTTAGTTTAGATTTTATTTACTTTATTTTTTTACTTTTTATGAGTTTTCAACTTTTTAGGGTTAGAGGGTTTGGGGTTTAGTTTAGGGTTTGGGGTTTAGGGAGGGTTTAGGTTTTTGTGTATAGGGTTTAGGGTATTAGGGTTTAGGTTTAGCATTTAGGATTTAGGGTTTAGGGTTTAGAGTTTAGGTTTAGATCAGGTGTTCAATTTTAGTTTAAGGTTTTTGATTTTTTAGCAGAGAAAAATTCATATTCAATATTTCTTCTTTTTTATTTCATCAACCAAGTAACACACTAAGTTTTTTAAGACTACATAGATAAAAAATGAGCATGCATAGAGAAATCAAAACCAGATAATTAGAACATCTCATAAATACACAGCCCATAAGGATCGATCGCCATTCTTCCATTTCTCTAGTTCCCAGCAAAATAACCCCAGCTTCTCGAGTAGCAGGATTTACAATCATATCCCCGATCTCTCCCTCTATCACCACAGCTGCAACCTCCATCGCTCCTCCCGCCTCCATAAGCACCACTGCTCTGACCACCACATCCATATCCACCAGCACCTCCAGAGCCCCCACCACCACTATGATAACCATCACCATCGCCTTCACCTCCACCGTCAGATCTAGACTGAGCTGGTTGATGGTGATGTTCCTACCATCAAGGTTATGCCCATTATTAGGGTTAACGTTTAGGTTTATTAGTTTTTAGGGTTTAAGTTTATTTTTTAATTTATTTAGTTACTTGTTTAAGTTTAGGTTTGGTTTTGGGTTTTAGGTTTAAGGTGTAGGTTTAAGGTTTAGGGTTTATGGTTTTAGGGATTATTTTATGGTTTGGGTTAGGATTAGGGTTGTGGTTTTAGGTTTAAGGTTTTAGGGTTTAGGTTAATTTTAGGGTTTAGGGTTTTTTTAAAAAAAAATTAAGTAAATATGTTTAGGTTTATTTAGTTTATTTTGTTTATTTATTTATTTTATTTATTTTAGTTTATTTTTATTTTTTATTTAGTTTATTTTTATTTTTATTGAGTTTAATTTATTTATTTTAGTTTAGGTTTTATTTTTAGTTTATTTTTAGGTTTAGGTTTAGGTTTATGTTTATTTTATTTTGTTTTATTTTATTTTAATTTTATTTAGGTTTAGGATTTATTTTAGTTTTAGGTTTAGGTTTTATTTTATTTTTTTAGGTTTAAGTTTTAGGTTTTATTTTAGGATTATTTTAGGTTATATTTTTTTATGTTTTATTTTTATTTTAAGTTTATTTTATTTTATTAGTTTAGTTTAGGTTTAAGTTTTATTTATTTTAGTTTAGGTTTATTTTATTTTGTTAATTTTATTTTTATTTTTTGTTAAGTTTTTATTTTTAGTTTTGGGTTTGGGTTTTTTTTATTTATTTTTAGGTTTTACTTTAAGGTTTATTTTTTAGGTTTACATTTTTATTTAGTTTTATTTTATTTTAATTTTATTTTAATGCTTAGTTTTTCTTTATTTAGGTTTTCATTCATAACTTTATTTTAATTTAGTTTAGTCAGGTTTTATTTATTTTATTTTAGTTTATTTTTTATTTTCTTTTATTTTATTTTTAGGTTTAGGTTTAGGTTTTAGTTTATGTTTTATTTTATTTTATTTCTTTATATTTAGGTTTAGGTTTTATTTTATTTTATTTTATATTATTACTTATTTTAGATTTAGGTTTCTTGTGGTTTTAGGGTTGTGGTTTAGGGTTTGGGTCAGATTTTAGGGTTTAGTTTAGGGCTAGGTTTAGGGTTTAGGTTTGGCTGGATTTTGTGGGTTTTGGGATCAGGGTTTAGGTTATCTTAGTGATTTTCAATTTAGGTTTAGGGATTAGGTTTATTTTTTTGTTTTAGCATTTAATGTTTAGGTTAGGTTTTAGTTTTTTAGTGTTGTTTGGTCAGTTTAGGTTAGGGTTTAGTTTGTGGATTTAGTTTAGTGGTTTAGGGTTTAGGCTTTTTTTTTAAATTTAGTAAATCGACAGGTTTAGGTTTATTTAGTTTATTTTCTATTTTTATTTATTTTATTTTATTTTATTTTTTATTTTTATTTAGGTTAGTTTTTTATTTTTATTTAGTTTAGTTTATTTATTTTAAGTTTATTAATTTTAGTTTCAGTTTTATTTTTTTTTTTTTTTAGTTTAGTTTTATTTTATTTCATTTTTTAGGTTTAGGTTTTATTTTTTGTTTTTAGGTTTAGGTTTAGGTTTTTTATTTTATTTTAGGTTTAGGTTTTATTTTATTTTAGGTTTTATTTTTAGTTTAGTTTTATTTTTATTTTATTTAGTTTAGAGTTTAAGTATAGTTTATTTTAGGTTTAGGTCTTTTTTTAGTTAGGTTTAGGTTTTGTTTTTTTATTCCTTTTTAGGTTTATTTTTTAGGCTTAGGTTTTTATTTTATTTTATTTTAAGGTTATTTCATTTTTATTTTACCTTTAGTTTTTATTGTATTTAGATTTTTGAGGTTTATTTTATTTTTTAGTTTAGTTTAGGTTTTTATTTATTTTATTTTAGTTTCATTTTATTTTTTATTTTATTTTATTTTAATGTTTAGGTTTATGTTTATGTTTAGGTTTTAGTTTAGGTTTTTATTTTATTTTATTTTATTATTTTTTTGAGGTTTATGTTTTTTATTTATTTTATTTTTAGGTTTTATTTAGCTTAGATTTAGGTTTTAAGTTTAGGGTTTAGTTTTAGTGTTGTGGTTTTTTAGGGTTTAGGGTTTTTTATAGGTTTAGGTTTAGGTTTAGGGTTTAGGGTTTAGTTTGGGTTTAGGTTTTTTGGGTTTAGGTTAGTTTAGTTTAGGGTTAGGGTTTTTTTTAATTTTTTTTTTATTTTTAAAATTAAGTAAACGGTAAGTTTAGATTTATTTATTTATTTTTATTTATTTTAATTTTATTTTTACTTTTATTTAGGTTTATTTTATTTTATTCAATTTATTTTATTTATGGTGTGTAATTTTAGTTGTAGAAGTTATAGGTTGTGACTTTAGGTGAACAAGTCATTAAAAAGAGTGAGTGGTTCAGATATTTAGACTCTATTGTTCAAAATGATGGTGAAATAGATGAAGTTGTTATTAGTAGAATTCAAGTTGGATGATTGAAGTGTAGGAATGTGCATGGCCTGTTGTGTCATAGAAAAGTTCTGCTTAAACTTAAGGAAAAATTTTATAAGATGGTGGTAAGACCTGCAATGATTTATGGTGCTAAATGTTGGCCAATAAAAGAGAAGCATCAGACTAAGTTAGGTGTTGCAGAGAAGAGGATGCTCATGTGGATGAGTGGCATTACTCTTAGAGATAAAATGCAAAAGGTGTATGTTTAGGAAAAAGTTGGAGTAGCTCCAGTGGTAGATAAAATTAGAGAGAGTGGCCTTAGATGGTTTGGCCACATAAAGCTATGGCCGTCCAATGACCAGGTTAGGAGAGTAGATGCATAGATTTTCCTTATGTTAAGAAAGGTAGAGGTAGACCTAGAAAGAAATGGTTAAGATGTATAAAAAATAACCTTAGTATACCTGAATTGAATGAGAATTTGACACATAATAAGAAATAATGGAGAAGAAGGATTCTTGTAGCTAACCCCACTTAGTGGGATAATGGATTGTTGTTGTTGTTGTCATTGTTTGTTGTGTTGTTTGTATTGTGTTGTTGTTGTAGTTTAGTTTATTTATTTTAGGTTTAATTATTTTAGCTTAGGTTTTTTATTTTTATTTTATTTTTAAGGTTTAGGTTTAATTTTTTATTTTAGGATTAGGTTTAGGTTTTTATTTTATTTTTTTAGGTTTAGGTTTTAGGTTTTGATTTTAGGTTAACTTTTAAGTTTTTTTTTTAGTTTAGGTTATGTTCATTTCTAGATTATTTTATTTATTTAGGTTTAGATTTAGGTTTTATTTTAGGTTTTATTTTATTTTTAGTTTGTTTTATTTTAGTTTAAGGTTTATTTTATTTATTTATTTATTTTAGGTTTTTTTAGTTTAGGTTTAGGTTTAGGTTTTTTTGAGTTTAGGGTTTAGGTTTTATTTAGGTCTTATAGGGTTTAGGTTTAGAGTTTAGGTTTAATTATTTAGTTTAGTTTTTTTAGGTTTAGTTTAGGTTTAGTTAGGGTAGGTTTTAGTTTAGTATAGTTTAGTTTAGTTTTTTTAGAGTTTAGGTTTAGGTTTAAGTTTAAATTTAGGGTTTAAGTTAGAGTTTAGGTTTAGGTTTTATTTTCTTTTTAGGTTTTAGGTTTTAGTTAAGTTTAGTTTAGCTTTAGATTAGGTTTATTAGTTTTTTTAGGGTTTAGTTTAGTTTTAGGGTTTAGTTTATAGTTTAGTTTTTAGGTTTTGGTTTTAGTTTAGGTTTAGGTTTAGGGTTAGGTTAGGTTTAGGGTTTAGAGTTGGGTTTAGGTTTAGGGTTTAGTTTTAGTAGTTTAGGGTTTAAGTTTAGGGTTTAGGTTTAGTTTTAGTTTAGGATTTAGGTTTAGGTTTAAGTTTATGGTTTATTTTATTTTATTTATTTTATTTTATTTTATATTTTAGGTTTTTATTTTTTGCTTTAGTTTAGGTTTTATTTTTTATTTAGGTTTATTTTGGGTTTATATTTTAGGTTTAGGTTTTATTTAGTTTTATTTATTTTATTTTAGGTCTTTTATTTAGGTTTATTTAATTTTAGTTTAGTTTAGGTTTTATTTATTTTTTAGTTTTATTTAGTATTTATTTTCTTTTAGGTTTAGATTTAGGTTTTAGTTTTGTTTTACTTTATTTATTTTTTTATTTTATACAAGTTTAGGTTTTTTATTAATTTATTTTAGGTTTTATTTAGTTTTTAGGTTTTTTAAATTTTAGGGTTTAGGTTTATGGTTTTAGGTTTATTTTATTGGTTTAGGTTTTATAGTGTTTAGCTTTAGTTTAGGGTTTTTTTTAGGTTTAGGTTTGGGTTTAGGTTTATTAGTTTAGGGTTTATTTAGTTTGGTTTAGGTTTTTGGTTTAGGGTTTATTTTAGTAAGATTTAGTGTTTAGGGTTTAGGGTTTAGGTTTATTATTTTTAAAGTTTAGGGTTTATTTTATTTTAGTTTTAGATTTATTTAGTTTATTATATTTATTTTAGTTTATTTTATTTTTATTTTATTTAGGTTTACTTTTTTTATTTTATTGCATATTTATTTTATTTTATTTTATTTTTTAGGTTTAGGTTTAGGTTTATGTTTATTTTTTAGTTTAGTTTTATTTTTATTTTTTTTTTAGGTTTAAGTTTTATTTTTTAGTTTTTGGTTTAGGTTTAGGTTTTTATTTTATTTTTTTAGGTTTAGGTTTTAGGTTTTTATTTTAGGTTTATCTTTAGGTTTTTATTTTTAGTTTAGGTTTAGTTTATTTTAATTTATTTTATTTTATTTGGTTTAGGGTTTAGTTTATTTTAGTAGGTTTAGGTTTAGATTTATTTAGTTTAGTTTAGTTTAGATTAGTTTAGGTTTTTATTTTGTTTATTTTAGGTTTAGTTTTTTTAATGTTAGGTTTAGGTTTTTTTTTTTATTTATTTTTTAGGTTTATTTTTTTTATTATTTTTATTTAGTTTTTATTTTATTTTATTTAGGTTTATTTTATTTTTATTTTACATTTAGTTTTTATTTTATTTATTTAGTTTTATTTTATTTTAGTTTAGTTTATGTTTTATTTATTTTAATTTAGTTTGTATTTATTTTTTATTTATTTATTTTAGGTTTAGGTTTTATTTTGGGTTTTATTTTATTTTATTTTTATTTTATTTATTTTAGTTTTAATTTATTTTATTTTTAGGTTTTATTTAGTTTAAGTTTAGGTTTTAGGGTTCAGGGATTAGGGTTTATGGTTTAGGGTTTAGGGTTAGAGTTTTTTTTTTATTTATTTATTTAGAGTGTTTAAAGTTTAGGGTTTAGGGTTTAAGTTTTAGTTTAGGGTTTAGGGTTTTTAGTTTTTTTTCTTAATAGATAACAAAATCTTATTTTTGATTTGATCAACCAGGTAACACACCAAGTTTTTTAGGATAGAAGCGATGACAAAGATCCAAAATGAGCACGCATAAAGTAAAATCAAAAACCCTAGATAACTAGAATCATCTCTTAAAGACAGTTATAAGCGAGATTAAATCGATCATTCTTTATCTTTAGTTCCAATCGAACCACCCAAGCTTCTTGGACCCACCATCATATCTTGATCTCTCCCTTTATTTTTTTTATCACTCTTTTTTAGGTGACTTCACTCCTTTATCCCCATCACGGTTAATCCTAGCTTATTTATTTTAGATTGAGCAGTTGGTGATGTTATCAAGGTTATTTCTTAGGGTTTAGGTTTAAGTTTAAGTTATTAGGTTTTAGGGTTTAGGTTTATTTTTTTAGTTTATTTAGTTACTTTAGGTATAGGTTTAGGGTTTGGTGTTTATGGTTTAGGGTTAGGGTTTAGGGTTTAGGTTTTAAGATTGAGGGTTTAGGGTTTAAGGTTTAGAGTTTTAGGATTTATGCTTTTAGGGTTTAGGTTTTAAGGTTAGGGTTTAAGGTTTAGGGTTTAGGGTTTAGAGATTAAGGTTTAGGGTTTAGGGTTTAGAGTTTAAGGTTTAAGGTTTAGGGTTTAGGGTTTAGGGTTTAAAGTTTAGGGTTTAGGGTTGTTAGTCTAGTGTTATAAATTTAGGGTTCTTTTTATTTATTTAAGTTTATTTTATTTTTTATTTTTCTTTAGGTTTATTTTTTTATCTTAGTTTAGTTTAATTTATTTAATTTAGTTTAGTTTTTTTTTAGGGTTAGGCTTAGGTTTAAGTTTATTTTTTAGTTGAGTTTTATTTTTATTTTATTTTTAGGTTTAGGTTTATGGTTTTAGGGTTTAGAGGTTTAGTGTTTAGGGTTTTAGTTTTAGGTTTTAGCATTTAGTTTATTAGTTGCTTTAGTGTTTTTTTAGGGTTTGGGTTTAAGGTTTAGGGTTTTGGATTTTGGGTTTATGGTTTAGGGTTTTAGTGTTTGGGGTTTAGGGTTTAGGGTTAAGGGTTTAGGGTTTGTTTTAGGGTTAGGGTTTTTTTTCAATGTTTTGAATTTTTTATTTATTTTTATTATCTTATTTTTAGGGTATAGGATTTGGGTCTAGGGTTTAGGATTTAGGTTTTTGGTTTAGGGTTCAGATTTTAGTTTATGGTTTAGAGTTTTTATTTTTATTCTTATTTTTTTATTTAAAAGAGAACAAATTCAGATTCAACATTTCTTCTTTGTAATTTCATCAACCAAGTAACACCAAGTTTTCTAAGGCACGAGCGATGACATAGATAAAAAATGTGCATGAATAGTTCAAATCAAAACCCTAGATAGGTCTCTCTTTAGACAGTTCCATAAGTATTAGATCGGATCGTTCTTGATTTCTCTAGTTCCCATTAGAACAACTTTATCAGTAGCGGATCCCATCATATTGATCTCTAGGCACTACCAGTATAACCTCCGTCGGTCCTCCCATCCATTTGCTACCACCACCTCCATATCAAGACCTCAGAGCCCACCACCGCGATAGCTTTGCCTCAACAGCCTCCACCTTTAGATCTAGGCGGGTTTGGTGATGTTCTACCATCAATTTACTGCCCATTCCAATGATTTAGGTTTATTAGGTTTTAGGGTTTAGGTTTATTTTTTAATTTATTTATTTACTTTATGTTTAGGTTTAGGGTTTGGGGTTTAGGGTCTAGGGTTTAGGCTTTAGGGTTTATGTTAGGGTTTATGGTTTAGGGTTTAGCATTTAGGTTTAGGGTTTAGGGTTTAAAGTTTAGGGTTTAACATTTTTTAGGGTTTAGGGCTTAGGGTTGTAGGTTTAGGGTTTATGGTTTAAGGATTAGTATTTAGGATTTAAGGTTTTTTTCTATTTTTTTAATTAAGTAAACTGGTAGGTTTAGGTTTATTTAGTATATTTAGTTTATTTTTAATATATTATAGTTTACTTTATTTTTTATTTTTATCTAGGTTTATTTTTTATTTTTTATTTAGTTTAATTTATTTATTTTAGTTTAACTTATTTTAGTTTAGGAATTTTATTTTAGTTTATTCTTTAGGTTCAGATTTAAGTTTATGTTAATTTTTTAGTTGAGTTTTATATTTATTTTATATTTTAGGTTTAGGTTTAAGTATTTTTTTTTAGGTTTAGGTTTTAGGTTTTTAATTTAAGTTTATTTTTAGGTTTTAGGTTATTATTTTAAGTTTATTTTAGTTTAGGTTTAGGCTTATTTTACTTTATTTATTTAATTTTTATTTTAGTTTTGGGCTTTTTTTAGTTTATGGTTTATGTTTTATTTTTTATTTACTTTTTGCATTTATTTTTATGTTTATTTTTTTAGGTTTAGGTTTTTAATTAGTTTTTATTTTATTTTAAGTTTATTTTATTTTTATTTTACCATTAGTTTTTATTTTTTGGGTTTAGATTTTAGGTTTTTTAAATTTAGTTTACATTTTATTTATTTTATTTTAATTTATTTTTATTAGTTTATTTTATTTTATTTTGAATTATAGGTTTAAGTTTTAGTTTAGGTTTTTATTTTATTTTATTTTTTAATTTTATTTAGGTTTATATTTTTTATATATATTTTATTTTAAGGTTTTATTTAGTTTAGGTTTACATTTTTAGGTATTTAGTGTTTAGAGTTTAGGGTTTTTGGGTTTACGATTTTAAAGTTTAGGGTTTAGGGCTTTAAGGTTTAGGGTTTAGGGTTTAGGGTTTAAGCTTTTCAGTTTATGATTCAGGATTAGTTTAGAGTTTAGGGTTTAGTATTTTTAGGGTTTAGGGTTAGCTTAGAGTTTTGGGTTTTAGGTTTTAGGTTTTTGGGTTTAGGGTTTAGGGTTTAGGGTTGGGGTTATTTATGGTTTAAGTTTAGGGTTTAGGTTTAGGGTTAGCTTATGGTTTTTTGTTTAGAGTTTATAGTTTAATTTTAGGTTTAGGGTTTAGGTTTTAGGGTTTAAGTTGTTGGTTTATGGTTGTAGGTTTAGGGTTTAGGGTTAGTTTTAGGGTTTAGGGTTTAGGTTTTAGGG
Source organism: Cymbidium sinense (assembly GCA_021442155.1). Taxonomy (NCBI): domain Eukaryota; kingdom Viridiplantae; phylum Streptophyta; class Magnoliopsida; order Asparagales; family Orchidaceae; genus Cymbidium; species Cymbidium sinense. The sequence goes on along the minus strand of CM038214.1, from coordinate 364,978,917 downwards.
TTCAGGGTTTAGGATTTAGGACTTACGGTTTAGGGTTTAGGGTTTTAAAAAAAATTAAGTAAACTAGTAGGTTTAGGTTAATTTAGTTTATTTTATTTCTTTTATTTTTTTATATGTTTATTTTTTATTTTTATTTAGTTTAGTTTATTTATTTTAAGTTTATTTGTTTAGTTTAGGTTTTATTTTAGTTTATTTTTTTAGGTTTAGGTTTATGTTAATTTTTTAGTTTAGTTTATTTTATTTATTTTTAGGTTTATGTTTAATTTTTTTATTTTAGGTTTAGGGTTTTATTTTATTTTTTTTAGGTTTAAGTTTTAGATTTTTATTTTACATATATCCTTAGGTTTTATTTTTTTTACTTTACGTATAGGTTTATTTTTAGTTTATTTTAATTTATTTAGTTTATGGTTTAGGTTTAGTTTAGTTTAGGTTTAGGTTTAGGTTTTATTTATTTTAGTTTAGTTTATTTTTGTTTAGTTTTAGGTTTTTTATTTTGTTTATTTTAGGTTTAGGATTCTTTTAGTTTTGGGTTTAGGTTTTATTTTTTAATTATTTTTAGGTTTAGGTTTTTATTTAGTTGTTATTTTATTTTATTTTTATTTTACATTTAGGTTTTATTTTATTTAGGTTTTTTCTTTTTAGGTTTATTTTATTTTTAAGTTTCGGTTAAGATTTAGGTTTAGGTTTAAGTTTTAGATTAAGTTTTAATTTTAATTTTTTATTTAGGATTAGGTTTTATTTATTTTATTTTTTTAGGTTTTATTTAGTTTAGGTTTAGGTTTTTTAGGTTGTTAGGTTTAGGGTTCAATGTTTAGGGTTTAGGTTTGAGGTTTAAGTTTGGGGTTTAGGGTTTAGGGTGTAGGTTTGTAGTTTAGGGTTATAGTGTTTAGGGTTTTGGATTTTAGGGTTTAGGGTTTTAGTTTAAGGTTTAGGTTTAGTTTAGGTTTTAGTTAGTTTATTATTTTATTATTTTATTTAGGTTTATGTTTTGTTATTTATTTTATTTTAGGTTTATTTAGTTTAGGTTTTAGGTTTTTTAGGTTTAGGTTTATGGTTTAGGGTTTAGGGTTTAAGGTTTAGGGTTTTGGGTTATAGGTTTTAGGGTTTAGGGTTTAGGGTTTAGGGTTTTAGGCTTTACATTTTAGGTTTAGGGTTTAGGATTTAGGGTTTAGTGTTTTGGGTTTAGGGTTTAGGGTTTAGGTTTGTAGATTTAGGCTGTCGAGTTAGTTTAAGGTTTTAGGTTTTAGGGTTAGGGTTTTTTATTTTTGGTATTTTTATTTTTTACATTAAGTAAACTGGTTGGTTTAAGTTTATTTAGCTTATTTTAGTTTAATTTATTTTTTATTCTTTTTATTTAATTTAGTTAATTTATTATAGTTTATTTATTTTAGTTTAGGCTTTTTATTTTTTTTATTTTTTAGGTTTTGGTTTAGGTTTAGGTTTAGGTTTATTTCTTAGTTTAGTTTTATTTTTATTTTTTTTAGGTTTAGGTTTTCTTTTTTATTTTTAGGTTTAGGTTTAGGTTTTTATCTTATTTTTTAGGTTTAGGTTTTAGGTTTTTATTCTAGGTTTTATTTTTTTAGTTTAAGTTTAGGTTTATTATTAGTTTATTTTATTTTATTTAGTTTAAATTTAGGTTTAGATTTAGTTTATTTTTGGTTTAGCTTTAGGGTTTTATTTATTTTATTTTAGTTTATTTTAGTTTAGGTTTAGGTTTATTTTATTTTTATTTAGGTTTAGATTTTATTTCAGTTTAGGGTTTAGGTTTTATTCTTCATTTATTTTTAGGTTCAATTTTTAGGTTTATTTTTTAGTTTTAGGTTTTTATTTAGTTTTTATTTTATTTTATTTTAGGTTAGTTTTTTTTATTTTACATTTTATTTAGATTTTTTATTCTTAGGTTTATTTTATTTTAAGTTTAGTTTAGGTTTTTATTTATTTTAATATACTTTATTTTAATTTTTTAATTTTATTTTATTTTTAAGTTTAGGTTTAGGTTTAGTTTAGGCTTTTATTTTATTTTATTATTTTATTTTATTTAGGTTTAGGTTTATTTATTTATTTTATTTTATGTTTTATTTAGGTTTTAGGTTCTTTAGAGTTTAGGATTTAAGTTTAAGGTTTAAAATTTAGGTTTAGGGTTTTGGGTTTAGGATTTTAGGTTGGGTTTAGGGTTTAGGATTTGTATTTAGTGTTTAGGTTTAAGGTTTAGGATTTAAGGTTTGGTTTAGGGTTAGTCTTAGGTTAGTGTTAGGTTTAGTGTTTAGGTTTTTTTAGTTTTAGGTTTAAGTTTAGGTTTTTAGGTTTAGGTTTTATTTATAGTTTAGGTTTAGTTTTAGAGTTTAAGTTTATAGTTTTAGGTGTAGAGTTAAGGGTTTAAATTTAGGATTAGGTTTAAGGCTTTTAGCTTTGGTTTAGGTTTAAGTTTAGTTAGGTTTAGGTTTATAGCAGTTTGGTTAATTTAGGTTTAAAGTTTATTTTTTTTATTTATAATTTAGTTTGGTTTAAGTTTAAGTTTAGATTAGTTTAGGTTTAGTTTAGGTTTTAGTTTAGTTTTGGTTAGTTTAGGTTTATAGTTTTAGTTAGATTTAGTTTTAGTTTAGGGTTTAGGTTTAGGTTTAGGTTTTAGGTTAGTTAGGTTTAAATTTTAGGTTTTAGTTTAGAGGTTTAGTTTAGGTTTTAGTTTAGGTTTAGGTTTAGTTTAGGTTTAAGTTTAGGTTAGTTTAGGTTAGTTTAGTTTTTAGGTTTAATTAAGTTTAGGTTATTAGTTTTATTTTAGGTTAGTTTATTTATTTATTATTTATTTATTTATTTAGTTTTTAGGTTTTAGGTTTTAGTTAAGTTTTAATTTACAATTTTTTAGGTTTTAGGTTTAGTTTTGGGGTTTTGGTTTAAGTTTAGGGTTTAGGTTTAGGTTTAGGGTTTAGGGTTTATAGTTTAGGTTTAGTTTTAGTTTAGGGTTTATAGTTTAGGGTTTATAGTTTTAGGGTTAGGGTTTATGGTAGGGTTATTTTTTAGGAGTTTAGATTAGGATTTTTAATTTTTTAACAAAATTTTTAATTTTTTAAAACAAAGAGGTTTAGTTTATAGTTTAGTTTAGTTTAGGGTTTGGGGATTAGTTTAAGTTTAGGGTTTTAGGTTTAGGTTTAGGGTTTAGGGTTTAGGGTTAGGGTTTTAAGGTTCAGGGTTTAGGATTAGTGTTTAGGTTTAGGGTGTAGGGTTAGGGTTTTTTTTTTTAATTTCTTTAATTTTTTTATTTTTTTAGTTTTTTTAAATTATGTAACCTTGTAGGTTTAGGTTTATTTAGTTTATTAAGTTTATTTTTTATTTTAGTTCATTTTATTTTAAATTTTTATTTAGGTTATTTTTATTTTTATTTAGTTTAGTTTACTTAGTTTAGGTTTATTTATTTTTGTTTAGGCATTTTATTTTAGTTTATTTTATAGGTTTAGGTTTAGGTTTAAGTTTTTTTTAATTTAGTTTTATTTTTATTTTATTTTTTAGGTTTAGGTTTTATTTTTTATTTTTTGATTTAGGTTTAGGTTTTTATTTTATTTTTTTGGTTTAAGTTTTAGGTTTTTATTTTAGGTTTATTTTAGGTTTTATTTTAGGTTTAAGTTTATTTTTTAGTTTGTTTTATTTTATTTAGTTTATTTTAGGTTTAGGTTTAGGTTTATTTATTTAGTTTAATTTATCTTTTTTAGGTTTAGGTTTATTTTATTTTACTTTTTAGTTTAGGTTTTTTTAGTTTAGGGTTTAGCTTTTATTTTTATTTCTTTTTTGGTTCAATTTTTGGTTATTTTAGGTTTAGGTTTTATTTAATTTTATTTTATTTTAATTTAGTTTATTTTATGTTTATTTTAGGTTTAGTTTTGTTTTATTTAAGTTTTTTATTTTTTTTAATTTAGTTTAACTTTTATTTTGTTTTAGTCTAGTTTTTACTTTTTATTTTATTTTATATTTTAGGTTTAGCTTTTAGTTTATCTTTTTATATTACTTTATTTTGGTTTATGTTTTTTTATTTATTTTATTTTTTGGTTTTATTTAGTTTAGGTTTAGGTTTTTTGCTTTTTAGGGTTTAGGGTTTATGGTTTAGGGTTCTGGGTTTAGGGTTTGGGGTTTAGGGTTTAGGATTTAGGATTTAGGGTTTATAGTTTAAGGTTTTAGGGTTTAGGGTTTATGGTTTAGGGTTTAGGATTTTTAGGGTTTAATGTTTAGGGTTTAGGGTTTAGGTTTTAGGATTAGTGTTCAAGTTTTAGTTTAGGGTTTAGGGGTTTTTGTTTTTTTAATATAAAACCAATTCACATTCAACATTTCTTCTTTTTGATTTCGTCAACCAAGTAACATAGTATGTTTTCTAAGGCTTAAGTGACGACATAAATCAAAATTGAGCACCCATAAAGCAAATTAAAAACCTTAGAAAATTAGAACCGTCTCTATTATAAAGGCACAGTTCCATAAGTAGTAGATCGGATTGACCGTTCTTCAATTTCACCAGTTCCCATGAGGACCACCCTGACCTCTCGAGTAGAGGGATCCACCATCATATCCGTGATCTCTCATTCCGCTACCACCATGAATGTATCCTTCGTCGCTTCTCCCACCTTGATAATCATGACTGCTCAAACCGCGACCTCCATATCCACTAGCACCTTCAAATCCCACACCACCACTGTGACAACTGCCGCCTCTATTTATGCCTCCAATGCTAGATCTAAACTGAGCCTGGTTGATGGTGATGTACCTGATCAAGGTTCTACTTATTCTTAGGGTTTAGGTTTATTTTTTAATTTATTTAATTACTCTATGTTTAGTTTTAGGGTTTGCGCTTTAGGGTTTGGGGTTTAAGGTTTTGGGTTTAGGGTAGGGTTAGGGTTTAGGATTTAGGGTTTAAAATTTAGGGTTTAGGGATTAGCATTTTATGGTTTATTCTTTTAGTGTTTAGGGTTTAAGGTTTAGGATTTTTTAGGGTTTAGGATTTAGGGTTTTTTAGGGTTTAGGGTTTAGGGTTTAGAGTTTAGGGTATTGGATTTAGGGTTTAAGGTTTTTTAAAAAATTAAGTCAACCAATAGGTTTAGATTTATTTAGTATATTTAGTTTATTTTTTATTTATTTTAGTTTACTTTATTTTTTATTTTTATTTAGGATTATTTTTAATTTGTATTTAGTTTATTTTGTTTATTTTAGGTTTATTTATTTTAGTTTAGGTTTTATATTTTAGTTTATTTTCAGGTTTAGATTTATTTTTTAGTTGAGTTTTATCATTATTATCTTATTTTTTAGGTTTAGGTTTTATTTTTTATTTTCAATTTTAGGTTTAGGATTTTATTTTAGTTTTTTACATTTAGGTTTTAGGTTTTTATTTTTAGGTTTATTTTTAAGTTTTATATTTTAGTATAGGTTTAGGTTTCTTTTTATTTTATTTTATTTTATTTAGTTTAGGGCTTAGGTTTAGTTTATTTTAGGTTTAGGTTTAGGTTTAGGTTTTGTTTATTTTACGTTTAAGATTAGGTTTTATTTATTTCAGTTTAGTTTATTTTAGTTTAAGTTTAGGTTTTTTTAATTTTTTTATTTTAGGTTTAAGATTTTTTTTGTTTATGGTTTAGGTTATATTTGTAATTTATTTTTAGGTTTATTTTTTAGGTTTAGGTTCTCATTTAGTTTTTATTTTATTTTATTTTAGTTTTATTTTATTTTTATTTTATGTTTAGTTTTTATTTTAATTAGGTTTTCTATTCTTAGGTTTATTTTCTATTTTAGTTTAGTTTAGGTTTTTAGTTATTTTATTTTAGTTTATATTAATTAATTTATTTTATTTTATTATTAGGTTTAGGTTTATATTAATTAATTATTTTATTTTATTTTGTTAAGGCTTAGGTTTTTTCATTTATTTTATTTTTAGGTTTTATTTAGTTTAGGTTTAGGTTTGAAGTTTTTAGGTTTTTAGGGTTTAGGGTTTAGGATTTTATGGTTTAGGGTTTAGGGTTAGGGTTAAAGGTTTAGGGTTTAGAATTTAGTGTTTAGGGTTTCTGGTTGGGGTTTAGGGTTTATAGTTTAGGTTTAGTTAACAGGGTTTAAAGTTAATTTGGGGTTTAGGTTTAGGTTTAGGGTTTTAGGCTTTTCGGGTTTAGGTTACGTTTTAGGTTTAGGGTATATGGTTAGTTTAAGTTTAGGTTTAGGTTTTAGGGTGTATATGGTTTAGGGTTAGTTTAGGGGGAGTTTAGAGTTTAGACATAGGGTTTAGGTTTTAGGTTTATAGTTTAGGTTTAGTTATAATTTTAGAGTTTAGAGGTTAGGGTTAGTTTTATGGATTTTTTTAAGATTAAGTACACATATAGGTTTAGGTTTATTTAGTTTATTTTTATTTATTTGATTTTCTATTTTTATTTAGGTATAATTTTTATTTTTATTTAGGTTTATTTAGTTTTATTTTTATTTTATTTTTTAGGTTTAGGTTTTATTTTTTATTTTTAGGTTTAGGTTTAAGTTTTTATTTTATTTTTTTAGGTTTAGGTTTTAGGTTTTTATTTTAGGTTTGTTTTTAGGTTTTGTTTTTAAATTCAGGTTTATGTTTACTTTAAGTTTAGGGTTTAGGTTTTATTTATTTTAGTTTAGGTTTACGTTTATTTTATTTTGTTTATTTTAGGTTTAGGTTTTTTTTATTTTAAGGTTTAGGTTTTATTTTTTTATTTCTTTTTAGGTTTTATTTTAGGTTTATTTTTTAGGTTTAGTTTTTTATTTAGTTTAGTTTTTATTTTATTTTAGGTTTATTTTGTATTTATTTATGTTTGGGTTTTATTTTATTTAGGTTTTTTATTTTTAGTGTTTTTTTAATTTAGTTTAGGTTTTTATTTATTTATTTTAGTTTAGTTTTGATTTTTTTTATTTTTCTTTATTTCTAGGTTTAGGTTTATGTTTAGGTTTAGGTTTAGGTTTTAGTTAATGTTTTTATCTTATTTTATTTTATTTAAGTTTAGGTTTTTTTTATTAATTTTATTTTAAGGTTTTATTTAGTTTAGGTTTAGGTTTTATGGTTTTTTAGTTTTAGGGTTTAGGGTTTAGGGTTTAGGGTTTGGGGTTTAGGGATTAGGGATTAGGGTTTAGGGTTAGTTTTAAGGTTTTGTGTTTAGGATTAGTTTTAGGATTAGAGTTTTATTTTATTTTTTAGGAAATAGGGATAGTGTTATTCCAAAGTTAAAAAAACACATTAGAGAAATCATGTGCTTCTCTAATATGAATCCAGACATGTTTAAGGTTGAAGTCACCGTTTTGAGAAAGCTGAAAAAGAATCGATCATGATTGCTAGGGATGATAGGGATGGTAGTAAAAGAGAGAGATAGGGATATAGTCGGTAATCTTACTATTGTTCCACTTATTATTGACGAAGAGTTCACTTTAGTAACAACAATGGAGTGGGAAAAAAGTAAATCATCAATAGAGCCAGTGTCAATCCAATTATCTTGCCAAAAGAATGAAGTTCCAAAGTTAATCCCCCAAGAAATTAAGGATTCAACCTCTCATTTGATGGAACAAAGTATTTTCCATACATGAGAATCTCCCACTTTATAAGGGCAAATGAGATGGTGCTTACCCTAGCAGTATTTAGCAGTCATGAATTGAGCCCAAAGACTATTGTTGCTTCTAAAATTCCTCCAAGGTTTATAAGAAAAAGCAGTGATAGCTTCCATTGGCTTACGCCAAGCCCACCTTCAGAGTGCGATAGCTTTTATACCAAGAGGTCCAATGCATTCTTTTAGTAGAATTGTTAGAACCCGGAAGAATTTATTAAGGGCTCAATTACATTGGTAATTAATTGGTGACAATGGTTTGAATAAGATATAAAGGCATTGAGTTAAGGGTACACTTAATCAAAGTGAACCTACCACCAAATGAGAGTAAATGAAATTCCCAAATAGAAATTTTATTAGAGATTTTTTAGATTAACTCATCAAAAAGATGTGATCTTTTCTGACCTTTAAAAAGATGAGCACCAAGATATTTAATAGGAAGTTGTTGTTGCTGAAAATTAGTGATTCTCAAGATATGGTTGATCTTATTTCTAGAGATTTCAGAGGAAGGAATGAAACAACTTTTTCCTTTGTTAAGAAAGAGACCACTTTCATTTCCAAACTTATTTAAAAAATTCTTAATATTTTTAATGTGATGAATAGAGGCATTGCAAAAGATAATGAAATCATCAACAAAACTAAGATGAGAGATAGGAAAACCACCCAAGACATGCTTAGATTATTATTGAAAAGGTCATGAAGGCTCCTCGAAAGATATTCAATAGTAATAATAAAAAGAGAGGGAGACAAGGGATCCCCTTATCTTAAGCCATGCATAGAAGGGAAGAAACCTAAGGCCTCACCATTTAGGATAACAGAGAACCAAACATTGCTAATACAATTTTTAATGAGGCTGATAAATTTATTAGAAAAACTAAACAAATGAAGAATTTGGAAGAGGAAATTCCAAGAGATGTTGTCAAAAGCTTTAGAGATGTCAAATTTGAATAGGATGTTACCACCTCTGATAGAAGCATCCAGATCATGAATCAGCTCTTGAGCAAGAAGAATGTTATCAGATATAGCTCTACCTTTAACGAAACCAGTTTGGTTGAGGGAAATAATTTTAGGAAGCGAAATTTATTGGCAATCAATTTAGCAATTAGTTTATGAAAGAAGGTGCAAAGGTGATAAGTCTGAAATCACCCCAAGATTTAGGATTATTAATTTTAGGAATGAGGACAATGAAGTGCTAGAAAAATATCTAGGTAAGGGATTGCCATTAAAGAAATCAACGGCATCGACTAAATCGACTTAATAATAGGCCAATGCTGAAAAATTGAGTCATGTAGCCAAGGCGACAGATTCAGTGTTCATGCTATTAAGAATTCTACCAATCTCGGCTTCCATAGGAACCATATTAAGCAAGTGATTGTCATCATTATTAATTGTTGAGGGAATCAAGTGGGAGTTGGAGATAGCTTCTAAAGGAAGGTTCTTGTTCAATAAGTTTTTAAAATGATGGGTGAAAGAATCTTTAATATCATTATTGTCAGTGATCCAGTTGTCGTTATCACTTTTAATTTTTTTAATAGAGTTTAATGCTCTCTTTTTATGGAAAAGAGCATGGAAATATCTGATTTACGTAGCCATCAATATGTTTGCTAGCGACCTTTTGCCGGTAGGTTTCTTCCATATTAGATAGCTAACCAAGTTATCTTTGGCTTCATTCAATTCCTCAAGTTTAGTATCGGTCAAACAACATTTTCAAGAGAACAAACCAATTGTTCCATATTTTTGATATTGGCAAAGAGATTTTTAAAATGATGCTTGTTCCACCAATTAAGGTTTTGTTTAAGCCTTTTAAGATTAAGCCAGTGGTGAATCATGCCTTTAACAAAATTATTAGGGTGAGGGGGGGGGGGGATCATCTAGTTGATGGAGACAACATTTAAGAAATCAATGTGTTTGATCCACATATTTTGGAATCTGAAAGAGGTAGGGAGGTTAATCTATTAGAGGGATTTATGATTGATATCAAAAGAGGAGCATGATCAGACAAAGTTGCTCAAATCAAGCGAAGTATGAGGCCATTGATTGATCAGAGAGAATTAAAAGAATCCTCAGCCGTTGCAGTCTAGAGTTATGCTAAGTATAATCCAAACTTGAATAGGCTAATATCAATCAGATTACAATCAAGAATCATAATAGAAAATTCTTCCATGTAATGAATATTAGGAGATCAACCTCCCCATCTTTATGAGGAAGATAGAATAGTGTTAAAATCAACCCCTACCAACCAGGGTTTGTTGACCAAGGAGGCAAAGGTTCTTAAATTATCCCAAAGGATGTTCTTACCTACTCTATTACAAGAAGCATAAATAAAGAAACCTAGAGGAGAGAAATCACCCAATGAGATGTGGACATTAACCAACTGATGAAGATCTTGAAGGATAGATATATTGACTAAATTATTTCGAAAACATAAAATTTTATTGCTAATAATATAAAAGAAATTGTGAAAGCCGAGTGTTCTAGCAACATGGTTGATCTTGGAAGAGTGCATGAAAGGTTCAATAACAACAAGTAAGGATATATTATGAATAAGGTAGAGACTTCTAATACGATTATAGACAATGAGAGTCCCAATACCTCAAACATTCCAAATTAGTAAGTTGATCATAATAAAATAAGAAAAGAAAAGAAAAGAGAAAACTAAAGATATAATAAAGCAAGAAGAAAAAGAAAATAGAAACATTTATTTATGGGAAGTTAGGGAAGATCTAGTAGTTCTAGTGGAGCTATTAGTGAATATTTTTGTTTAAGTGATTTTTTTAAAATAGTTTGAAAAGGTCTATCTTTGTCCAAAGAATCACCATCCTAGAGATACTGATTTGTGATATTCAGAATAGGACCTGTATCAGTCATAGCATTTTTAATGGTAATTTCCCCTTCCTCAATGTCAAAATTAGGCTGAGAGAGTGGGTTGGCATGCGTATCACTCTCAAGAGTAGGAGAAGTAGAGGTTCTGAAGCCATTAATAGCGTAGATTTCCAGATCAGTTTCAGAATTAGTTTTCAGATTTTATTCCATCATCAAAGGATCAGCTCCAAAATTTGTTTTCAAATTTTGTTCCATTTGTTCCAACCTCAAATTTCCATTCAATTCACCACTAAGGATCATATGAGTCTCCTTGGGTTCACTAGCCAAGAGGGGTGGGTTAGACTGAATCAAGGTATTGTCTTGAGGAGGCAAATTATTACAGTTAGAAGGACTGATAAACAAGCTATCATTTGCCTCCTCAAGAACCTCATATTATGTCTTTAACTTGCTCAGATTGCTCTCCATTAGACAAAGTAGTGGATACAAAAGGAGTAGGGGTAGGCGTAGGATTCCCATTTTGAGTGACCTTAGGCACATAAGTAAATGATTAGGATCAGAAAAATTTTTCTTTTTAAGTTGTGGATGCAACACAAAACATTCAAATGATCGTGGCCATGAATTTTTCAGTGCAAAAAATAGGAAAATTCTCAAATTCAACTTTATGATTATAATCAAACTTCTCAGAGCCAATCCAAACTTCTTTAGGATGCTTTTTAGAGATATAAATTTCAACCAAAATACAAGCAACAGAAGGTCGTGATCTCGGTGGCACGATCAATTTGAAGAGGTCACCAAAGAGAGCCCCAATCAAAGAGGGATGTGTAACATAATGTATTCTCATATTAGGAAGACTAACCATATAGTAACAATTTGGGATTCCTCTTTTATATCAAAAAGAGGAGACCATTTTAGAAGTCACATTTGATAATTAAAAACAAAGTAGGAGCGACGTGCAAAAACTCTTGAATAATCTAAGTCATTAGAGAGCTAAATTAAAACATCCCTTGGATCAATCAATCCGATAGTGAAAGCACCTGAAAGTTTAAGGCTATGAAAAAAAGATCGGATGTTATTAAGAGTTGGCCGTCGTAAGGAAAATTTACGAACTAAAGTGAATTCATAAGGCTTCACCAACTTTTCCACATCTAGATCCAAACACATAATTGATGGCATGCCACAAAATGAGGTCGAAATCAAATTCACTAAAGCATTAGGGGAAAAGTTCTTACCAGATAATGTGTCCTTAAAGGACTTAATTGCAGTTAGAGTTGTGGATGTTTTCAGATCCACAATTCCATGTAATTCTGATGCCCTAGCGGATGCCTCCAAGATGGAAAAGCACATGGAATGAGTAATGGAAACTCACATGAGAGGCCAATCAGAGACAAACGATAAAAGAAATCGATCGAGAATGATCAAAAAAATAAAAGGAAATCATAATCGGAGGAAGGAAAAATTTAGAGGATTGAGGGGTTATTTAGGTTTTTTTATTTAAGATTTAGGATTTAGGATTTAGGATTTTTATTTAAATTTAGATTTATTTAGATTTATTTAGGATTTAGTGTTTTAGGGTTTTAGGATTTAGGGTTTTTAGATTTAGGGTTTAGGGTTTAGGGTTATAGATATTAAGGTTTAAGGTTTAGGGTTTTATTGGGTTTAGGTTTAGGGTTTAGGGTTTAGGGTTTAGGGTTTGGAGCGTTTAGGGTTTAGGGTTTAGGTTTATTTTTATTTGCTTTTATTTTTTTTATTTTTTTTATTTTTTTCTAAAATTAAGTAAACTAATAGGTTTAGGATTCTTAAGTTTATTTAGTTTATTTTTAATTTATTTTAGTTTATTTTATTTATTCTTTTTATTTAGGTCTATTTCATTTTTTTTATTTTTTATGTTTAGGTTTATCTTTGGGTTTATTTTTTGTTTAATTTTATTTTTATTTTATTTTTTATGTTTTGGTTTTATTTTTTATTTTTTGGTTTAGGTTTAGGTTTTTATTTTAATTTTTTTTCAGTTTTAAGTTTTTATTTTACGTTTATTTTAATGTATTTTGTTTTTAGTTTAGGATTAGGTTTATTTTTAGTTTATTTTATTATATTTAGTTCATGTTTAGGTTTTGGTTTAATTTATTTTAGGTTTAGGTTTAGGTTTTATTTCTTTTAGTTTAGTTTATCTTAGTTTAGATTTACTTTATTCTATTTATGGTTTTAGGTTTTATTTTTAATTTATTTTAAATTATTATTTCATTTTATTTTAGGTTTAGATTTTTTTTAGTTTTTATTTAATTTTATTTTAGGTTAATTTTATTTTTATTTTTGGTATAATTTTTATTTTATTAGTTTTACATTTTAGATTAGTTTAGATTTTTATTTATTTTATTTTAGTTTATTTTTTAATTTTTAATTTCATTTTTTTTTAGATTTAGATTTAGCTTTAGGTTTTAGATTATGTTTTTATGTTTTTTATTTTTTCATTTTATTTTGGTTTTCGTTTATTTATTGGTTTTAGTTTATGTTTTTATTATATTTATGTTTTTTATTCTTATGTTTATTTTATTTTTTAATTTAGTTTAGGTTTATATTTAATTTATTTTAGTTTTTTATTTTTTTTATATTTTTTTATTTTTTGGTTTAGGTTTAGGTTTTATTTCATGTTTTTTATATTATTTTCCTTATTTTATTTAGGTATAGGTTTTTTTATTTATTTTACTTTTAGGTTTTATTTTCTTTAGGTTTAGGTTTTAAGTTGTTATGGTTTAGGTTTTATGGTTTAGTGTTTAGGGTTTAGTGTTTAGGCTTTAGGGTTTATTTTTAGGTTGTAGGGTATAGGGTTTAGTTTAGTATTTAGGTTTAATTAGTTTAGGTTTAGGTTTAGGGTTTTAGGGCTTGGGTTTAGGATTTTAGGTTTAGGTTTATGTTTAGTTTAGTTTATGGTCTAGGGTTTAAGGGTTTAGTGTTTACAGTTTAGGGTTTTGGGTTAGGGTGAGGGTTTAGGGTTTAGAGTTTAAGGTTTATGGTTTAGGGTTTAGAGTTTAGCATTTAGATTTAGTTTAGAGTTGTAGGTTTAGGGTTCAGGGTTTAGGATTAGTTTTAGGTTTTAAAGTTTAGGGTTTAGGGTTTAGGATTTAGTTTAGGTTTAATGTTTAAGGTTTATGGTTTTAAAAATTAAATAATATATTTAGGTTTTAATTTATTTTAATTTATTCTAGTTAATTTTATTTTTTAGTTTTTAGGTATATTTTTATATTTAGTTTATCTTAGGTTTGTTTATTTTAGTTTAGGTGTTTTATTTTAGTTTATTTTTTAGGTTTAGGTTTAGGTTTATGTTTCTATTTTAGTTTAGTTTTATTTTAATTATATCTTTTTTGGTTTAGGTTTTATTTTTTAATTTTAGGTTTTGGTTTAGGATATTATTTTATATTTTTAGGTTTAGGATTTAGGTTTTATTTTAGGTTTAAGTTTAGGTTTTATTTTTAGTTTTTATTTTATTTTTATCTTTCATTTAGTTTTATTTTATTTATGTTTTTTAAATTTAGGTTTATTTTATTTTTTGTTTAGTTTAGATTTTTATTTATTTTCTTTTAGTTTAGTTTTTGTTTTTAATTTATTTTAATTTTTTATTTTATTTAGGTTAAGGTTTTTTATTTATATTTAATTTTTAGATTTAGTTTTATTTAGTTTTTTAGGGTTTTGGGATGAGGGTTTAGGGTTTAGGGTTTAAGGTTTAGGGTTTTAGGGTTTAGGATTTAGGGTTTAGCCTGCGTCAATTTTAATGATTTAGTCAACGTAAAAAAGATGAATTTCAAATAAGGTTGGCCAAATGCACATATGCATCAATTTTAGGGAATTAAATAAGGCATGTCCAAAAGATGAATTTCCACTACCAATCCCCGAGCTTATTTTATTTTTTTATTATATTTTAGGTTTATTTAGTTTAGGTTTATGGTTTAGGGTTTGGGTAAGGGTATAGGATTTAGTGTTTTAAGGTTTATGGTTTATGGTTTAGGATTTTAGGGTTTGGGATTTAGGGTTTAGGGTTTAGGGTTAGGGTTTAGGATTTAGTGTTTAGGGTTTAGGGTTTAGGATTTAGGTTTTTTTTAATTAAAAAGATTTAGGGTTTAGTTAGTTTAGTTAGTTTAGTTTAGTTATTATTATGTTTTAGTTATTATGTTTATTAGTTAGTTATTAACTTTATTTAAGGTATTTTATTTATTTTATTATTATTTTTATTATTTTAGTTATTAATTTTTTGTTTGAGGTTTATTTGCTTTTAGGTTTAGTGTTTATTTGGGTTTATTAGGTTATTATAGAGTTTTAGTTTAGTTTTAGTTTTGGTTTTATTTAATTTTAGTTTTTTTTTTTTTTTTTTATATTTTTAGTTAGTTTTAGTTTATTTTTTATTTAGTTATTAGTTTAGGGTTTATTTTTAGTTTTGGGTTTTATTAGCTTTATTTTATTAGTTTTAGTTTATTAGTTATTCTTAGTTTAGTTAGTTTTATTAAGTTTATGGGTTATTTTAGTTTAGTTTTAGTTTTGGGGGTTTTAGGTTTTAGTTTTGTTTAATTTTTATTTAGTTTAGTTATTAGGTTTTATTTGCTTAGTTTTATTAGTTTAGGGTTTAATTTTTATTTTACTTATTTATTATTATTATTATTACTATTATTATTATTATTATCATTATTATTATTATTATTATTATTATTAGTTTAATTAGTTTTTTTTAGTTTATTATTTTATTATTATTATTATTATTATTATTTTATTTTAGTCAGTTTAGTTTATTTATTGGGGTTTAATGGTTTTAGTTAGTTTATTAGGTTTTAGTTTATTATTAGTTTTAGTTATTTTTATTAGTTTTACTTTTTAGGTCTATTATTAGTTTTATAATTATTTATTTAGTTAATTTTATTAGTTTTAGTTAGGTATTATTATTAGTTTTATTATTATTATTAGTTTAATTTTATTTTATTAGGTTGGGATTTAGGGTTTAAAGTTTGCTTAGGGTTTAGGGTTATATTAGGGTCTAGGGTTTTAGGGTTTAGGCTTCAAGGTTTAAGGTTTTTAGTGCTTAGGGTTAGTTTAATGTTTAATCTTTAGGGTGTTAGGGGTTAGGGTTTAAGGTTAGGGATAGGGTATAAGGTTTAGGGTTTAGGGTTTAGTGTTGTAGGTTTAGGGTTCTATGTTTAGGGTTTTGGGTTCAGGGTTTAGGATTTAGTGTTTAAAGTTTAGAGTTTAGGGTTTTTTAAATTAAAGCGGTAGGTTTAGGTTTTAGTTTATTTTATTTTTATTTAGGGTTTATTTTTATTTAATTTAGTTTATTTATTTTAGTTTAGGTTTTTTATTTTAGTTTATTTTTTTAGGTTTAGGTTTAGGTTTATGTTTCTTTTTTAGTTTACTTTTATTTTTATTTTATTTTTTAGGTTTAAGTTTTATTATTTATTATTAGGTTTAGGATTTAGGTTTTATTTAGGTTTAGGTTTATGTTTTTATTTTATATTTTTAAGTTTAGGTTTTACATTTTTAGTTAAGGTTTCTTTTTATGTTTTATTTCTTTTGTTTAGGTTTAGGTTTATTTTTAGTTTATTTTATTTTATTTAGTTTAGGGTTTATGTTTAGTTTATTTTAGGTTTAGGTTTAGGTTTTATTTATTTTAATTTAGGTTTAGGTTTAGGTTTATTTTGTTTATTTTAGGTTTAGGATTAGGTTTATTTTTTTTATTTTATCTTTAAGTTTTTTTTTACATTTAGGGTATAGGCTTTATTTTTTATTTATTTTTAGGTATATTTTTTAGCTTTAGGAATTTATTTAGTTTTTATTTTATTTTAATTTATGTTTAGGTTTGATTTTATTTAGGTTTTTTAGTTTTAGTTTTATTTTATTTTTAGTTTAGTTTAGTTGTTTATCTATTTTAATTTAATTTAGTTTTTAGATTTTTTTTATTTTATTTTTAGGTTTACGTTTAGGTTTAGGTTTTTGTTAAAGTTTTTATTTTATGATATTTTTTATTTTATTTAGGTTTAGGTATTTTTTTTAAGAATTATTTAATTTAGGTTTAGCTTTTTAGGTTTTTAGGGTTTAGGGTTTAGGGTTTAGGGTTTAAGGTTTAGGGTTGTAGGTTTTAGGGTTTAGGGTCTTAGGGTTAGTTTTGTTTTAAGGTTTAGGGTTAGGGTTTTAATTATTTGTTTATTTTAAATTAAGTAAATTGGTAGGTTTAAGTTTATTCAATTTATTTTAATTTGTTTTAGTTCACATTATTTTAATTCTTATTTAAGTTTATTTTTATTTCTATTTAGTTTAGTTTATTTATTTAGGTTTATTATTTTATTTTAAGCTTTTTATTTCTGTTTATTTTTTAGGTTTAGGTTTAGGTTTAGGTTTACTTTTAGTTTAGTTTTATTTTTATTTTATTTTTAGGTTTTATTTTTTAGTTTAGGTTTAAGTTTAGGTTTTATTTATTTTAGTTTAGTTGATTTTATTTTAGGTTTAGGGCTATTTTATTTTGTTTATTTTAGGTTTAGTTTTTTTTAAGGTTTAGGCTTTATTTTTTATTCATTTTTAGGTTTCATTTTTAGGTTTATAGTTTAGGTTTAGTTTTTATTTTATTTTTGGTTTATTTTATTTTTATTTTATTTATGTTTTTTTTTTTAAGTTTATTTTAATTTTTTAGTTTAGGTTTTTATTTATTTTATTTTAGTTTAGTTTTTATTTTTTTATTTTATTTTATTTTATTTTTAGGTTTAGAGTTATGTTTATGTTTATGTTTAAGTTTAGGTTTTAGTTTAGGTTATTATTTTATTTTATTTAGGTTTAGGTTTTTTATTTATTTTATTTTTAGGTTTTATTTAGTTTAGGTTTAGGTTTTAGGGTTTAGGATTAGGGTTTAGGGTTTGGTTTAGGGTTTAGTGTTTATTTAGTTTAGGGTTTAGGGGTTAGGGTTTATGGTTTTAAGGTTTATGTTTTTGGGGTTTTGAGTTTAGGGTTACGATTTAGGGTTTAGTGTTTAGGGTTAGGTTTAGAGTTTAGGTTTAGAGCTTATGATTTTTAGTTTAATGTTTAGGGTTTAGGTTTAGGTTTTAGTGAGTTTTAATTATTATAGGTTTAGGCTTTGTAGTTTAGGGTTACTTTTAAGGTTTAGAATTTAGGATTTTGGGTTTGGGATTTTTTTTATAATAAAATAAATAAGTAAACCGTGAGGTTTAGGTTTATTTAGTTTACTTAGTTTATATTTTTTATTTATTTTTGTTTATTTTATTTTTTATTTTAACTTAGGTCTATTTTCTAATTTTTTTTAGTTTAGTTTATTTATTTTAGGTTTATTTTTTTAGTTTAGGTTTTTTATTTTATTTTATATTTTAAATTTAGGTTTATTTTTAAGTTGAGTTTTATTTTTATTTTATTATTTAGGTTTAGCTTTTTAGGATTTTAGGGTTTAGGGTTTACGGTTTAAGGTTTATTGTTTAAAGTTTTAGGGTTTATGGTTTTAGGGGTTATGGTTTAGCCTTAAGGTTTAGGGTTTTAGGTTTTCAGTTTAGTGTTTATGCTTTAGGGTATAGGGTTTTTAGGGTTTAGGGTTTAGGGTTTTTGCTTTAGAGTTTAGATTTAGGTTTAGGTTTTGGTTTAGGGTTTAGGATTTTCAGGTTAGTTAGGTTTTAGTTTAGGGTTTTAGGTTTTAGTGTTTAGGGTTTAGGATTTGGTTTAGGTTTAGGGTTTAGGGTTTAGGATTTAGTATTTAGGTTTATTTTTTAAAATTAGCTAGGTTTAGGGTTTAGGGTTAGCTTAGCTTTAGGGTTTAGGTTTATTTTTTATTTATAATTAAGTTAACCAGGTTTAGATTTAGATTATTTTATTTATTTTAGTTTATTTTATTTTTAATTTTTTAGGTTTATTTTTTATTTTTTATTAGTTTGTTTATTTATTTTAGGTTTATTTATTTTAGTTTAGGTTTTAATTTTGTTTATTTTTTTAGGTTTATGTTTATTTTAGTTGAGTTTTATTCTTATTTATTTTTTAGGTTTTAGGTTTTAGTTTAGGGTTTAGGGTTTAGGGTTAGGTTTAGGGTTTAGGGTTTAGTGTTTAGAGTTAGAGTTTAGGGTTTAGGTTTAAGGTTTTAGGGTTTAGGGTTTATGGTTTAGGGTTTAGGGTTTAGATTTTGAGTTTAGGTTTAGGGTTTTAGGTTTAGGTTTAGGGTTTAGATTTAGGTTTAGGTTTGGGTTTTTTTTAGGGTTTAGGGTTTAGGTTTAGTTTAGGTTTTAGGGTTTAGGGTTTAGGGAGGTTTAGGGTTTATAGTTTAATGTTTAGGGTTCGTTTAGGGTTTATTTTAAAAAAAATAATTAAGTTAATTAATTTAGCTTACATAGTTTATTTATTTTAGTTTATTTTAATTTTTATTTTTATTAGGTATATTTTTTTAATTTTAATTAGTTTAGTTTATTTATTTTAGTTTAGTCTTTTTATTTTAGTTTGTTTTTTTGTTAGTTTATTTTAAGTTGAATTTTCTTTTATTTTATTTCTAGGTTTAAGTTTTGGGTTTTAGGGTTTAGGATTTTAGGGGTTATGGTTTAGTGTTATTATTTAGGGTTTAGGATTTAGGTTCAGGGTTCTTGTTTTAGTTTAGGGTTTTCTTATGTTTTAGGGTTTAGGGTTTAGGGTCTTTTTTAGTGGTAGGTAGTTTAGGGTTTAGGTTTATTAGCTTAAAGGTTTAGGGTTTAGGGTTTTAATTAAAAAGTTTAAGTTTATTTATATTATTTTATTTAAAATTATTTTATTTTATTTTTTATTAGATTTATTTTTATTTTATTTAGTTTAGTTTAATTATGTTAGGTTTATTTATAGGTTTATTTTAGTTTATTTTAGGTTTAGGTTTAGGTTTAGTTGAGTATTATTTTATTTTATTTTTTTAGGTTTAGGTTTTAGGTTTAGGGTTTAGTTTAGGGTTAGGATTTAGGATTAGGGTTTAGGGTTTAGGGTTTAGGGTTTAGGGTTTAAGGGTTTTTAGTGTTTAGGTTTTAGGGTTTAGGTTTTACGGTTTAGTTTTTAGGGTTTATGGTTTTGGATTTAGGCTTTAGGATTTTAGTGTTTAGGGTTTAGAATTTAGGATTTGGGATTTAGGGTTTAGGGTTTATGGTTTAGGTTTAGGTTCTGGTTTAATTTAGGGTTCATGGTTTTTTTAATTAAAAAACCAAGGTTTAAATTTATTTAGTTTACTTTTTATTTAGTTTATTTATTTTAGGATTATTTATTTTATTTTAGGTTTTATTTTAGTTTAGTTTTAGGTTTAGGTTTAGGTTTACATTTTTTTAGTTTAGTTTTTTTATTTAATTTTTTTATGTTTAGGTTTATCTATTTTTTAGGTTTAAGTTAGGTTTTATTTTATTTTTTTAGGTTTAGATTTTAGTTTTTATTTTAGGTTTATTTTAGGTTTATATTTTTTGTTTTGGTTTAGGTTTATTTTTATTTTATTTTATTTATTTAGTTTGGTTTAGGTTTAGATTTTATTTATTTTAAGTTTAGGTTTAAATTTAGTTTATTTTGTTTAATTTAGGTTTAGTTTTTCTTAGTTTAATGTTTATGTTTTATTTTTTTTATTTATTTTAGGTTTTATTTTTTATGTTAATTTTAGGTTTAGGTTTTACTTAGTTTTATTTTATTTTTATTTTAGCTTTATTTTATTTTTATTTTATTTATTTTTTTTTTATTTTGGTTTTCTTTTTATTTATTTTAGTTTAGTATAGGTTTGTTTACTTTAGTTTTATTTTTTATTTTATTTTATTTTTGGTTTAGGTTTAGGTTTAGGTTTTACTTTAGGTTTTTATTATATTTATTTTATTTTACTTATTTTGGTTTATGTTTTTTTATTTATTTTGTTTTTAGGTTTTATTTAGTTTAGGTTTAAGTTATTAGGTTTTTAGGGTTTAGGATTTAGGATTTAGGGTTTAGGTATTTAGGGTTTGGGTTTTAGGTTTAGGGTTTAGGTTAGGGTTTAGGGTTTAGGATTAGGGTTTAGGTTTAGGGTTTAGGGTTTAGTTTCTTTAGGTTTAGGTTTATTTTTTATAGTAGTTCTAATTAATGTAGTTCTAATCCTTTCCTTTTTGATTTAGAATTGAACTATCCTTCTCTAAATTAATCAGGTTCACCTCTTGAGGTTGACTTGGAGCTAAATGACTCTGAGGATCCCATAAGAGAAGTTGTAGGTTTGTTGATCAAAAGTAAAACTTTCCAGCTCATCATTGAAGAAGTCACAAGTCAACCATGGCAAAGTTCTACCTCCTAAGGTAGCACCTCAAGATAAGGGTAAGCAAGTCATTGATTCTATTGAGCAAATAGCCCCTCCATAGGATGCTCCACCCATGGATATGCTTGTGGAAGACTAAGCCAGAGATGATTACAATGTCCTAGCTCACCTTATAAAGTTTCTAGCTAAGTTAAGCATAAATGATGCCCTTGTCTTAACTAAAGAGATGAGCAATTTCTAATCAAGGCCTTAATTGATCTAGAGATATACTTAGCTTAGCTAACCGCTACTAAATAGAAGGCATGACACTCGAAGGACATCTTAGGAGTTACATTCGGTGAAAACTTACTTAGGGATGACCAGAACAACCACCTCTTTATAGTGGATGTTGGCGGTCTAGTATCCAAAGTTTTGGTTGACCCACGTGTACGGTCAAATATTATGAGTCTAAGAACCCTTTCCTACTTGAGGATCGACATCTCCAAACTCTAAAAAAGGATGATGTAGAGTGGATTCAATGAACAAGACGAGAGGGCCTTATGTTGTTTACTTTTGGATGTATAGTGGGTGGGGGGGTACTTTTTAAGGTGATCAAGTACTACATTGAGGTATGTTGTACTATCTCAGAAGATAGAGACATCATCCTACAATAAACCAAATCACATAATAAAGACTCCTTAGGCATGATGGGTCTTCGAATGTACTAGCAAATTTCCCCGACTTTACATTAATGAATAAAGTAGGATTTATATTAAACTAGGTTCTTAAGTTCCTTTTGGATGTAAGCCTCCGTAGTTAATTACATCTTAGCAAATAAAATTTTCTAATAATACTCCTGATTAAAGTAGACAATTATCATCCCCAAACATTTCAAGGTATGACTACTAATGGTTTTTATTTTAGTTTATTTTTAAGGTTCAAGTTTATGTTTAGGTTTTTTTTGTTGAGCTTTATTTTTATTTTATTTTTTAGGTTTAGGATTTTTTTTAGGTTTAGGTTTAGGTTTTTATTTTATTTTATTTTTTTGGTTTAGGTTTCAAGATTTTATTTCAGGTTTATTTTGAGGTTTTATTTTTTAGTTTAGGTTTATGTTTATTTTTAATTTAATTTATTTTATTTAGTTTAGGTTTAGATTTTGTTTATTTTAGGTTTAGGTTTATGTTTGATGTATTTTAGTTTTGTTTATTTTAATTTAGGTTTGGATGTATTTTAGTTTTATTTTTTAGGTTTAGGTTTTTATTTAGTTTTTATTTTATGTTTAGTTTTTGTTATATTTAGGTTTTTTATTTTTAGGTTTATTTTGTTTTTTAGTTTAGTTTAGGTTTTGATTTATTTTATTTTAGTTTTTTAATTATTTTATTTTATTTTATTTTTTAGGTTTAGGTTTAGGTTTAAGTTTAGTTTTATTTTATTTTATTTTTTATTTTATTTAGGTTTAGGTTTATTTATTTATTTTATTTTATATTTTATTTAGAGTTTAGGGCATTAGGTTTTAGGATTTAGGGTTTAGGGTTTCGAGTTTAGGGTTTAAGGTTTAGGATTTAGGGTTTTAGGTTTAGGGTTTAGGGTTTAGGGTTAGAGTTTAGGGTTTAGGGTTTAGGGTTTAAGGTTTAGTGTTTAGCTTTAGGGTTTTAGGGTTTAGGGTTTAAGGTTTAGGGTTTGCTTTGGGTTTAGGGTTAGTTTATGGTTTAAGGTGTAGGCTTTAGGGTTTTTTAGGGTTTAAGTTTAGTTTACGGTTTAGGATTTAGGGTTTACGGTTTAGGGTTAGTTTAGGGTTTTGGGTTTTGGATTTTATTTTTTTATTTAAATTTTAGGTACAAAGTCCTTAGAGGAAAATCTCTAAGCTAATGCTCAAGAAAAAAAAGTCCTAAGGAGATAAGCATCCTAGCTAATACAATAGATAATGCAAATATGCTAATAAAAAAAGAAAGAGAGATCCACCAAAAATAATCCTTGAAATCAGCAGCAATCTTCCTCTGCTCCTTTTGAAGCCAACATAATCAAGCAGCAAAAGTTTCCCAACCTATACCAGGGATCTACAACAAGCTTGAAAAGGGATGAGTACAGATAATAAATAGTTAATTAAGCAAAATATACAAGAGCATAATGCAATAAAAAGATGAAGAAAAGGCTTCGGCTCAATTATAATTATCTTAAGGAGCAGCACCATATGTAAGCATCCAAACTTGAAGTGAAGGGTTACCTCTTGTAGCACCTTATCCA
This sequence comes from Cymbidium sinense, assembly GCA_021442155.1. NCBI lineage: Eukaryota > Viridiplantae > Streptophyta > Magnoliopsida > Asparagales > Orchidaceae > Cymbidium > Cymbidium sinense. The sequence goes on along the minus strand of CM038214.1, from coordinate 364,956,081 downwards.
AATGATCATCACACAAACGCAAAAACTTCAAAAAAATAAATATAACCACAAAACACCCAGTGGTCATATATATTAAACTCAAGTGCAAATAAGGTAACCCACTAGGAAAGCATTAGACCGGAGAGCACCACCAATGCCACCACCAAGAATTGCTAATTAGTAGGAGCAAACCTCACAATATGGGAAAAGGACTAAATAGACACCAAACAAAGGAAAAAGGAGGACCATAGTTGATAAGGTCATTCATTAAACAAACATGCAAAAAACTAGAAATAATAATATCTAGAGGAACAGGAAGACTAACATCAAGAATGTCAGGAAGCAAGGCAACCATCAAAATAGGAAAGGAAAGAAGTTCAACCACAGTCTAGAAATAAAAATCCTAGTAGGTAGAAACCAGAAAAAAAGAATGGGAAAGTAACTAGCCGATTCAAAACATAGACTCAAAAAGATCAGGAAACTTATAACAAAGTAAATACTCTTTTGACCAAACTAGCTAGCTAGAGCACCCAATCTAAGCAGCTAGCAAGGTTCACCACAGCACCAAGACTACCAAAGATTCAAATCAATAGTGTTAGAACCATTAAGATGAAAGATAGAAAGAGTCATCCATTCATAAACATTAAAAAAATCCCAAGGAAAAGTCATAGACAGCAGCCACCAATCCAAATCCAAGGATAGGAGAATCTAGTTTAAACAGCTAGATATATTGCCAAAAATAGAAAAAGTAAGAGCCCTTTAGGATCACAAATAATCCAACAACTAGAGACAGTCTCAAATAAGAACCCTAACAGATTCATCATCAGCGAAGTACAAAAGACATCCAACCAGTAGTTTGCAGCCTTCCAATTTAGAACATAAATAAAAAATGGAACCTCAGTATCACAGAAAGTACACCCAATATTCAGAAGATATAACAATCCAGAAGCATCCAACCTTACACTCATCTAGAATAACACTAAAAAAGGATAGATAGCTGCAAGAAAATAGTTCTCCAAGCTACAAAATAAAATAAAGGTCCACTCCTCTTAGCAGAGCAAAACCAAGAGAGAAAGGACAACCAAAAGCAACTAGAAAAACCATCATGATTAGCAAACAACAAGGTGACAAATAGCCAGCCACAATAGTTTAGGGTTTTAAGGTTTAGGGTTTAGGGTTTAGGACTTTGGGTTAGGGTTAGGGTTAGGGATTAGGAGAGGGTTTATTTGTATAGGGTTAGTTTAGCATTTATGATTTAGTGTTTAGCATTTTTAGGGTTTAGGGTTTAGGGTTTAAGGTTTATGATTTATTGTTTTAATGGTTTAGTGTTTAGGGTTTAGGGTTTAGGTTTAGGGTTAGGTTTAGGGTTTGCAGTTTAGGGTTTAGTATTTAGGCTTTAAGGTTTTTTAGGGTTTAGGGTTTAGGGTTAGCTTAGGGTTTAGGGTAAGTTTATGGTTTAGGGTTTAGAATTTTTTAGGGTTTAGGATTAGTTTAGGGTTTAGGGTTTTTTTTAATTAAGTAAACTGGTAGAAGTAGGGTTTAGGGTTTCTTTTAATTAAGTAAACCATTTAGTTTAAGTTTATTTATATTATTATTTATTTATTTTAATTTATTTTATTTTTTATTTTTGTTAAGTTTATTTTTTATTTTTATTTAGTTTAGTTTAATTATGTTAGGTTTATTTATTTTAGTTTAGGTTTTTTTATTTTAGTTTATTTTTTAGGTTTAGGTTTAGGTTTATTTTTTAGTTGAGTTTTATTTTTATTTTATTTTTTTAGGTTTTAAGTTTTTAGGTTTTTAGGGTTTAGGTTTAGGGTTATGATTTAGGGTTTGGGTTTATGATTTAGGGTTTTTAGTATTTAGGTTTTAGGGTTTAGGGTTTACGTTTTAGGGTTTAGGGTTTAAGATTTTGGATTTAGGGTTTAGGATTTTATTGTTTAGGGTTTAGGATTTAGGATTTAGGGTTTAGTGTTTATGGTTTAGGGTTTAGGGTCAACTTATGGTTTAAGGTTTAGGGTTCATGGTTTTTTTTAATTAAGTAAACCAATAGGTTTAGATTTATTTTGTTTACTTTTTATTTATTTTAGTTTATTTATTTTAGGACTATTTATTTTATTTTAGGTTTTAATTTTAGTTTAGTTTTTAGGTTTACATTTTTTAAGTTTAGTTTTATTTTTATTTAATTTTTTAGGTTTAGGTTTTATCTATTTTTTTTAGGTTTAAGTTTAGCTTTTCATTTTATTTTTTTAGGTTTTGATTTTAGTTTTTCATTTTAGGTTTATTTTTAGGTTTTATTATTTTGTTTTGGTTTAGGTTTATTTTTTGTTTATTTTATTTTATTTAGTTTATGGTTTAGGTTTAGATTTTATTTATTTTAGTTTAGTTTATTTTAGTTTAGGTTTAAATTTATTTTATTTTGTTTAATTTAGGTTTAGTTTTTTTTAGTTTAATGTTTATGTTTTATTTTTATTTATTTTTAGGTTTTATTTTTATGTTTATTTTTTAGGTTTAGGTTTTTATTTAGTTTTATTTTATTTTATTTTAGGTTTATTTTATTTTTATTTTACATTTAGTTTTTTTATTTAGGTTTTTTATTTTTAGGTTTCTTTTTTTTTTTTAGTTTAGTATAGGTTTTTTTTTCTTTTACTTTAGTTTTTATTTTTATTTTATTTTATTTTTTGGTTTAGGTTTAGGTTTAGGTTTTACTTTAGGTTTTTATTATATTTATTTTATTTTACTTTATTTTGGTTTATGTTTTTATATTTATTTTGTTTTTAGGTTTTATTTAGTTTAGGTTTAGGTTTTTAGGTTTTTAGGGTTTAGGGTTTAGCATTTAGGATTTAGGAATTTAGGGTTTAGGGTTTTAAGGTTTAGGGTTTAAGGTTAGGGTTTAGGGTTTAGGATTAGAGTTTAAGGTTTAGGGTTTAGGGTTTAGTGTTTAGGCTTTAGGCTTTAGGTTTATTTTTTATTGTAGTTCTAATCATAACTATTGTAGTTCTAATACTTTCCTTTCTGATTTAGAATCAAACTATCCTTCTCTAAATTAATCAGGTTCACCTCTTGAGATTGACTTGGAGCTAAATGACTCTGAGGATCCCATAGGAGAAGTTATAGGTTTGTTCGATCATAAAGTAAAACTTTCCACAAGCTCATCATTCGAAGAAGTCACTGAAGTCAACTTACACAATGGCAAAGTTCTACCTCCTAAGGTAGCACCTCAGGATAAGGGTAAGCAAGTCATTGATTCTAGTGAGCAAATAGCCACTCCATAGGATGCTCCACCCATGGATATGCTTGTGGTAGACCAAGCCAGAGATGATTACAATGTCCTAGCTCACCTTATAAAGTTTCCAGCTAAGTTAAGCATAAATGATGCCCTTGTCTTATCTAAAGATATGAGGCAATTTCTAATCAAGGCCTTACTTGATCTAGAGATATACTTAGCATAGCTGACCGCTACTAAAGAGAAGGCATGCCACTCGAAGGAGATCTTAGGAGTTACATTCAGTGATGAAAACTTACTTCTAGGGATGATCGAGAACAACTGCCTCTTTACATTATAGTGGATGTTGGCAGATACAGGCTATCCAAAGTTTTGGTTTGACCCGTGTACCGTCAACATTATGAGTCTAAGAACCCCTTCTTTGAGGATCGACATCTCCAAACTCTAAAAAGAAAGGATGATGTTGAGAAGATTCAATGAACAAGATGAGAGGGCCTTATGTTGTTTACTTTTGGATGTATAAGTGGGTGGGAGGGGGGGGGTTACTTTTTAACGTGATCAAGTACTACATTGAGGTATGCTGTACTATCTCAAAAGATAGAGACATCACCCTACAATGGACCAAATCACGTAATAAGGACTCCTAAGGCATGACGTGTCTTCGAATGTTCTAGCAATTTTCCCCGACTTTACATGTATGAATAAAGTAGGGTTTATATTAAACTAGGTTCTTAACTTCCCTGAGGCAAGCCTCCGTAGTTAATTACATCTTAGCAAATGAAATTTTCTAAGAATACTCTTGATTAAAGTAGACAATTATCATCCCCAAACATTTCAAGGTAAGACTACTAAAGGTTTTTATTTTAGTTTATTTTTAAGGTTTAAGTTTATGTTTATGTTTTTTTTGTTGAGTTTTATTTTTATTTTATTTTTTAGGTTTAGGATTTTTTTTTAGGTTTAGGTTTAGGTTTTTATTTTATTTTATTTTTTTGGTTTAGGTTTTAATATTTTATTTTAGGTTTATTTTGAGGTTTTATTATTTATTTTAGGTTTAGGTTTATTTTTAATTTATTTTATTTTATTTAGTTTAGGTTTAGGTTTAGTTTATTTTAGGTATAGGTTTATGTTTGATGTATTTTAGTTTTGTTTATTTTAGTTTAGGTTTGGATTTATTTTATTTTATTTTGGTTTGGGTTCTTTTAGTTTAGTGTAAGTTTATGTTTATTTATTTTAGGTTTATTTTAGATTTTTAGGTTTAGGTTTTATTTAGTTTTTATTTTATTTTATTTTATTATGTTTAGTTTTATTATATTTAGGTTATTTATTTTAGGTTTATTTTAGTTTAGTTTAGGTTTTATTTATTTTATTTTAATTTTAAATATTTTATTTTATTTAAGTTTAGGTTTAAGTTTTATTTTATTTTATTATTTATTTCATTTAGGTTTAGGTTTTATTTATTTTATTTTAGGTTTAGGTTTTAGTTTAGGTTTAGCATTTTAGGATTTAGGGTTTAGGTTTAGAGGTTTAAGTCCAGGATTAGTTTAGGGTTTGGGTTTAGGGAAGTGTTGAGTTTAGGGTTTAGGGTTTAGGGTTTAAAGTGTTAGGTTTAGGTTTAGGATTTAGGGTTTAGGGTTTATTTGGGTTTGGGTTGGTTTTATGGTTTAGGTGCTTTAGGTTTTATGATTTAAGGTTAGTTTATGGTTTAGGGTTTAGGGTTTCGGGTTTAGGGTTATTTTAGGGTTTAGGGTAGGGTTTTAGGGGTTTTTTTTGGAAATTAGAATAATTTTATTTCCCCAAAGAAAATGTAAAAAATTCCTTAGAGGGGCAAAATCTCTAAGCTAATGCTCAAAGAGCTACAAAAAGTCCTATAGAGAATAGCCTCCTAGCTAATACAATAGATAATGAAAGTATGCTAAAAAAAAAAGAAACATAGATCCACCAAAAATAATCCTTGAAATTAGCAACAATCTTCCTCTGCTCCTTTTGAAACCAACATAATCAAGCAGCAAAAGTTTCCCAACCTGTACCAGAGATCTGCAACAAGCTTGTAAAGGGATGAGTACAGATAATAAAATAGTTAATTAAGCATAAAATACAAGAGTATAAAGTAGTAAAAAGATGAAGAAAAGGCTTAGGCACAATTATGATCGTCTTAAGGAGCAGCATCATATGTAAGCATCCAAACTTGAAGTGAAGGGTTACCTCTTGTAGCACCTTATTTAATGATGATCATCACATAAACCTGCATAAAACTTCAAAAAATACATATAACCACAAAACACCCAGCAGTCATATATATTAAACTCAGCAAAGCAAATAAGGAGGTAACCCACTAGAAAGCATTAGACTAGAGAGCACCACCAAAGACACCACCAAGAATTGCTAACACAATTTGGAGCAAACCTCACAATATGGGAAAAGGACTAAATAGACACCAAACAAAGGAAAAGGAGGACCATAGTTGATAAGGTCATTCATTAAACAAACATGCAAAAACTAAAATAATAATATCAGAGGAACAAGAAGACTAACATCAAGAATGTTTGGAAACAAGGCAACCATCAAAATAGGAAAGGGAAGAAGTTCAACCACAGTCTACAAATGAAAATCCAAGTAGGTAGAAACCAGAAAAGAAGAATGGGAAAGTAACTAGCCGATTCCAAACATAGACTCAAAAAGATCAGGAAACTTATAAAAAAGTAAATACACTTTTGACCAAACTAGCTAGCTAGAGCACCCAATATAAGCAGCTAGCAAGGCAGTTCACCCTGCAAGCCACCAAGACTGCCAAGGATTCAAATCAATAGACTTAGAACCATCAGGATGAAAGATAGAAAGAGTCATCCATTCATAAACATTAAAAAAATCCCAAGGGAAAGTCATAGACAGCAGCCACCAATCCAAATCCAAGGATAGGAGAATCTAGTTTAAACAGCTAGATATAATAGCCAAAAATAGAAAAAGTAAGAGCCCTTTAGGATCACAAATAATCCAACAACCAGAGACAGTCTCAAATAAGAACCCTAACAAATTCATCATCAGCCAAGTCCAAAAGACCTCCAACTAGTAGTTTGCAGCCTTCCAGTTCAGAACACAAATAAAAAATAGAACCTCCGTTTCACAGAAGGCACACCCAACATTCAGAAGGTATAATAATCCAGAAGCATCCAACCTTACACTCATCTAGAATAGCACTAAAAAGGATAGATAGCCATAGGAAAATAGTTCTTCAAGCTACAACCAAAAAATAAAGAGCCCTTAAGGTCACACAACTCCTCTTAGCAGCAGGAGCAAAACCAAGAGAGAAAGGACAACCAAAAGCAACTAGAAAAACCATCATGATCAGCAAACAACAAGGTGACAAATAGCCAGCCAAAATAACTGAGGCTTTCAAGGTTTAGGGTTTAGGGTTTAGGACTTTGGGTTAGGGTTAGGGTTAGGGATTAAGGTTTAGGTAGGATTTAGGTATAGGTTAGTTTAGCATTGATTTAGGTTTACATTTTATGGTTTAGGTTTAGGGTTTAAGGTTTATGATTTATGGTTTAAGGGTGTGTAGGTATAGGAGGGTTTAGGGAGGTTTAGTGGAGTTTGATTAAGATTTAGTTTAAGGTTTTAGGGAGGTTTAGGAGTTTAGGGTAAGTTTATGGTTAGGGTTTAGAATTTTAGGTTTAGGATTAGATGGAAGATTTAGGGATTTTAGTTGTGGTAGTTAGTAGTAGTTAGGTCAGGGAGTAGAGGTTGGTTTGGAGAGGTTAAGGGCACAAGGCACAGTTTAGGGTTTGAGGTTTGTGGATTTAGGATCAGTGGTAGGTTTAGGAGGGTTGGGTTAGGCTCAGGTTAGGGAGGGTTTAGTGGGTTAGGTTTGAGGTTAGTAGGGTTTAGGTTTAGGTTTTTGTGGTGAAGGTTGTAGGTTTAGGGTTTATGCTTTAGGCTTTAGGGATTTGGGTTTAGGATTTTAGGGTTATGGGTTTAGGGTTTATGGTTTAGGATTTTTCTTAAAATTAAGTAAACAGATAGGTTTATGTTTATTTAGTTTATTTTTTATTTATTTTAGCATATTTTTTATTTTTTATTTTTATTTAGGTTGATTTTTTATTTTTATTTAGTTTAGTTTATTTATTTTAGTTTAGGTTTTTTATTTTAATTTATTTTTTATGTTTACTTTTCAGTTTAGTTTTATTTTTATTTTATTTTTTAGGTTTAGGTTTTATTTTTTATTTTTAGATTTAGGTTTTTCTATTTTATTTTTCTAGGTTTAGATTTTAGGTTTTTATTTTAGGTTTATTTTTAGGTTTTATTTTTAGTTTAGGTTTAGGTTTTTTTAGTTTATTTTTTTAATTTACTTTAGGTTTAGGATTAGATTTAGTTTTTATTTTTTTTAGTATAGTTCATTTTAGTTTAGGTTTAGGTTTAGGTTTATTTTATTTATTTTAGATTTAATTTTTTTTTAGTTTAGGGTTTTGGTTTTTATTTTATTTAGGTTTAGGTTTTATTTATTTATTTTATTTTTAGGTTTTATTTAGTTTAGGTTTAAGTTTTTAGGTTTTTAGGGTTTAGGATTTAGGGTTTAAGGTACAAGGTTAGTTTATGGTTTAGGGTTTAGGGTTGTAAGTTTAGGGTTTAAGGTTAGTTTTAGGGTTTATGGTTTAGGGTTTAAGGTTTAGGTTTTTTTTAAAAAGAATATTAGGTAAACCATTATATTTAGGTTTTTTAGTTTATTTATTTTATTTTTTATTTATTTAATATTATTTAATTTTTTATTTGAATTTAGATGTTTTTTATTTTCTTTAGTTTGGTTTATTTATTTTAGTTTAGATTTTTATTTTAGTTTATTTTTTAGGTTTAAGTTTTCGTTTATGTTTATTTTTTAATTTAGTTTTATTTTAATTTTTATTTTTAGGTTTAGGTTTTCTTTTTTATTTTTTTAAGTTTAGGCTTTGGTTTTAGGTTTGGGGTTTTAGGTTTAAGTTTAAGGTTAGTGTTTTTTTTTAGGGTTGTTTTTATTTTTATTTTTATTTTTTTTAAATTAAGTATTAAGTTTTATTTAGTTTATTTTTTATTTATTTTAGTTTAATTTACTTTCTATTTTTATTTAATTTAGTTTATTTATTTTAGGCTTATTTATTTCAGTTTAGGTATTTTATTTTAGTTTATTTTTTAGGTTCAGGTTTAGGTGTAGATTTATTTTTATGTTTAGTTTTATTTTAATTTTTTTTAGGTTTAAGTTTTATTTTATATTTGTAGGATTAGGTTTTGGTTTTATTTTATCTTTTTAGGTTTAGGTTTTAGGTTTTTATTTTACGTTTAATTTTAAGTTATAATTTTTAGTTTAGGTTAATTTTATCTTTAGTTTATTTTATTAAATTTAGTTTAGGTTTAGGTTTAGGTTTTATTTATTTAATTTAGTTTATTTTAGTTTAGGTTTATGTTTATTTTATTTTATTTATTTTATTTCTATTGTAGTTTTAGGCTTTTTTCTTTAGTTTATGGTTTACGTTTTATTTTTTTATTTTTTTTAGGTTTCTTTTGGTATATGTTTAGCTTTAGGTTTTATTTAGTTTTTTTATTATATTTTATTTTATTTTAGTTTTATTTTTATTTTTTAGGACTAGTTTAGGTTTAGGGTTAAGTTTAGGGTTTGTGGTTTTAGGGTAGTTTAAGGTTGGGGTTTAGGGTTTGGTTTGGGGGGTTTAGGTTTTAGTTTAGGTTTAGGGTTTAGGGTTTAGTGGTTTAGGGTTTAGGGTTTAGGGTTTAGTTTAGAGTTTAGGGTTTAGGTTTAGGTTTAGGTTTTTAGGGGTTAGGTCAGGTTTAGGATTAGGTTTTATTTTTTTATTTTTTTTATATTTTAAAAGTAAGCAAACAGTTAGGTTTGTTTATTTAGTTTATTTCTTTAGTTTATTTTAATTTTATTAAGTTTATTTATTTAATTTTCATTTTAATTTAGTTTGTTTTAGTGTTAAGTTTAGTTAAGTTTATTTTTTAGTTTAGTATTATTTTTATTTTATTTTTTAGGTTTAGGTTTTATTTTTATTTTTTAGGGTTTCGTTAAGGTTTTTTGGGATTAGGTTTAAGGTGAGTTTTAATGTTTAGGGCTTAGGGTTAAGGTTTTTTTGATTTGTTATTATTTTTTATTTTTATTTTTTAAATTAAGTATACCAGGTTTAGGTATTATTTAGTTTGTTTTAATTTATTTTAGTTTAATTTACTTTTTTATTTAATTTAGTTTATTTATTTTAGTTTAGGTTTTTATTTTAGTTTATTTTTAGGTTCAGGTTTAGGTATAGATTTTTTTTTATGTTTAGCTTTATTTTAATTTTTTTAGGTTTAAGTTTATTTTATATTTGTAGGATTAGGTTTAGGTTTTGTTTTATCTTTTAGGTTTTATTTTATGTTTAATTTTAGGTTATAATTTTTAGTTTAAAGTTTATTTTAGTTTATTTTTATTATATTTAGTTTAGTTTATTTTTAGGTTTTCTTTATTTAATTTAGTTTATTTTAGTTTTTAGTTTATTTTATTTGTTTATTTTATTTTATTGTAGTTTTAGGTTTTTTCTTTAGTTTGGTTTACATTTTATTTTTTTTTTTTAGGTTTTCTTTTTAGGTATGTTTAGCTTTAGGTTTTATTTAGTTTTAGTATTTTATTTATTTTTAGGTTTTATTTTTATTTTTTACAGTTTAGGTTTTAGGGTTTAAAGTTGGGTTTAGGCTTTAGGATTAGGGTTTTTAGGGTTTAGGGTTTTAGTTTAGGGTTTAGGGTTTAGGTTTGGAGTTTAGGGTTTAGGGTTTAGTAGGTTTAGGGTTGGGTTTAGGTTTTGTGGTTGTTTAGGGTTTAGGTTTAGGGTTTAGGGTTTAGGGTTGTAAGTTTGGGGGTTAGTGTTTAGGTTTTGGACAAGGTTTTTTTATTTTTTTATTTTTTATATTTTTTTAAAAGTAAGTAAACTGGTAGGTTTAGGTTTAATTAGTTTATTTATTTTAGTTTATTTTTAATTTTATTAAGTTTATTTTATTTATTTTATTTTTGTTTTAATTTAGTTTGTTTTTTAGTGTTAAGTTTAGGTTTAGGTTTATTTTTTAGTTTAGTATTATTTTTATTTTATGTTTTAGGTTTAGGTTTTATTTTTTATTTTTAGGTTTTGGTTTATGTTTTTATTTTATTATATTTATTTAGGGTTTAGATTTTTATTTTAGGTTTATTTTTACGTTTTCTATTTTCATTTAGGTTTAAGTTTATTTTTAGTTTATTTTATATTATTTTGTTTAGGTTTAGGTTTAGGCTTAGTTTATTTTAGGTTTTGATTTAGGTTTTATTTATTTTAGTTTATTTAATTTTAGTTTAGGTTCAATTTTATTTAATTTTTTTTAGGGTTAGCTTTTTTTTTATGGGTTTAAGTTTTATTTTATATTTATTTTTAGGTTTATTTTTGAGTTTAGGTTTTTATTTAGTCTTTATTTTATTTTATTTTTATTTTAGGTTTAGGTTTTATTTATTTTAGTTCAATTTATTGTAGTTTCGGTTCATATTTATTTAATTTTAATTTTAGGTTTAGGTTTTAGTTTAGGGTTTTGGTTTTTTTTATTTATTTTATTTTTTATTTTAGTTTAATTTTTTAGGTTTAGGTTTTTATTTAGGTTTTATTTTATTTTATTTTATTTTATTTTATTTTACATTTAGGTTTTCTTTTATTTAAGTTTTTTATTCTTAAGTTTATTTTATTTTTTTTAGTTTAGTTTAGGTTTTATTTATTTATTTTATTTTATTTTATTTATTTCTTTAGTTTATTTAGGTTTAGGTTTAATTTTTTTTTTTATTATTTTATTTTTTAGGTTTAAGTGTTTTTATTTATTTGATTTTTAATTTTTACTTAGTTTAGGTTTAAGTATTTAGGTATTTAGGATTTAGGGTTTAAGGTTTGGCCTTAGGGTTTGGGGTAGGATTTGGGTGGTTTGGTTTTAGGTTTTAGGTTTAGGTTAGGGTTTAGGGTTTAGGGTTTAGGGCCCAGTTTAGTTTTGATTTAGTTTTGGTTTAGGGTTTTGATTTAGGATTTTAGGGTTTAGGGTTTAGGTTTAGATTTTTTTCTTTTAGGGGGTTTATGGTTTAGGGTTTAGGGTTTATTTAGGGTTTATGGTTTAGGATTTAAGGTTTTTTAGGGCTTAGGGTTTAGGGTTTAGGGTTTAGGGTTTAGGGTTTTAGGGTTTAGGGTTTAGGGTTTAGGGTTTAGGGTTTAGGATTTATGGTTTAGGTTGTAGGTTTATGGTTTAGAGTTTAGGGTTTAGGGTTAGTTTTAGAGTTTAGGGTTAGTCTAGGTTTATGGTTTGGTGAGCCTTGTAAATTGGGATTTATAATACTAAAACATATTTCTAAATAAAAATCTACTATGTAGAAATAGAGAGCTTGGAAGATTGGGATTAGAACATGTTATTACATGGTTGAAATGAAATTGTTGTTAAAAAAAAATACTTGTCTTTATCCTAAAAAGATCAATTATTTAGAGTTTTACTTGCTAAAGCAAAAAAAACCAAAAACTATAAATATACATGAACAAATTTGAAGTATTCTTGTTGTCTTCTAAAATTAGGAATGATTAAGCTAATGTTGTTTAGTTTAGATCGACGAGTCTCTAAACTTAAAAAAGAACACTACATAAAATTAATTTACATGTGGCTTTTCAACAAACTTTAGATTTCAAATAACATCAAAAATTCTTGCACCTAAATGAATATCATCAAATGTAGGAATTATTCTTTACACCATTAAATCAAATTTAAATGAATACATCTAAATGAAGTAACACTGCTACCAAAATAAGAGAAATAGAAAAGATGATGATATTATGTCAGATCTCTCTTAAATCATATTTTTGATGTCATAGATGAGTGTACTAAATCTCTAACATTATGCCACCTATTTATAAGCATTGACTTAGAGTTTTACTTGATCTTTCTTGCTTTTATGTTGAAGCAAATTATTTGTTACATTATATTGTCGTGTTGAGCCTCAAAGTAAGAGTTCTATAGTTTTGGAAATCCTTATGTAGAGATATTGAGTTTGAATTATTCTAGTTACACACTACTTATCAGGAGATTTTGTCAGATACAATCACTATTGTATCTTATTTAACAATACTTTGCATCAAGTCTCCCTAATTCGCTAACATCTCTAGCACAGTCTCAAAGAATTTAAATCCTATTAAAGAAAGCTTTTTAAAGCACAGAGTTAGTTCCTCATCAAATATGCTAAATTGAAAGAGCTACAGTTGAGAAGATAAATCGATTAGAGAGTTCTATTAATAGATAGGTTATCCTATAGAAGATGATTGATCATCGGAACCTAAGTAGATTCTTTCTTCATTTTCCACGAATAGAATCTACCCTTTAGCATCTATGAAACTTGAGAGAGGTCTACTATATATAAAGGTCATACAATTTTATTTATATTAGAGAAATTTAAGCTAATCATTTGTAGCCAAAATCTCATTATTTTGTTTTAAGTATGGGTTTCGTGCTTTAGGATTTAGGGTTTAGGGTTTAAGGTTTAGAGTTTAGGGTTTGGGCTTTAGGGTTTAGGATTATAGGTTTAGGGTTGTAAGTTTTATGATGTAGGGTTTAGGATTTATGGTTTTATGGTTTAGGGTTTTAGGGTTTAAGGTTTAAGGTTAGGGTTTAGAGATTAGGGTTTGGGGTTTAGGATTTATTGTTTAGTTTTTTGGCTTTAGGGTTTAGGGTTTTTAGGGTTTAGGGTTTAAGGTTTAGAGTTAGCTTAGGGTTTTGGGTTAATTTATGGTTAAAGGTTTAGAATTTTTTAGGGTTTAAGGTTTTCTAGGGTTTAGGGTTTAGGGTTTTAAGGTTTAGGGTTTAGGGTTTAGGTTTAGGGTTAAGGTTAGGGTTTAGTGTTTAGGGTTAAGGGTTTAGGGTCAATTTAGGGTTTTTTTTTTGGGAAACCCCATATAGGGGGAATTTTATTACCACAAAAAAAGGGTACAAGGTCCTTAAAGGGGATAAACTCCAGAACTACTGCTCAAAGAGCTACAATCAACCTAGGAGTAAATCCTATCTAAACATCCAAAAGCAAAAGAAAAGAGATAAGCAAAAGATACAAATTGAATAACATATATAAGCAAATGAAGGATAATGGTCAATGTTCTGCAGGATGGGAGAATGCATGACACAATGGAGTAACTTGCAAGAGAAAAAAATGAAAATCACCTGTATAGCATCCATTTGATAAAAGTCTTGATAACCTTAGTACCTGCAAATATAATCAAAACCATATGCAGGGTAGGTAGAGAGTCAACAAAAGCTAGAATGAGAAAGGGGTTCCCATCCTGGTTATAGGACCCGATATAAGACACCATGTCAATGAATTTCTAGCACCAATACAAGTAGTTCATCATATTCAGCATTAAGCAGCAAGCTCACTATAAGTCCACCCATTCAGATAGAGCATGATAAGGTTTGAATATGAATTAGTTAAGATCATCTTAACAGTGATCTACATAAGTCTAACAAAGCTAAGCAAAAGATAAGAGAAGCAAAAAAGTAAAATGGTTTTAGTCAAAAAGACCATAAGAGCAAAAACAACAAATAGTAACACCACATTGCCGCCAGGTGAATTAAGTAAGTGCAAGAAACCAAAGTCAAGAACCCCATCCCAATTGACCACGATGAAGTCGATGGGTTGGAAAGAAAGTAGTAGAGTAAAATAAGGTGGGAGAAGCTTCTCCTTTATTTGGAGGCTCTCCCACCACAAAAAAAATTCCAAGAAGAGTTAATCGAGCAAAAGTTCAATAACAAGTTGCTTAGTAAAATAGTAATCGCCAAAGCACAATAGAATAATAACCGGGTGACCAATAACCCAACTATCTATAAAAGTTAAAATAGTGATTAAGACCAGGTAAAGCAGAAGAGTACTCATCATGATCTGCATGTTCTCATCATAGTCAAGAGAGGGAAAATAACAACAGGAAATATCAGCAACAGCCCAGATATTAGCAGCAAAATAAGACAAAAAAATAAGGAGCACTTACTGAGAAAGGTACTCTAAAAACCAAAAACCAACAATGGAGGTAATGATATAATTCCATTCCTGCAAAGAGATATTAAAGTAGACATGGGATTTCACAAATAGCAAAGTAACAGCAATAAGGAAGGTTGCAACCATTTGATGCTCAACAGCTGTCCTACCTTGGACAAAAGTAATTAAGCTGCAAGAAGCAAGAAAGTCAGCAAAACCCCAACTCAGCTATCTACAGTTACAAAAATTAGTAGGAATGAGTAGAAAGTAGCAGATAGGGAGGGATAGGTAATGAACAGCTCCCCACCACAAGCCAATCCAGTAAGAGACATTCAGTGCAAATAGTTCAGTAGCAGGTTGCTTAGTAGCAGTCACATTAATCCAATTCTGCCAAAGATAATGATAGTAATAACCAGGAGGTTGGCCAATAACCCAATTATGCAAATAAGATAAACCATTGATTAAGTTCAAGCAGAATAGAAGAATGATCTTCAAGATTTACATGTTCCCATCATAGCATATAGGGGGAAACCAATAGTAGGAAGACCAAAGGATATGTAGCAACAAAGATAAAAAGAAAAATAAAGAAAACTTGCTGGGCAAGGTACTCAAAATTCCAAAAATCAATAGTGGAGACATTATTATAGTTTTTACACCCATTAAGAAAATCAATCTTTAAGAACAAAGATATAAAATAGAGAATGAATGAGTTCAAGTAATTCCCACCAAAGTAAACAGTTGTACCTACAACCTCAGAAAAGGCAAAATGAAAATCCATTAAGTAACTCCAAACCTGCTGAGCATGGGAAACCAGTCCAAAAATAGCAAGATTGATAGTAGCCTCAAGGGTCCAATTCAGCTAACAACTAAGAAAGGAGATACCAACAAGTTGACCATAAGAAAAGCCATTAAGAGTAGAGAGAGCATAAAATCGATCCCATAATGAAAGAGAAGAATTCTGACTATGGCAAGAGAATCGATGAAAATCAATATCTGTGAAAAAACATCCAGTGATAATAACACAAACAGTTGGAAAATCGAGAATCAAAAAAATCCATAAGTCATAAAGACATCAATCTAGAAATATGTCCCAAAAAACCAATGACTAGCATTGAAAGGAATAACAAGACCTTTCAGATAAAAAAATAGTAGCGAAGGCCGTAATGAGAGGGAAAACAAAGTAAAACCAAAGAGAGAGGCAAACATGAAAACCCATTCTGTAGAAGAGAAAAGAAATCAAAAAAAAATAAATTCTCTGACAAGATAAGAAAAAGAGATTGACCAAAGCCCCAATCTAAAAAACATCTACAAAAGGATCTGAACAAAATAGCAGAATCAATCAAGAAACTCCATCCAGTTCAAAAAATAAATAGTGCAGAAAGAAACAATAGAATGCCAGAGATTCCACCTAGGCAAAGTAAAAGAAGCATAAAAAGATAACCAAGAAGTAGTATCAAAGTTCTGCACAATAATAAGAGAAGGGGTAAGGTGGTCAGAGAGCTTGTAAGAAAACTCAAAAACCTTGGCGGTGGAAGAAAAGAAGAAAGCCTCCCACAATAAGATCCCACCAAAGGGACCCTGCTGAATCAGAAAATAGTTTCCAAAGAGGGCAGGCTAAATGGGGTCCAGATTCCAGTATAGACAACAGCCAAGAAGATAAATATCAGCAAAAAGGCCAAAAAACCTCTTCATGCAGAAAAATAAAATAAAAGATAACTCCCAAAAAAATAAAGGAAAATGTCACCAAAGCTAGAGTCAAAGAGAATATCAGCAGCAGCCCAAGATCTAATAGGGAGAGCAAGCAGCATGTCAAAAGCCAGCCACCAGTCATTATCAGCTAAAATCCAACAACCTAATAGTAAATCATCAAAATAAATATTGCAACCAGCATAATGAACACTAATACAATGCATAGAAACAACATAGGTAACTAAGATGCTCCAAGCAGTAATATCTTTGAGAAATAGCCAATTGTAGAAATTAATGGCAGTAGCTAAACCCATCAAAATAAATATCTCCATCCAGAAGTGATTAAGCCCCCTAGAATTAGGAATGAAGGAAACATTGATATTAAAATCCCAAATATGAGTGGTGTTATAAAACCAATAAGAACACATAGCTCAACAAAATTCCAATGCAGTGTATTAGTATGCACATAGCTCAACAGCAGCCCTTTATCAGTGTAAATGCCAAAAGCAGAGATCCTCCAAATAAAGGAGAAGCTATTAAAACACCAAATCATGGCACAAAGATCAATACAGCAAGTAATATCTGTGTGAAGCATCCACAAAAGACATAAAAAGGAATAGAAAGCCATAAAATAAAGAGACATACAGTTAAAAGATGAATGGACAGTATACATCAAAAGATTAGATTAAGTTCTGAGATAAGGAAACCCAGAATTGTCCAAGTTAACCAGCCCATGCAAGTGTTTGGGTAAGGTGAGTTGATCAAAGAAGATGATACCATTGGATCTAGCACCCAGATTGGCAAGGTAGTCAGCACAAGCATTTCCTTCATGCCAAACATGAGTGATGTTAAAATTCAGTTGGGAAAGAAGAGCTCTAGTTTGCTTGAGGAGGTAGTACAATTTAGTGCTACACATTTTGGTGGAAGTCAAAAGATCAATCAGCAGAAGAGCATCCACCTCAATCCAAATATTGAGCCAGCCATTTTGGAGGGAAATCTCAAGAGCTTTGTAAACTGCCATAAGCTCAGTAAATGAGACAGTGCAGGAAATAAGTGGATAAGCAAAAGAACATAGTACTATACCCTTAGAGTTTCTGAAAATGCCACCACAACCAGAGCCATTTTGAGAGACAGAGCCATCAATATTAATTTTAATAATATGGTCAAGAGGTTTTTTTCCAATAAACAATCTTGTCATTTTGACAGTAAGGTTGGTCCGGTTAAAGCCCAATTTATTGGCCACAAATTTACAGCCTTTGAATTATCTGTAATGAATGAGATTGGCTTTAAACAAGTCACAAATTTTTTTTAGTTCTAGCAATAATCCTCACGTGGTTCATAGGGATCCCACGATGTTTTGCATCATTTCGGTCCATCCATATGAACCAGATAAGAGTGATAACAGTGATGACTTTAATGTGACCTTTAATAGTATTATCAAAATAGACTTCAAGAAGTTGATATAAAGTAAGAGAGCCATTGAAATTGATAGTGTTAAAAGATCATCATACCAAATCCAAAGTTTAGAAGCAATGGCCCCATTAACAAAAACATGATTAACATTCTCAATATGGAAACAACATTGACATTTAGAGGGTAAATGGAACCCTTTACCCCACAACAAGGAATCAACAGGGATAAAATTTTTCATAATATGCCAAGTAAGAACAGAATAAGAAGTAGGGATATTGTTATTCCAAAGTTTGGAGAACACATAGGAGGAATCATGAGTATCTTTAATGTGGAGCCACACATTTTTGAGGTTGAAATCACCATTATGTGAGAGCTTAAAGAGAATGGTCTTGTTGTTTGGAGTGATAGGAAAAGTAGAAACCATATTCAAGAAAGTAAAAGGGATAAAATCAGCAAGCTTACTATAGTTCCACTTGTTGTTATGCCAGAAAGAGTTTACTCTAATAGCGGCAGTGGAATGGGTGGAGAGTAAGTCATCAATGGATCCACATCCACTCCAATTATCCTGCCAAAAGAAAGAAGCACCAGAGTTAATGCCCCAAAAAATTAAAGATTATGCATCCCATTTGATAGAACAAAGTCTTTTCCACACAAGAGAATCACCCGATTTAAAGGGACAAATGAGGGGGTGCTTACCCTAGCAATATTTAGCAGTCATGAAATTAGCCCAAAGACTATGATTACTCCTAAAATTCCACCAGAGTTTATAGGAAAAGGCATTGATAGCTTCTTTTATGGATTTACAACCAAGACCACCTTCGTCAAAAGTGCCACAACTTTTAAAACCAAGAGGTCCAGTGCATTCTTTTAGAGGAGGTATTGAGCCCCAGAAAAATTTGTTTTAGGAGGCTCAATTCTATTGATGATAGAAATGGTCGCACAATGGTTTGGATGAGATATAAAGGCATGGAATTAAGAGTGCTCTTAATCAAGGTGAGCCTACCACCGAAAGAGAGTAAATGAAATTCCCAAACCGAAATTTTATTAGATATTTTTTGAATAAGGTCATCAAAAAGATGAGATCTTTTCGGGCCTTTAAAAAGTGGAGGCCCGAGATAATTAATGGGAAGTTGATTTTTCTTAAAATTAGTAATTATAGAGATTTGATTAAGTCTATTGGTAGGAATCTTAGCTGAGGGAATAAAATAACATTTTCTTTCATTGAGAAAGAGACCACTAACTTTGCTGAAATCATTTAAGAGATTCTTAATAGTTTTAACATGTTGAAGAGAGGCATTGTAGAAGATTATAAAATCATCAGCAAAGCTAAGATGAGAAATAGAGAAACCACCATGAGTTTTAAAAAACATGTTAGGATTTTTAATGAAAATATCATTGAGGCTCCTCGAAATATATTCAATAGCAATGATAAAAAGAGAAGGAGAAAGAGGGTCACTTTGTCGCAAACCATGGCTCAAAGTAAAGAAACCAATGCACTCACCATTCATGATAACAAACCGGACATTAGTGATACAACTTTTTTATAAGCGGATAAAATTATCGAGAAACCAAACAAATGTAAGAAAGAGGAAATCCCATGAGAGGTTGTCAAAGGCTTTAGAGATGTCCGGTTTGAAGAGGATATTACCTCTCTAGAAGAAACATCAATGTCATGAACCTCTTCGAGAAGAATATTATCGAGATATGGCTCTATTTTTAAGCTAGTTTGGTTGGGGAGATGATTTTAGGGGCGAGGGGCTAATCTATTATTAATTAATTTAGCAATGAGTTTTTGGAAAAGGTGCAAAGACTAATAAGTCTAAAATTGCCCCAAGATTTAGGATTGTTGGTTTTGGTAATAAGAACAATAGAAGTACTTGAAAAATATCTGGGAATAGAGCTTCCATCAAAGAAATCAATAATAGAATCAACAAGATCAGATTTAGTAAAAGGCCAACAATGTTGAAAGACATGAGTTGTATAGCCATCAGGGCCAGCAACAGAATCAGTGTTCATGCTATTGAGAGTACTACTAATCTCCGCTTCTGAGGGAAGCATAGTGAGAAAATGGTTATCCTCATTGCTAATTATAGAAGGGATTAGATGGGCGTTGGAGGGGTTTCGAAGGATTAGAATTTAATAAATTTTGAAAGTGATGTATGATTCCTTAATTTCATTGTTATTAATTATCCGGCCACCATTAGATTTCTTAATTTTCTTAATTGAGTTTAATGCTTTCCGTTTATTGCAAATAGCATGAAAATACCTTGTGTTTCTATCGCCATCAGCAATATGTTTGCTTGTGGCTTTTTGACGCCAATAGGTTTCCTCCATATTTTGGTAATTAATCAAGTTATCTTTGGCAATGCTCAATTCATCAAACTTCGGGATCTTAAGATAGCCTCTTCAAGAGAACAAACCACTTGTTCCATAGCTTTAAGATTGGTAAAAAGATTTTTAAATATATGCTTGTTCCACCAATTGAGGTTTTGTTCAAGTCTTTTTAGCTTAAGCTAAAGCAGAATCATGCCTTTAACAGAATTATTTGGGTGAACAGGAGCCATCCAATTAGTGAAAACAACATTAGTGAAATCTCCATGTTGGGTCCACATATTTTGGAATCTAAAAGGTGAGGGAGTAGAAGGGTTAAAGGGAGAGTTTTGATAGAGATCAAAAGAGGAGCATGATCAGACAAAGTTCTACTCAAATGCTCAATAGAGGTAAGAGGCCTTTGATTGATCCAAAGAGAATTAAAGAGGGTCATGTCAAGATGGTGCCAAAGTCTAGAGTTATGCCACGTGTAATCAAACCCAGAAAAACCAATGTCAATCAGATTGCAATCAAGGATCATATTAGAGAAGTCTTCCATGGAATGGAGGTTAGGAGAACATCCTCCCCTCTTTTTTGAAGAAGCAATGATAGTGTTGAAATCACCCCCAACCAACCAGGGAAGGTTAACCGAGGAGGTGAAGGTTCTTAAGTGATTCCAAAGGATGTTTCTACCGGCTCTATTACAAGAAGCATAGATAAAGGAACCAAAAGTCAAAAACTCACCTAATGAGATTTTAATATTAACCAATTGATCAAGATCATCAATGATAGAAATGGTGATGGAATTATTCCAAAAACACCAAATTTTATTATTAAGATTGAAGAGGAAATTTTGAAATCCAAGCGATCTAGCAATACGGGCAATCTTGGAAGAGTTAATGAAAGGCTCAATAATAACAAGTAATTTGATGTGATGAGCGTGACAGAGGCTCCTAACACGGTTGTGGAAAGGGAGAGTCCCACAACCCCAGATATTCCAAATAAAAAAATTAATCATAAGAAATCCAAAAAGGAAAAGAGAGGAGGACATAATTATTTGTGAGGTGTTAGAGAAGAACGTGTGGTTCTAGTGAAGTTATTATTAGTCATTTTGGCTTTATAAGATTTTCTTTTAATAACGTTTGGAAGGGTCTATCGGTATCCAAAGTATCTCCATCGAAAGGGATTGGCTTTTGGTATCAGAATAGGAGCGATTCGGTCAATGTTTTAGTAGTGATTTCTCCTTCTTTAGTATCAGAGTAAGAATGAGAAATTGGGATTGCCTGAGTATCACTCTGTAGAGAAATAGAAGTGGAGGTTCTTGCACCATTAATAGTACAAATATCATTCTCATTACCATGATGCATATTCAGATTTTGGTCTGGAACTAAAGGATCAACATTAATTTGATCCAATATAAGATTCCCATTCAGATTGTCATTAAGATTCAAATGGAGCAAAGGATGGTCATGAGAAGCCAAATTATTACAAGTAGGAGTAGTGCTAGGTAAGTTATCATTAGTTTCTTCACACACCTCAATAGTAGTATTTATACCAAGCTCGGAATGGTTTTCATTAGACAAATCAGTAGGTAATAAAGGGGTAGGTGGAGGAGGATGAGTTCCATTATGAGTATCTTTAGGCACATAAGCTAACTTATTGGTTTTCCCAGTTCCAAGAGAGGTATAAGTATCCTGTGATATATTCTTTTTGAGGTTAGGGTGTAACACAAAGCATTTAGAGTGATCATGACCATGAATCTTATAGTGAGTGCAAAAGATGGGAAAATTTTCAAATTCTACTTTCTAATTATATCCAAATTTTTTCGAACTGATCCAAACTTCTTTGGGGTATTTTTTGGTAATGTCAATCTCAACCAAGATACGTGCAACAAATGGCCGAGATCTAGCGGCAGTGGCTTGATCAATTTGAAGGGGTCTACCAAATAGAGCCTCAACCGCAAATAGAACTTGGTGAGTAACATAGTGAATTCTCATGTTGGGAGTAAGCCATAAAAGAATAATAGGGGATTCCTCTTTGACACATGGGGTGACCATTTCAAGAGCCGCATTTGACAATTATACACAAAATAGGAAACGAGCAAAGACTCGAGAATAATCTAAATCATTTGATAACTGAATAAGGATATGTCGAGGATCAATCAACCCAATAGTGAAGACTCCCGAAAGCTTTAAGCTATGGAAGAAAGATCAGATATTATCTAGAGTAGGGCGCCGTAGAGAGAATTTACTAACCAAAGAGAACTCAAAAGGATTAGCTAATTTCTCCACATCCTGGTCAGAACACATGACAACTGGAAATCCATGGAATGAGGTTGAAATTAAGTTAACCAAGGCATTAGAGCAAGGGTTCTTACCAGAAAGAGCATCCTTAAAGGACTTGATAGCAGGTGCATTAACGGATGCAATCGGATTTAAAATACCTTTAGGATCAGAGGGCAAAGCTGGCGCATCTAAGAGTGACAAGCTCGATTGTGCGGAGAGTGATGCCTCCACCATTGAATGTTCTAGTGAGAGTCACATAATCAACCAAGCTGAGAGAGGAAGTGCAACCAGGCAATAAAATAGCGATCATGATTGGGGTAGCCTGAAATGCAGCCAAATCATAGAAAATTGCACGAGAACACAAAATTGCCTGAGAGGGAGCGCAGCCGAGAGGGGAAAATGGTTGTGGGTTTTGGTTTTGGGTTGAGGGTCAATTTAGGGTTTACAGTTTAGGGTTTAGGGTTTAGGGTTTACAATTTTGGGTTTAGGGATTAAGGTTTATGGTTTAGGGTTTATGGTTTAGGGTTTAGGGTTCAGGGTTTTAAGGTTTAGGGTTTAGGGTTTAGGGTTTAGGGTTTAGGGTTTATGGTTTCATTTTTAGGGTTTAGGGTTTAGGGTTGTAGGTTTATCATTTAGAGTTTATGATTTTGGGTAAGTTTGAGGGTTTAGGGTATTATGGTTAATTTAGGGTTTAGGGTCCGGTGAGCCTTGAATATTGTGATTTATAAAACTAAAACATACTGCTAAACAAAAATGTATTAGATAGAATTAAAGAGCCGAGAAGATTGGGATTAGAAGAAGTTATTACATGGTTGAAATTAAATTGTTGTTCAAAAAATACTTGTCTTTATCCTACTAAGTTGAATTATTTAGAGTTTTACTTGCTAAAGCAAAAAACCAAAATTATAAATGTGTACATGAAAAAATTTGAAGTATTCTTGTTGTCTTCTAAAATTAGGAAATGATTAAGCTAATGTTGTTTAGGTTTAGATCGAGTTGAGCCCTAAACTTAAAAGAGACACTACATAAAATTAATTTGCATGTGGCTTTTCAACAAACTTTAGATTACAAATAACATCAAAAATTCTTGCACTTAAAAGAATGTCAAACGTAGGAATTATTCTTTCCACCATTAAATCAAATTCAAATGAATACATGTAAATGAAGTAACAATACTACCAATAAAAGAAAAATAGAAAAGTTGATAGATACTAAGTTAAGATCCAAAATCTCCCTTAAATCATATTTTAGATGTCAGCAAAAAATCTGTGAATGTCCTAAATCTATCACAACACTATGCCACCTCTTTCGAAGGATTGACTTAGGAGTTTTACTTGAGCTTTCTTGCTTTTGTTTTGAAGCGAATTATTTGTTACATTATGTTGCCATGTTGAATATCAATGTAGGATAGCTAAAGTTTTGGAAATCCCAGTGCAGAGATATTCAGTTTAATTTATTCTAGTTATGCATTACTTATCAATAGATTTTATCAGATACAATCACTATTATAAAAATTCCATTCAGCAATACTTCGCATCAAGTCTCCCTAATTCTCCAACATCTCGAGCATAGTCTCAAAGCATTGAAATCCTACTAAAGAGAGAGATTTATAAATCCGCAATTTAGCTTATGACATATCTGCTTTGAATTGAAGATATTATTAGGTAGGCTATCTTATATAGAAGGATTTGAGATAGACACTTAGGTGTAAGTAGATTCTTTCTTCATTTGTCCATGAATAGAAAGCTACCCTTTAGCATCTCTTTAAACTTGAGACAAATGATCTACTATGGCATATAAAGCTCATACAATTTTTATCAATGTTAGAGAAATTAAGGAAAATCATTTGTAGTCGAGATCTCTTTCATTTTGCTTAGGTTTAGGTTTTTAGGTTTTTAGGGTATAGGTATTAGGGTTTTGGGTTTAGGGTTTAGGGTTTGGGGTTTAGGGTTTAGGGTTTAGGGTTGTAGGTTTTATAGTTTAGGGTTTAGGGTTTAGGATTTTAGGTCTTAGGGTTTAGGGTTGTAGGTTTAGGGTTTAAAGTTTAGGGTTGTACGATTAGGGTTTAGGGTTTAGGGTTTAGGGTAAAGGTTATTATTATTTTTATTATTTTATTTTTTTAAAATTAATTAAATTGGTAGGTTTTAGTTTATTTAGTTTATTTATTTTCTCATTTAAATTTAGGTTTATTTTTTATATCTAGTTTAGTTTATTTAATTTAGGTTATTTTATTTAAGTTTAGGTTTTTTATTTTAGTTTATTTTTTAGGTTTAGGTTTAGCTTCAGGTTTATTTTTTAGTTTAGTTTTATTTTAATTTTAATTTTTAAGTTTAGGTTTTATTTTTTATTCTAAAGTTTTGGTTTAGGTTTTTAAGTTTTTATTTTAGGTTTATTTTTAGGTTTTATTTTTTAGTTTAGGTTTAGGTTTAATTTAATTTAATTTAATTTTATTTAATTTAGGTTTAGGTTTATGCTAATTTTATTTTATGTTTAGGTTTAGGTTTAATTTATTTTAATTTAGTTTATTTAAGTTTAGGTTTAGTTTTATTTTTTTTATTTTAGGTTTAGGTTTTTTTAGTTTAGGGTTTAGGTATTATTTCTTTTTAATTTTTAGGTTTATTTTTAAGTTTAGGTTTTTATTTAGTTTTTATTTTATTTTATTTTAGGTTTATTTCATTTTTATTTTAGGTTTAGTTTTTATCTTCTTTAGTATATTTTTTTTGTTTAGTTAAGGTTTTTATTTATTTTATTTTAGTTTAGTTTCTATTTTTTATTTTATTTTATTTAGGTTTAGGTTTAGGTTTAGGTTTTAGTTTATGTTTTTATTTTATTTTGGTTTAGATTTTTTATTTATTTAATTTTTAGGTTATATTTAGTTTATGTTTAGGTTTTTAGCTTTTTGGGGCTTAGGGTTTAGGGCCTAGGGTTAGTTTAGGGTTTAGGGTTTAAGGTTTAGGTTTTAGGGTTTAGGGTTTATGCTTTAGGGTTTAGAGTTTGGGGGTTTAGGGTTTAGCGTTTAGGGTTAAGGTTTAGGATTTAGGTTTTAGGGTTCAGGGTTTAGGTTTTAGGGTTTTAAGGTTTAGGGTTTAGGGTTTAGGGCTTAGGGTTTAGGGTTTTTAGGGTTTAGGTGTTAAGGTTTAGGATTTAGGTTTTAGTTTAGGGTTTAGGATTTTCATTTTTTTTAATAGAGAACAAATTCAAATTCAACATTTCTTCTTTTCGATTTCATCAACCAAATAACATACCAAGTTTTCTAAGACATAAGCGACATAGAAAAATGAGCAGGTAAATCAAAACCTTAGATAACTAGAACCATCTCTTATAAAGACATAGTTCCATATATGTAGTTATTCTTTTTCTCTGTTTAACCACCCTCACCTAGAGTAGGAGATTCATATCCAGTCTCTTCCATAGGTTTATCGTTTCCCACCACCATAACCACCATTACTCAGACCAGTATCCACTAGCACCTAGTTCCCCACCACTAGCGATAGCCACCTCCATCTTCACCTTAGTCTAGATTGAGCACGGTGTTTAGTCATGGTTTTGCCCATTCTTAGGGTTTAGGTTTAGTTTAAGTTTATTAGGTTTTAGGGTTTTGGTTTATTTTTTAATTTATTTTGTTAATTTAGGTTTAGGTTTAGGGTTTAGGGTTTGGGGTTTACAGTTTAGTGTTTTAGGGTTTATGCTTTTAGGGTTTAGAGTTTAGGACTATGGTTTAAAGTTTAACGTTTAGGGTTTTTAAGGGTTTAGGTTTTAGGGTTTGGGGTTTAGGATTTAGTGTCTAATGTGCTTTTTTTAAATTAAGTAAACTAGTAGGTTTAGGTTTATTTAGAATATTTAGTTTATTTTTTATTTATTTTAGTTTACTTTAATTTTTATTTTTATTTAAGTTTATTTTTTATTTTTATTTAGTTTAGTGCATTTAGTTTAGGTTTATTTATTTTCGTTTAGGTTTATTATTTTAGTTTATTTTTTAGGTTTAGGTTTATATTTTAGAAGAGTTTCATTTTTATTTATTTTTTATGTTAAGGTATTATTTTTTATTTTCAGGTTTAAGTTTCGATTCTTATTTTGTTTTTTTAGGTTTAGGTTTTAGGTTTTTATTTTAGTTTTATTTTTTAGTTTAGGTTTAGGTTTATTTTTAGTTAATTGTATTTTTCAATTTAGGTTTAGGTTTAGGTTTAGTTTATTTTAGGTTTTATTTATTTTAGTTTAGTTTATTTTAGTTTAGCTATAAGTTTATTTTATTTTCTTCATTTTTTTTATTTTAAGTTTATGTTTCTTTTTTTAGTTTAGGGTTTCAGTTTTATTTTTTATATATTTTTAAGTTTTACTTTTAGATTTATTTTTTAGGTTAAGGTTTTTATTTAGTTTTTATTTTGTTTTATTTTTATTTTATGTTTAGGTTTTTAAATTTTAGGTTTATTTTGTTTTTTAATTTATTTTAGGTATTTTTTTTAATTTTATTTTTGTTTTTATTTTTTATTTTATTTTATTTTTAGGTTTAGGTTTAGGTTTATGTTTAGGGTTAGGTATAGGTTTACGTATTAGTGTAGGTTTTTATTTTTTTATTTATTTTATTTTATTTAGGTTTAAGTTTTTTTATATATTTTATTTTTTAGGTTTTGTTTAGTTTAGTTTTACATTTTTAGGTATTTAGGACTTATGGTTTAAGTTTAGGGTTTAGGGTTTAGGTTTTAGCATTTAGGGTTTGGGGTTTAGTAGGTTTGGGTTTTAGGGTTATGATTTAGGGTTTAAGGTTTAGGTTTTAGGGTTTTAGGGTTTAGGGTTTAGGGTTTAGGGTTTAGGGTTTAGGGTTTAGGGTTTAGGGTTGTAGGGTTTTGGATTTAGGCTTTTGGCTTTAGGGTTGTAGGTTTAGGATTTGTTTTAGGGTTTAGGGTTACAATTTTTTTTATTTTTTTATTTAGGGTTTAAGGTTTAGGGTTTAAGGTTTAGGGTTAGTTTAGGGTTTAGGGTTGTAGGTTTAGGGTTTAGGTTTAGGGTTTAGGGTTTAGGATTTTGGGTTTAGGGTTTAGGATTTGGGGTTTATGGCTTAGGGTTTTAAAATTAGAAAATCGATAAGTTTAGGTTTATTTAGTTTATTTTTATTAAGTTTATATTATTTTTATTTTTCTTTAGGTTTATATTTTATTTTGATTTAGTTTAGGTTATTTATTTTAGGTTTATTTATTTTAGTTTAGGTTTTTTATTTTAGTTTATTTTTTTAGGTTTAAGTTTATTTTTTAGTTTAGTTTTAATTTTATTTTATTTTTTAGGTTTAGGTTTTATTTTTTTTTTTTAGGTTTAGGTTAAGGTTTTTATTTTTTTTTTTTAGGTTTAGGTTCTAGGTTTTTATTTTAGGCTTATTTTAAGGTTTTATTTTTTAGTTTAGGTTTAGGTTTATTTTTAGTTTATTTTATTTTATATAGTTTAGGGTTTTGGTTTAGTTTATTTTAGGTATATGTATAGGTTTTATTTATTTTAGTGTAGGATTAGGTTTATTTTATTTTGTTTATTTAGGTTTTGGTTTTTTTTTTTTAGTTTATGGTTTAGGTTTTATTTTTTATTTATTTTTAGGTTAACTTTTTAGGTTTATTTTAAATTTTTGTTTTTTTAAGTTTTTTATTTTTAGGTTTATTTTCTTTTTTACTTTAGCTTAGAATTTTATTTATTTTTATTTTTTTTATATTATTTTATTTTAGGATTAGGTTTAGTTTAGTTTAGTTTAGTTTTATTTTTTATAATTTTATTTTATTTAAGTTTAGATTTTTTTATTTTATTTTCTTTTAGGTTTTAGTTAGTTTAGTTTTTGGCTTTTAGGTTTTTAGGGTTTAGGGTTTTGGATTTAGGCTTTAGGGTTTGAAGATTAGGGTTTAGAGTTTTGGCTTACAGGTTTTAGGGTTTGTGGTTTAGGATTTAGGGTTTATGAATTAGGGTTTAGTGTTTTATGGTTTAGGGTGTAGGGTTTAGGGTTTAAGCTTTAGCGTTTAAGGTTTTAGGGTTTAGGGTTTAGGATTTAGAGTTGTAGGTTTCGGGTTTAGGCTTTAGGGTTTAGGGTTAGTTTTAGGGTCTAGGGTTTAGGGTTAGGTTTATTTTTTTTTATTTTTTTTAAATTAAGTAAACTGGCAAGTTTAGGTTTATTTAGTATATTTTTAATTATTTTACTTTATTTTTTTATTTTTATTTAGGTTTATTTTTATTTTTATTTT
This sequence comes from Cymbidium sinense, assembly GCA_021442155.1. Taxonomy (NCBI): domain Eukaryota; kingdom Viridiplantae; phylum Streptophyta; class Magnoliopsida; order Asparagales; family Orchidaceae; genus Cymbidium; species Cymbidium sinense. The sequence continues at coordinate 364,927,959 of CM038214.1, read as the reverse complement.
TATTTAGTTTTATTTAGTTTTATTTTATTTTATTTTGGTTTATTTTTATTTTGTTTAGGTTTTTTTTTTAGTTTAGTTTAGGTTATTATTTATTTTTTTTTATTTTAGTTTTATTTTAGTTTTATTTTCATTTAGGCTTAGGTTTGGTTTAGGTTTAGGGAGGTTTAGGTTTTAGTTTGTGTTTTTAATTTATTTTCTTTTATTTATTTTATTTTGGTTTAGATATTTTTATTTATTTTATTTTTAGGTTTAATTTCATTTAGGTTTAAGTTTTTAGCTTTTTAGGGTTTAGGGTTTAAGGTTTAGCGTTAGTTTAGTGTTTAGTGTTTAGGATATAGGATTTAGGGTTTAGGGTTTAGGGTTTTTTTTTAAATTAAAATTAGGTTTAGGTTTTTTTTATTTATTTATGGTTTTTTATTTATTTTTATTTAGTTTATCATATTTATTTTAAGTTTATTTATTTTAGTTTAGGTTTTTATTTTACTTTATTTTAGGTTTAGTTTAGGTTTTATTTTATTTTTTTAGTTTTAGGTTTAGGTTTTATTTAGGTATATTTTAGATTTATTTTTTTAGTTTAGGTTTATTTTTTTAGTTTATTTTATTTTATTTAGTTAGGTTTAGGTTTATTTTATTTTTTTAGGTTTAGGTTTAAGTTTTTTATATATTTTTTTTTTAGGTTTATTTAGTTTAGGTTTTGGTTTTAGGTATTTATTATGGTTTAAGTTTAGGTTTAGGGTTTAGGTTTTAGTTTAGGTTTAGGTTTTTATAGGTTAGTTTAGGGTTATGATTGGGGTTTAGGTTTAGGTTTTAGGGTTTTAGGGATTATTTTAAGTTTAGGGTTTAGGGTTTAGTTTAGGGTTTAGTTTATTTATTTTGGGTTTAGGGTTTAGGTTTTTATTTTTAGGGTTTAGGGTTTTGGGTTTAGGGTTATGATTTTTTTTTATTTTTTTTTTTTTATTTAGGTTTTAGTTTAGGGTTTAGGTTTAGGGTTAGTTTAGGGTTTAGGGTTTAGGTTTAGGGTTTAGGGTTTAGAATTTTGGGTTTAGGGTTTAGGATTTGGGGTTTATGGCTTAGGGTTTTTTTTAAATTAAGAAAATCGAAAAGTTTAGGTTTATTTAGTTTATTTTTTTATTAACTTTAGTTTATATTATTTTTTATTTTTCTTTACGTTTATATTTTATTTTGATTTAGTTTAGGTTATTTATTTTAGGTTTATCATTTTAGTTTAGGTTTTTTATTTTAGTTTATTTTTTAGGTTTAAGTTTATTTTTTTGTTTAGTTTTAATTTTATTTTATTTTAGGTTTAGGTTTTATTATTATTTTTTAGTTTAGGTTAGGTTTTTATTTTATTTTTTTGGTTTAGGTTTAGTTTTATTTTAGGTTTATTTTAGGTTTATTTTTAGTTTAGGTTTAGGTTTATTTTAGTTTATTTTATTTTATATAGTTTAGGGTTTTAGTTTAGTTTATTTTAGGTTTAGGTTAGGTTTTATTTATTTTAGTGTTTAGGTTTATTTTATTTTGTTTAGGTTTAGGTTTTTTTTTTAGTTTATGGTTTAGGTTTTATTTTTTATTTATTTTTAGGTTAACTTTTTAGTTTATTTTAAATTTTTGTTTTTTTTAAGTTTTTTTATTTTTAGGTTTATTTTCTTTTTTACTTTAGCTTAGAATTTTATTTATTTTGTTTTAGTTACTTTTTATTTTTTTATATCATTTTATTTTTAGGATTAGGTTTAGGTTTAGGTTTAGTTTAGTTTTTTATTTTATTTTATTATTTTATTATATTTAGGTTTAGATTTTTTTTATTATTTTTTAGGTTTTAGTTAGTTTAGGTTTGGTTTTTATTTTTTTAGGGTTTAGGGTTTGGATTTAGGTTTGGGTTTAAGATTAGGGTTTAGTTTATTAGGTTTATTTAGGGTTTTATGATTTAGGGTTATTTTTAGTGTTTATTTAGGGTGTATTTAGGTTTAGTTTAGGTTTAGGTTTTAGGTTTAGGGTTTAGGGTTTAAGTTTAGTGTTTAGGTTTGGGTTTAGTTTTAGGGTTTAGGTTAGTTTTAGGGTTTAGGTTTAGGGTTAAGTTTATTTTTTTATTTTTTTAAAATTTAGCAAGTTTAGGTTTTAGATATTTTTAATTGTTTTATTTATTTTTTTTATTTTATTTAGGTTTATTTTATTTTTTTATTTTTATTTAGTTTTATTTAGTTTTTTATTTTATTTTATTTTGGTTTATTTTTTATTTTGTTTAGGTTTTTATTTTTTTTTAGTTTAGTTTAGGTTATTATTTTTTATTTTAGTTTTTATTTTATTTTATTTTATTTTATTTAGGTTTGGTTTTTTTAAGTTTAGGGTTTAGGTTTTAGTTTGTTTTTTAATTTATTTTATTTTATTTATTTTATTTTGGTTTTATTTTTTATTTATTTTATTTTTTAGGTTTAATTTATTTAGGTTTAGTTTTAGCTTTTTTTAGGGTTTAGGGTTTAAGGTTTAGGGTTAGTTTAGTGTTTAGTGTTTAGGATATAGGATTTAGGGTTTAGGATTTAGGGTTTAGGGTTTTTTTTTAAAATTAAGAAAATCGATAGGTTTAGGTTTTTTTTATTTATTTATGGTTTTTTATTTATTTTTATTTAGTTTATCATATTTATTTTAAGTTTATTTATTTTAGTTTAGGTTTTTATTTTACTTTATTTTTTAGGTTTTGGTTTAGGTTTTTATTTTATTTTTTTAGGTTTAGGCTTTAGGTTTTTATTTTGGGTATATTTCAGGATTTACTTTTTAGTTTAGGTTAAGGTTTATTTTTAGTTTATTTTATTTTATTTAGTTCAAGGTTTAGGTTTAATTTATTTTAGGTTTAGGTTTAGGTGTTATTTATTTTAGTTTAGCTTATTTTTGTTTAGGTTTAGGCAAATTTTATTTTGTTTATTTTAGGTTTTGTTTTTTTATTTAGTTTATGGTTTAGGGTTTTATTTATTATTTATTTTTAAGTTTATTTTTTAGCTTTTAGTTTTTATTAAGTATATATTTAATTTTATTTTAGGTTTATTTTATTTTTATTTTAGTGTTTATTTTTATTTTATTTACATTTTCATTTTTAAGTTTATTTTAGTTTTTAGTTTAGTTTAGGTTTTTATTTATTTTATTTTAGTTTAGTTTTTATTTTTTTTATTTTTTTTGAGTTTAAGTTTAGGTTTATGTTTAGGTTTAGGTTTTAGTTTAGGTTTTTATTTTATTTTATTTTATTTATTTAGGTTTAGGTTTTTTATTTATTTTATTTTAGGTTTATTTGTTTAGTTTAGGTTTTAAGGTTTTAGTTTAGGGTTTTATGGTTTAGGGTTTAGGGTTTATGGTATTTTAGTTTAGGGTTTAGGGTTATTTTTAGGGTTTAGGGTTTAGGTTTAGTTTGGGTTTATGGTTTAGGAATTTTATATTTTAGGGTTGTTGGTTTAAGGTTTAGGGCTTGGGTTTCTTTTTATTTATTTATTTTTTATCTAGGGATTAGAGTTTAGGGTTAGTTTTATAATTTAGGGTTTAGTGTTTAGAGTTTAGGATTTAGGTTTTAAGGTTTAGGGTTTTTTTAAAAAATTTTAGTAGGTTTAGGTTTATTAGTTTATTTTATTATTTTAGTTTATTTTTTTAGTTAGTTTTATTTTAGTTTACTTATTTTAGTTTGGTTTTTATTTTAGTTTATTTTTTTGGTTTACATTTACATTTATAGTTATTTTTTTAGTTTAGTTTATTTTTATTTATCTTTTAGTTTAGTTTATTATTTTTTGGTTTAGGTTTAGGTTTTTATTTTATTTTTTTTTTTGGTTTAGGTTTAAGTTTTTTATTTTAGGTTTTATTTTTTTTTAGGTTTAGGTTTATTTTTTTAGTTTGTTTTGTTTTATTTAGTTTAGGTTTAGGTTTAGGTTTTTTTTTTTTGTTTTTTTTTAGGTTTAGGTTTAGGTTTTATTTATTTTAGTTTAGTTTATTTTTTGTTTAGGTGTAGGTTTATTTTATTTTATTTTAGGTTTAGGTTTAGGTTTATTTTTATTTATTTTAGGTTTTATTTTAGGTTTATTTAGGTTTAGGTTTATTTAGTTTATACATTTTTTTAGTTTATTTTATTTTTTTACATTTATGTTTTATTTTATTTTTTATTTTAAGTTCATTTATTTTTTAGTTTATTTTTTGGTTTTATTTATTTTATTTTAGTTTAGTTTTATTTTTTATTTATTTTATTTTAATTTATTTTTAATTATTATTTTATTTTATTTTTAGGTTTATGTTTATTTTAGGTTAGTTTAGGTTTTAGTTTAAGTTTATTTTTTATTTTATTTAGGTTTAGGTTTCTTTATTTATTTTATTTTAGGTTTTATTTAGTTTAGGTTTAGGTTTTATTTTAGGTTTAGGTTTATTTTTAGGGTTTTGGTTTTAGTGTTTGGGTTTTAGGTTTGTAGGTTTTAGGGTTTAGGATTTATGATTTAGGGTTTGGGTTAAGGGTTTTAGGGTTTAGGGTTTAGGGTTTAGGGTTTTAGGGTTTAGGGTTTTGGGTTGTAGGGTTTTAGGGTTTAGGGCTTAGGGTTTTGGTTTTTTTATTTAAGTTTAGGGATTAGGATTAGTTTAGGTTTAGGGTTTAGGGTTTAGGTGTTTAGGGTTTAGTTTAGGATTTAGGTTTTAGGGTTTAGGTTTTTGGGTTTAGGGTTTAGGGTTTAAGTTTTAGTGTTTATGGTTTAGGGTTTAGGGTTTAGGTTTTTTTTTAGGGTTTATTTAGGGTTTTAGGGTTTAGATTTATTTTATTTATTTTAGGTTTAGGGTTTATGATTTGGTTTAGATTTTTTTATAGTTTAGGGTTTAGGATTTAGGATTTAGGTTTATTATTTAAATTAAGTAAACTGATAAGTTTAGATTTATTTAGTTTATTTTATTGTTTATTTAGGTTTATTTTTAATATTTAGCTTAGTTTATTTATTTTTTATTTATTTATTTTAGTTTAGATTTTTTATTTTAGTTTATTTTTAGGTTTAGTTTAGGTTTTTTTTTTTAGTTTAGTTTATTTTTATTTTATTATTTATTTTTAGGTTTAGGTTAGGTTTTATTTATTTTTTAGATTTAGATTTTAGGTTTTATTTTAGGTTTTAGTTTAGTTTAGGTTTATTTTAGTTTGTTTTGTTTAGGTTTAGGATTAGGTTTAGGTTTATTTTTTAGGTTTAGGTTTAGGTTTATTTATTTTAGTTTATTTTATTTTAGTTTAGGTTTATGTTTTTTTTCTTTTTATTTTAGGTTTATGTTTTTTTCTTAGTTTAGGGTTTAGGATTTTTTTTTATTTTTAGGTTTTATTCTTAGGTTTATTTAGTTTTATTTTATTTTTTTTTGGTTTATTTTATTTTTATTTACATTTAGGTTTTATTTTAATTAGTTTTTATTTTTTAGTTATTTTATTTTTTTTTTAGTTTAGTTTTGTTTTATTTATTTTATTTTAGTTTAGTTTTTTTTATTTTTATTTTATTTTATTTTTAGGCTAGGTTTAGGTTTATATATTTTGGTTTAGGTTTTGTTTTATTTTTTTATTATATTTTATTTTATTTAGGTTTAGGTTTTTTATTTATTTTATTTTTGGTTTTATTTAGTTTAGGTTTAGTTTTAGGTTTTTTTAGTTTATTTATTTTTTAGGTATATTTGGGTTTAGTTTTAGGGTTTAGGTTTAGGTTTTAGGTTTAGGGTTTTAAGTTTAGGTTTAGATTTAGGTTTTTTAGGATTTAGGGTTTATGGTTAGGTTTAATGTTTTAGTTTATTTTTTTTTTAAGGTTTATGACTTAGGGTTTAGGGTTTATTTAGTTATTTTAGGTTTAGGTTTAGGATTTATATTTTATTTAGGGTTTAGGTTTATGGTTTAGTTTAGGTTTTAGGGTTTAGGTTATTTAGGGTTTTATTTAGGGTTTAGGGTTTAGGTTTGTGGTTTTGTTTTTTGTTTTGTTTTTTTAATAGAGTTTAGTATTTCTTATTTTTGTTTTATGAACCAAGTAACACAGATGTTTTTAAGGAAGCGATGACTTAGAAAAATGAGCATTATGGCAAATTAAACCAAGGATAACTACGTATTTAGACATAATTCCATAGGTAGTCAGTCGATTGTTCTTTATTTCTATTTAGAACCACCACCACGTATATTTTTATTCTATTTGCTTTATTTTTTATTTAGTATTCTCCTCCAATATCTAGACTAAGCAGTTTGATATTCTTATAGGTTTACCCATTCTTAGGGTTTATGGATTAGTTTATTAGGTTTAGGGTTTAGATTATTTTTCAATTTATTTAGTTACTTTTTAGGTTTAGGGTTTTGGGGTTTAGGGTTTTATCTAGGGTTTAGGGTTTGGGTTTAGGTTTAGGGTTTTACAATTTAGGGTTTAGGGTTTATGCTTTTTTAGGTTTAGGCTTTAGGGTTAGGGTTTAGGGTTTTAGGGTTTTAATAGGGTTTAGGTTTAGGGTTTAGGTTTAGGTTATTAAGGATTTAGGGTTTATGGTTTTTTTTAAGTTTAGGTTTATGTTTGTTTATTTTATTTGATTTTATTTATTTTAGTTTATTTTATTTTATTTTATATTTTTATTTAAGTTTATTTTTTATTTTATTTAGTTTAGTTTTGTTTATTTTAGATTTATTTATTTTAGTTTAGGTTTTTTATTTTAGTTTATTTTAGGTTTAGGTTTAGGTTTAGGTTTAGTTTAGTTTATTTTATTTTATTATTTTAGGTTTAGGTTTTTTATTTTTTATTTTAGGTTTAGGTTTAGGTTTTATTTTATTTTTTAGGTTTAGGTTTTATTTTAGGTTTATTTTTAGGTTTTATTTTATAGTTTAGGTTTTATTTATTTTTTATTTTATTTTATTTAATTTAGGTTTAGTTTAGGTTTAGTTTATTTTGGGTTTAGGTTTTTGTTATATTTATTTTAGTTAGTTTATTATAGTTTAGGTTTACGTTTATTTTATTTTATTTGTTTTTGGTTTAGGTTTTTTATTAGTTTAAGGTTTAGGTTTTATTTTTTATTTATTTTAGGTTTTTTTATTATTTAGGTTTATTTTTTTGTTTAGATTTTATTTAGTTTTTATTTTATATTTTTTTTATTTTAGATTTAGTTTTTGTTTTATTTAGGTTTTTTAATTTTAGTTTAGTTTTATTTTTTATTTATTTTATTTTAGTTTAGTTTATTTTTTATTTATTTTCTTTAGGTTTTGGTTTATTTTTTTAGGTTTAGGTTTAGTTTATTTATTTTGGTTTATTTTTTATGTTTTATTTCTTTTAGGTTTATTTTATTTTTTAATGGTTTAGGATTTAGGTTATTAGTTTAGGGTTTGGTTTAGCTTATTTTGGGGTTTATTTATTTAGAGTTTATTTATTTTGGGTTTTTTAGCATTTATTTTTTATAGTTTAGGTTTATTTAGGTTTAGGGTTTAGGTTTTATTTATTTTATTAGTTTAGTTTTATTTTTTTATTTAATTTTTTTTAGTTTTAGTTTAGGTTTTAGTTTAATTTATTATATTTTTATTTTATTTGGGTTTAGATTTATTTATTTTATATGCTTTATTTAGTTAGGTTTAGGTTTAGCTTTTTTAGGGTTTAGGATTTTTAAGAATTTTATTGCCACAAAAGTACAAAGTCCTTAGGTAAATCTCTAAACTAATGCTCAAAGAGCTACAATAAGTCCTAAAGAGATAAACCCTCTAACTATTACAATAATATAAGAAAAAAAATAACAAAAGGAAAAGCAAAACCAAATGAACAATAACAACTGTTCCATGTGCGCAACATCAACATCCATTAGGTCCTTTTGATACTAACAAGATCCACCTACAAGATTCTCCCAACCTATAAAAGAAATCTCCAAAATAATAATGAAATGATGAGTACAATTAAGAAAGCTTAAAGAGTATGAGCAATGTAAAAAAAGGCTCAGGCTCAGTTACAATCATCTCAATAAGCAACACTATATGTAAGCATCCAAACTTCTGAAGAAAGGTTACAATTACATATAGTGCTACCAACCAAAAGAAGATAGAGAGGGAAACATCAAGGAAATCATTACCAGCATACCTCTTGTAGCCCATCATCCCAAGTCCATCATCCTACAAGGCTGCAAACTCCTCCAAGCAGTAGACATAATAGCCAACCATAAAGCCACCAAAATAAATAAGCCCAATAAGCCAAAATATCAACCAACCATCAGGGACAACAACAGTATAGTAGGAACACCACTAAAGCCACCACCAAGGAGGAATCATAACATCAAAGGGAGCAAGCATCATGACCTTAACAACACAAACTAGAAAAAACCAAGCAAAAGAAAAACACGAGCTCATGTCCTCCACAAGCAAGAAGGCAACAAGGTTGTCACCCAAACCAAAAAAAAAGAGCGAAAACCAAGTGAGGAGAACCATAGTAGAGCGCCAAGATGTCACCAATAGCAGGAAAGAAAGGCCAAAATAGCCACCCATCCAACCAACCCAACCAGAAATTAACAAACATAGAACATAACTCTCATCCAACACCACAGAAAAATCCAATTTAATGAAAAGACCAATAGCATCCATCATGCCAAACCCACCCAAGACAACTAGGAAAGGGTAAACAAAACAACATCCAAACCCAAACCCAACCAAAGTAGAAAATTTGATCCAAGAGGTGAATAGCTAAAAACAAAATGGAGCAAGATCGATAATCGACTAAAAGCCATCCATCAAGACAGCAAATAAACACCACAAAAACCAAGACAAAAAGGAGAGAAATATCAATGAGTGCGCATCATAACCATAGCCAATTAGGCAAATAAAACCAAGTCACTAGATCCCAAAGAAAATAATAGCCACTAAAATAGCCATCAACCCAATAATAACAAAAACAAAAAAAACTGACAGAGAGGAAGGCCATTACATGAAGAGGCACCAACCAAAAGAAACAAACCCAAACTAGCAAAACTAACCACCAAAATGCAATCCACAAAATGAAGAAATAATAATCAACATATAACCTCCACCTTGCCAAATCAATCCAAAATTAGACCATAGCCCTCAATCGCCACAACGGATAAACCGAAAAACCACCCAATAACCAACCCAACCAATGACCAACCAACCAACAAGGCCACCCACCAACCACCCAATAGAAAATCCAACTCGGTTAAGGAAGAAACCAAGAGATATGGAAAATCTCATATAAAATAGTAAAATCCACCACCCAAATGAAGGTCACCAAAACAACCAATCAACAATAATCATCCAACTAGGAAAACACATCCACAAAAACCAAAACAACCTAGACAAAAAAAATAAGAACCACAGTAGCATCACCAACCCAAAAGAAAAAAAAACAAAACCAGCATAGGCTAAGAGTGAAAAGCAAATGGCCACAACCAAGAGGGTTTAACAAAGGGAAACCAAAAGCAATGGCTCATCAAAACCAATAGAAAAACCAAGCCAAGAAAATTATAATCTCGAGATAAGGTAATCCAGTATCAAGTTGACCAAACCCTTAAAGTTTAGGCAAATTTTGATTGTCAAATAAAGTGAAATTAGTTTAGTTACCTAAAGTAGTCAAAAAATCAACAAGCATTACCTTCACAAAGGATATGGAAACTTTTATCACAAAATTGAGAAAGAAGATTTTCTGTATGATTAAGAAGATAAAATAAATCAGCATTTCTTGTTATATTAGAGTTTAGCATGTCAAAAAGCAAGAACACATCAACATAAATCTAGATGTTGAGGAAACCTTTATTCAAATAAATCTCAATAGCTTTATTGTGACCATAAGCTCAATAGATAGCAGAGGCTTTGAAAGGATAGGCAAAAGCACAAATTATAGTACCTTTAGAATTCCTATGAATACCACCAAAACCATATTTATTAGAAGCAATAGAACCATCAGTATTCACTTTAATCAAAATTTCTTGGGTTTGATCAAAAGGATAATCCTAGCTCTTTTATAAGAGTCAACATCAGGCAGAATGATACCAATTTTTTAGCCACAAATTTATAACCTATAAAATGAATGTTACTAATAAGATTGGCATTAAATAGAGCTTGAATTTTTTTTTCTTTGGTTCTAGCTAGGATCCTTTTATGGCTCATCAGAAGATCATGATATTTAGCATCATTTATATCCATCCAGATAAACTAAATAAGGGTAATAGTAACTAGAACTTTGATATGACCTTTCATAGTATTTTGGAAACAGACTTCAAGAAGTTGATATATGGAAAGAGATCCATGAAAGTAGTTGGTATTAAATAAATCATTTTACCGTAACCATAATTTAGAATCAATAGCACCATTGACAAAAAGATGATTAACATTTTCAATATGAAAGTAACAATAGCACTTTGAAGGCAAATAAAACCCTTTATTCGAGCAAAAGTCCACAAGAATAAAGTTATTCAAAATCCTCCAAGCTAACAAATAAGAAATGGGAATGATATTGTTCCAAAGTTTAATGAAAACATTAGAGGAGTTTTATTTATCTCTAATAAAATTCCAAACCTCTTTAAGAACAAAATCACCATTGTAAGAAAGCTTAAAGAGAATTTGGTTAGGTTTGTTAAGATATTTCTAAAGTTATCTAAAGAGAAATAGGGATATAATTCTCAAGTTTATTTTCATTCCAAGTGTTCTTATGCCAAGAGTTAACTTTGATAGCTGCAATAGTGGGTAGATAAAGAGTCAATAGACCCATTGCCAATCCAATTGTCTTACAAAAGAAGAACCAGAATAAATACCCCAACATATTAAGGGTTCAGCAACCCATTTAATGGAGCAAAGCCTTTTCCAAACCGGAGAGTCACCAAATTTATAAGCATAGATAAGAGGGTGTTTACCTTGGAAATAGTTTTTCATCATAAAATTATCCCAAAGGCTATCATTCTTTCTAAAGTTCCACATAGCTTACGAGAGAATGCATTAATAGCTTCATGAATTGGTTTGCAACAGGCCACCTTCAAAGGACCACAACATTTATTCCGGAAGTCCAATGCATTCTTTTAGTAGAATTATTGGATCCCAAAAAAATTTATTAAGCGATCAATTCGATAAGAGTAGCATTAGTGGGGATAATAGTTTGAATCAAATAAAGTGGCATTGAATTGAGAGTGCTTTTAAGAATAGTGAGCCTACCACCAAAGGAAAGTAAATGAAATTCCTAAATAGAACTTTTATTTAAAATTTTATTGAATTAACTCATCAAAAATATGGGATCATTTCAGACATTTAAAAAGAGGAGCACCTAAGTACTTAAGAGGAAGTTGTTGACCTTTAAAGTTAGTGATATGAATGATTTGATTAATTTTATTAGTGGAGATGCTTGAAGATGTAATAAAATAGCTTTTGATTTCATTTGTAGATATACCACTTTCTGAAAATTTATTTTAAATAAATCTTGAGATTCTTGATATGATGAATAGAACCATTGCAGAAAATGAAGAAATCATTTGCAAAGCTTAAATGAGAAATAGGAAGAACACTGAGAGTTTTGTAATGCATACTAGGATTGTTTAAGAATAGATCATTGATGCTCCTAGATAAGTACTCAACAATAATAATAAATAAGGTAGGAGATAGATGATCCCATTATCTTAGGCCATGGAAAGAAGGAAAGAAGCCCAAGGCTTCCCCATTAAGCAAAATAGAAAACCAAGCATTATTAATACAATTTTTAATAAGAAAGATAAATTTATCAAAAAACCTAAATAAATTTAGAATATGGATAAGGAAATCCCAAGATATAATGTCGAAAGCTTTGGTGATATCTAATTTGAACATAATGTTGCCACCTCTAGTATTAGCATCTAAATCATGAATTAATTCTTAAGAAAGCATAATACTTTTAGAAATAGGTCTACCTCTAACATATCTAGTTTGGTTTAGAGAGATAATCTTATGAAGTAAAGGACTGAGCCTGTTGGTTAGAATTTTGGAAATCAACTTATTGAAGAAGGTGCGAACTAATGGTCTAAAATAACACCTCAACTTATTGAAGAAGGTGCAAAGACTAATAGGTCTAAAATAACACCAATAGTCTAGATTATCTTTCTTAGGTATGAGAACAATAGAAGTGCTAGAAAAATATCTAGGAAATAGATTATCATTAAAAAAATCAACCACAACCTCCACCAAATTATCTTTAATAATAGATTAGCATTTTTAAAAAAATTAGGTTGTGAAACCCTTCGGACGAACAACAGAATCTATGTTCATGCTATTAAGAACTTTAAAATTTCCTCTTCATTAGGTATAGTAAGCAAATCATTATCATTTTATTTATAATATAAGGAATCAAGTGATTTAGAAATAGCTTCATAAGAGAAACTTTATTAGCATATTTAAAGTAATTAATGTTCAATCCTTAATATCATTATTCTCGTAATCCATTCTCCATTCATTTTAATTTGAATATTATTTAAAGCTCTCTTTTATTAACTAAAGCATGGAAATATTTAGTATTTCTTCATCATCGCAATATGTTTACTAGTAGCTTTTGGCACTAAAGTCTCTTCCATATTTTGAAAATAAGAAGTTTATCTTTCACCTCCCAAGTCCTTAATCTAGGATGACATAATAGAGACTTCAAGATCACAAACCAATTTTTCTATTTCTTTGATATTAGTAAAAGGTTTTAAAATAATCCTTGTCCACAAAACTCATATTTTTGTTTAAGTTTTAAGCTTAAACCAAAATTTATTCATCCCCATAATCAATTGTCGATGTAAGGAGCAATTATTAGCCATGTTACATTAAAAAAAATCAATATGCTGAATCCACATGTTTTGAAATCTAAAATGAGAGAAATTTTTAATCTATTAGAGTTATCTTTAATAGAAACCAAAAGATGATCTAAGGTTCTAGTTAAATGATCTAAGTAATAGGCCATTGAAAATCCAAGAGCCAAGAGTTTAAACCTTTAATGCCAATATCAATCAAATTGCAATCAATGATCATATTGGAAAATTCTTCCATGGAATCAATATTAGAGAGCAACCACTTTCATTCAAGAGAATAAAATAGTGTTGAAATGCCACCAAAAAACCAAGGTTTACAAAAAAGGTAGCAAAATTCCTCAAATTTTCTTAAAGAAGATTTCTACCATCTATTACAAGATGCATAACGAGCCCAAAACACAATAGTCACCATAAGATATTTGAGCATTGACAACTTGTTTAAAATCATCAAGAATAAAAGCCTCCACAAAATTATTCCTAAAATACCAAATTTTATTACTAACATTAGAGAAAAATTTATTGAAACTGATCATTATAGTAAAATGGTTAATTTTGTTTGCATGAATAAGAGGCTCCAAAATAATAAATAAAATAATATTATGAATACAACAAAGGTTTCTAATACAGTTATGAATAGAGAGGGTACCGATCCCCCTAACATTCTAAATAAAAAATTAAACATAAGTAAAAAAAAGGGTTAAGAAAAGGTTAATTAAGAGAGGAGAGAGAGGCCATAGTAGATCTAGTGTTTTTGTACAATTTGGGAGGAAAGTTCTTAACATTTTTATTCTTTTTAGCATGATAACTTTTGGAAACAATTTCCTTTTCCAATAAAATCATCATCTGAGAAGGATTTAGCAACATTTGTCATAGATTTAGTGGAAGTCTCCTAAATAGAAGTGAGTTCTCCTTCTTCCAAGCCATTATAATTTATTAAAGACAAATGAGCATAGGTAAAGCTTAGGGAGCCAAATAGATTTAAGAAGGCAAGTGTGAACATCAATCCCTTCTTCTTCAATACCCAAATTATTAGAAAAAAACTAAATCTTTTGAGAACTTAAATCATCCCGAACTAAAGTAAAGTCAGGTTTTTCAAACTGAATATCATGAGAAACCAAATCCATATTGTCCAATGAATTTGAATGATGCATAACATTGATATCCTCATTAATATTTTCAATTAAAGCTTTATTTTCATCAATAAAAATTGGTAAGGATGCGGGGATCGACTCAAAGGAAAAAGAATCATCATCCAAAAGTTTAGAGAAATTACTATTTTCCACATTAGAAACCTTCAATTTCATAAATGAAATAAGGGGTAAAATAGCCTTATTAGGAACATTCAATGAATCCTCTTTTTTAATTGACTTTCTGATATTTAGTGGTCAGGGTTAGGAACAATAGTTTCAAGAATTTTCTTTTAGGGATGCAGAATGAAACATTAAGAATTATCATTCCCATGGAATTTACAATGAGAATAAAAGATAGCAAAATTTTGAAAATCAACTTTCAATATAATCAATTTTAGATAAAGTTTTTAGTAATGTCTAATTCAACAAAATTCTAGCAAAAGGTTGAGATTTCATAGCCATTGATCAAGCAAATAACCAAATAAAGAAAAGGAATTGATGATAAATGAATTCACATAGAGAGAAATATGAACCGAATGAGATTCTTCAATATCAAATGGAATCCATTTTAGCAACCTCATTTGGCAATCGAAAATAAAATAAGAACGATGAGTAAAAACATGTGAATAATCCAAATCATTCATTAACTAGATCAAAATATTGTAGGGATCAATTGAACCAATCATAAAAGCACCCAAAAGTTTCAGACTATGAAAGAAATAGTGAATGTTTTCCAGCCTACGAAGAGTATTTTTTATTTTAGTTTTTTTAGGTTTAGGTTTAAGTTTGGGTTTTAGTTTATATTTTATTTTATTTTATTTTGTTTTTTTTTTTTTATTTTATTTTTTTTGGTTTATTTAGTTTGGGTTTAAATTTTAGGTTTTAGGATTATGGTTAGGGTTAAGGTTTAGTTTAGGTTTAGGGTTTAGGATTTGAGTTTAGGGTTTGGTTTTATAGATTTTAGTTTAATGGTTTATATTTTGGTCTGTGGTTTTAGGGTTTATATTTTTGGGTTTTGGTTTTGGGGTTTTAACATTTAGGTTTGAGGGTTTTGAGGAGGTTTTAATGGTAAGTGGGTAGTGGGTTTGGGATTTAGAGGGAGAATTTCTATTTATTTTATTTTTTATTAAAATTTTAAATTAACTAAATTGGTAGGCTTATGTTTATTTTGTTTATTTAGTTTATTTTTTATTTATTATAATTTATTTTATTATTTTTATTTAAGTTTATTTTTATTTTTATTTAGTTTAGTTTATTTATTTTAAGTTTATTTATTTTAATTTATTTTTTAGTTTTAGGTTTAAGTTTAGGTTTATTTTTAAGGTTTTGGCTATATTTTCTATTTTTAGGTTTATGTTTAGGTTTTTATTTTATTTTTTTATGTTTAGGTTTTAGGTTTTTATTTTAGGTTTATTTTTATGTATTGTTTTTTCGTTTAGATTTATGTTTATTTTTAGTTTCTTTTCTTTTATTTAGTTTAGGGTTTAGGTTTAGTTTATTTTAGGTTAAGGTTTATGTTTTATTTATTTTAGTTTTGGTTTTTTGTTTTATTTTGTTTATTTTTTAGATTTTTTTTTTTTTGGTTTAGGTTTTATTTTTTTTATTTATTTTAGGTTTTATTTTAGGTTTATTGTTTTATTTAGGTTTTATTTGGTTTTATTTTATTTTATTTTAAGTTTATTTTATTTTTATTTTACATTTAGTTTTATTTTATTTAGGTTTTTTTATTTTTTTAAGTTTATTTTATTTTTTATTTTTAGGTTTATTTATTTTATTTTAGTTTAGTTTTATTGTTTTTTTTTTAGGTTTATGTTTAGGTTTAGATTTAGGTTTTAGTTTAGGTTTTATTTTTTATTTATTTATTTTTTTTTTATTTATTTAGGTTTGTTTATTTATTTATTTATTAGGTTATTTAATTAAGGTTTAGTGAGGTTTTTCATTTTATGGTTTAGGGTTTAGGGTTTGAGCTTTAGTGTTTAGTTAAGGTTGAGGGTTTGAGGTAGGGTTTAGGGTTTGGTTTAGGTTTAGGGTTTAGGGTTTAGGGTTTAGATTTTAGGTTTTGGTTTTAGGGTTTAGGTTTGTTTTTTTTTAAGGATATAGGAAAATTTTATTGCCACAATGAAAGGTACAAAGTCCCATAAGGAGGTAAATCTCAAGCTAATGCTCAAAGAGCTACTAAAAAGTCCCAAAGAGATAAGCCCCTTAACTAATACAATAGTTACAAAAGCAAGCAAAGAAACAAAAATCCATGAAAGAAAGCCATGTCAAGAAGAAACTTCTAGGCTTTTGAAACCAGACATCCACCATCAATCCCAACCAAAAGATGCAAGCTTTTAAAGGGATGAGTATATAATCAAATAATTAATCAAGCATAAAGAGTAAGAGCAGATAAAATGAATAAGATAAAGAAAGCTCAAATAATCATCTCAAGGAGCAACACTATATGAAAGCATCCAAACTTCAAGTGAAGGGTTACAATTACATATAATGCTACCAGCCAAAAGATGAAAGAGTGGGAAACATCAAGGCCATCATTGCCAGCATACCTCTTGTAGCATCTTATCCAAGGACGATGATCACAATCACATAAAACTTAACAACAAATATAACCTCCAAACACTAGAGATATTAAGTTTAGTATATGATAGGTAAACCATCGATAGCACTCACTAGGGAGCACTACCAAAGCCACCACCAAGAATGGCTAACAAAATCATTTAGAACAAACATCAGAATATGAGAAAAAGCACTAAATAGAGACAAGACAAAAGCAAAAGAAAACACATAGGTGGTAGGATCCGCCACTAAAAGGACATACAAAGAGCCCAAGGAAATAATACCCAATCTAATAATAAGGCTAATAGCAAGAGGGTTAGGCAGCAAGGAAACCATCCAAACAAGAAAGGGGAGAGGTTCATCCGCAACCCAGAATGGAAATGCCCAGCAAGAAAAAACTAGAAGAAAAGAATGATAGAAAGATAAGTAGCCGGTTCCCAGCATAGTCTCCAAAGGAGCAGGAAAATTATACTATATTAAATACTCCTTTAACCAACCCAGCCAGGTAGAACAACCAATCCAAGCAACCAGCAAGGAAGACCACCCTGCAAGCCACCATAATAGCCAAAGATTCAAGTCATCAAACCAAGAATGATCAGTAAAAAAGCCAATAATAGCCATCCAAACAAACATTGAAAATATCTCGGCGAATAGAAATGGTCAGTAGCCACCAATCCCAATCTATGGAAAGGAGAATATAGTCCAGAAAGATAAAGATAGCAGCCAATGATAGAAAAACAAAATGCCCATTAGGACCAAATACAATCCAATAAACAAAAATAGTAGCAAAACATAAACCCAATAGAACCACCATCACCCAAGGCCAAAAATAGCCCACCTAGTCTCACCTGCTTAACAAAAAACCAAAACCAAAACCTTAGTAATAGGGGAGGACAAACCCATATTCAAGATATAACAATCCTTACATCCATCCTCAAACTCATCCAACAAAAAACAAAGTAAGGGTAAAGAGTCATAGAAAATTAGTTCTCCAAGCTACAATAAAGCAATAAACAACCCTCAAGGGCACCTAACCCCTCTTAGCAGCAGGAGTAATAACCATACAAACACAGTTATCAAAAGCCACAATTCCATTATCAAATCACAACCAAGAAACCCACACACCAAATAGCATAGAAAAAACCCTAAAGGATAAGGGTAGGTGAGAAGGGTGAAACTCATGAGATAATGGACAACCAAAAGCACTAGAATAACCACCCTAATCAGAAATAACTAGGTGGCAGGTCATCCATTAACAACAACCATTGAAAAACTCAAAAAAATGACCACCAGAAAAGAGAGCTAGAACCAAAGGCAGGTAACAAATCCAAAGTGAGAAACACCTAGGAAGGGATATACCCCACATCTAGATAACACCACTAGGGAAAAACCAGCCAACCAAAAAGTCCAAGACAAACAAACTAGGCTATAGAGAGATCCAACCAATAAAGAGAACCACACCAATTAGAAGACAAGCAAAACCCAACAGCTTCTACTTGCTACAAACACATCCACCAAGGTGGGATAGAAAACAAACCAGAAACCAAAAATTGTAGTAGAAAGCCATAAAAAGAAAAAATAACTCCAACCAATCCAAAAGATAGGAGGACCTCAAACTAGAGAATAAAAATAGATTTAGGTGAAGAGAAAACTCAAGACCAAACTAGAGGAATTAACCAATATTTAAGAAAAAACACCACCATAGAGAAAGCCAAAGCCCCAATGGAGGAAGGAAATAAAAGCCTCTAAGGTAAGGCAATCCAATTTTATCTAGATTCACAAGACCCTTAAAAGAAAAGTATGACATCATTAGAAAACATTTGCATAAAAAAATTGGCAAGAAAATTAGCACAATAATTGCCTATAAATATGAGAAATTTGAAAATCTAGGTTAGCAAGAAGACTCCTAGTATGATTAAGCAAATAAAACACTTCAGACCATGGGAATTAGATTTAAATCTAAAAGAAGGAGAGCATCAACTTCAAACCAAATCTTAATAAAACCTTATTGTAAACAAATGGAAATGCCATGATGAATGCCTTTAAGTTCAAATAAAATAGAACAAGGCTCTAAAGGGATGACAAAAAAAGGAAATAACCTTGCAGGATCTCAAAAATTCCACCACAACCATAATAACCATTGAAAAGTGTTAACCTTAATGTAATGATAATTAGGTTTAATCCAATATATAATTTTTGGGTAGGAGACATTACAAGGAGGAAGGTTAATAAATTTCAAGGCCATAGCTTTTCCTTTAAAATTGGAGTGAGTAAGAAGATTGGATTTGAAAAGAGACAAAATTTTATATTTGGATCTAGCAATGATACAATTATAATTCATAAGAATATTACAGTGCTTTGCATTATTTCTATCCATCCAAATATACCAAAGAATAGTAGTAGCTAATACAATTTTAACACCCTAAGAAGTGAGAGAATCATGCTTCAAGGAGCATATAAAAAATGAACCATTAAAGTGGAAAGAAAAAAATATTATCATACCGCCCACATTAGCAATATTCATAGAAACATGATCCACACTTTCAATGTGATAGAAAGAAACCTTTTTTCAAAAGTTTAGCATCCACAAGGATATAATGCTTAAGAATGTGCCAAGTTAAGACCGAGAACAAAATAGGGATACTATTATTCTAGATTTTAGAAAAAACTGAGGACTCTTGATATTTAAATATGATAAAATGCCACACATCCTTAAAAATAAAATCTGCAGAAGAAGAAATTTTGAAAAGAATTTAGTCGTTCATTAGGGTCAAATCTAAGGATTTTCTTGATGATCACATTAGGGACAAGGTTATTCAATTGAGCCACATCCCAATTATTATTAATTAACCGATGAACCTTAAGCACCACAAAGTGGAATGAGTATTGAGAAGGGAATCAATAGAGCCTGCAAGCCAATTGTCTTGCTAAAAAATGAGGAAATTGATACAAGAAATTAAATTATCAACACCATTTGATACTACAAAGTCTTCTCCAAATAGGAGAATCCTAGATTTGAAAGCACTAATGAGGGGTGTTTTCCTTGACAATATTTAGCATGCATAAACTTTGACCAGTAACTATTTTTATTTCTAAAGTTCCACCACATTTTATAGGAAAAATAATTAATAGAATCCTCTAAGGTTTTGCATCCCAAGCCACCATCATTTTTATTACCACAATAGTTATGCCAACTAGCCTAAGGTAATCTTTTGGTTGATGTATTAGATACCCAAAAAAATTTATTAAAAAGTCTATTAATCCTTTTAATAATAGAATGGGTAGACAATAGTAGACAAGAGATACATTAAAAAGGTTACTTTTGATCGATAAGTCTAGTACCAAAGGAGAGTAAATGAAATTTCCAATATGAGGTTTTCTTATTTATTTTTGAATAACTTCATCAAATAAAGAAGATCTTTTCGCCTCTATATAAGAGTCCCATACTTGATAAGGAGATTTTGATGAAAGAAACCAATATTTTGATAACATTGATCTTAGATAATGAGATAGAAGAGCTAGTAAGAAAAAAAATTTTATCAAGATTGATATTCAAGCCACTCTCCCTACCAAAATGAATTAAGAACTTACATAATTTTTAATGTAATGAGGGGCATTGCAAATATAATGAAATCAACAAAATTAATGTGAGAAATTAGAAACCCACCAATGGTTCTATAGAACATGTTAGGCATTCATAAAAAAATATGCTCAAGACATCTAGAAAGATATTCCACAATAATAATGAAAAGAAAGAGAAAGAGGGCCACCTTAGCCATGAGAAAAGGAGAAAACCATGCACTTCACCATTAAGAAGCATAGAAACCAAGAATGCTCAATCCCATTCTTAATTAAAAGTAAATTGATTAGAGAACCCAAATAAAGCAAAATTTTATATAGGAAAACCAACCAATATTATCATAGCTTTGGAAATGTCAAGCTTAAAAGTGTTTCCACATGAACTTTGGCATTCAAATCATGGATCATCTCTTGAGCTAAAAGAACATTATCGAAATGGATCTCCTTTAACAAAATTGTTTTGATTGGGAGATAATTTTAGGAAGCAAGATGCTCAATCTATTAGCCAAAATCATAGAGATAAGTTTATTAAAAAAAGGAGAAAAGGCACTCCTAAAATCACTCAAACATGGGATTATTTTAGGAATTAAAATAATGGAGGTGAAAAATATTTGGGAAGGATACTACCCTTAAATAAGAACTTTTAATTAAGTCCTTTTAATGACAATCCAACATTTTGGAAAAAAAAGGTAGTATAACCATCAGCCATAGTCTTTATTCATACTACAAAATATCAAATTTTGGTCTAAGGTAAGGAAGAAAGCATATTGTTATCCTCATCCAAAATAAGATTAGAATAACTTTAGGCCATGAAATATCTTCATCATAAGCAACATTTTATATTGAAGCTCTTTATAAAACAAGACTCAACAAGCTCCTTTTATCAAAACACCAAACTCCATCATTAATTTTAATTTTATGAATAGTTTTTTTTTTTTTTTTAACCATGGAATGAAATATTTGTATTGTGATCCATTAGAGATCCATTTCATAGAAGCTTTTTCGCTAATAAGTCCTCCATATCTTGAAAATATGTCAACCTATCTTTAGCTTGAGCCAACATCAATTTAGAAGGATCATTAACAATAACATCTTCCAAGAGATCACCTCTTCTATTTTATTAATATTGAAAAAGATTCTTAAAATAGTTTTATTCCACCAAGAAAGGCATTTAAGTCTTTTTAATTTGAACCACAATCTCTTCATCCCAAAATAGAGTCATCAGATGGAGAGGTTCTTTAGTTAACAACATTGAAATATCTATCATCCATAAGCCACATATTTTGAAATGAAAAGGGATAGGGAGAAGGATTTGTTAGCATTAAAATTAACATTAATAAGCAAGGAGAATGTCGATAGGGTTCTAAGTGCTCCACAAAAGTAACATGGAAAAGATTAATCCATGATGATTAAAAGAACCATATCAAGCCTTTGCCACAATCTAATTATTCCATGTAAATTGGGACCCAAGAAAGCCAATGTCAGAAGATGACATTTAAGGATCATAAAAATATTCTGTAAGTTAGAGTTTTTCCACAACACTGAGGAAAACTAATAAGTTTCTCCCAAAGAATGGATCTACCATTATTACAAGATAAACAAAGGAACCAAAACAACTAAAATTATCATAAGTAATCTTAACATTCACAACTTGGGATAAATCATCTAAAATCTACAAAACATAAAGACTATTCCAAAAAAATCCAAATTTTATTGCTATAGTTAGCAAAAAAAAATTACTAAAGCCAATCATTCTAGCAACATAAGAAATGTTAAGGAAGAATAAAATTTCCAAGATAGCCAAGAAGAAATGTTATGAGTACAAACTAAGTTTCTAATTATATTTCTAATAGAGAGGGTACCAATCCTCTCACATTCCAAATTAAGAAAGAAACCATTTATTTTGGTAAGAGCCATCTAGTAAATCACAAATAACAAGTTTGGTTTTAAGTTTTATTTTTCTTTCTAAAAATAGTTTGGAACTTATTATTCATATCCACTACATCACCATCCGAGAGATTGTTTAGGGTTGTTTTTGGAGGAAATTTGCACATTTAAAGCATCATTCAAGCCACTTCACCCTTCCAAATCAGATTAGGTTGAAATGTCAAAATAGAAATCAGTTCAACATTAGAAGAGGTGGTAGGAAAGGGATTAGAGCCATTTAAATCCCAAGTGCCCAAGTCAAAATTAGAAGCCTTTTCATTAGTTTGCTCACCATTCAAACTCTCATCTAGGATCACATTCTCATCAATTAATAATGGCATAGAAGCAGGAATTGAATCATTTGAGATAGAATCATCATCCATAAGTTTTAAAAACATATTATTACCATATTATTACCAATATTGGGGCATTCAATATAGAATCATTGAAGGGTAAGGCATCTTATTAACATGACTAACATCAAAATTGATCGTGCTTAAGAACCGTAATTCTTCATAGGAATGGGTGGATCAAGACAATGTCCCTCAATTTCAAGTAAAGAAATGTCCATAGAGCAAAATTTTATGCTTTAATTGATGGCACCAAGGTTGGGATCCAAATTATTATTAACGATTTTGGTTTCTTAAGGTGAGGTGAACCAAAAATAATGAAAACCATGACCATGAATTTTACAATGGGAACAAAAAATAAGAAAATTCTCAAATTCCACTTTTGTAAATATCCATATTTCGATCCTAGCCAAATTTCCTTAGAAATTTTTAGTTATATCCAACTCGACTAGAATTGAGCAATAGAGGAGTATTAAGCCTTCTTGATCAACTTGAAGAGGATGACCAACAGGCACCCACATAAAAAAAAAATTCATGATTAATGAAATGGACACTAGATTGGGAAGAGATCCAAACCTAAACAATAGGAGATTCCTCCTAAATATCAAATAGAGGCATCCATTTCAACAATCTTATGACAATTAAAAAAACAAAAATATGATCAGAGAAAAACATGAGTAATCCAAAAATTGTTGGAAAGCTAGATTAATACATGATGGGAATCGATCAATAATAAAAAATTCTAGAGATTTTCAAGCTATGGAAGAAAGATCGAATATTCTCTAATGTAGGATAGCGCAAAGCAAATTTACCCACCAACATAAATTTAAAAGGCTTTGTAAGCCTTTCCATAATTGAATCAGAACACATTATCATGGGTAAACCCTAGAAGGAAGTCAAAATAAGCTCGAGAGACTCACCAGTGCAATTAGGCTTACTAACAAGAACATCCTCGAATGATTTCAAAGCTAGTGATGGATTTAAGCTAGAAACCCCAAAGAGCCGAAACATTAGTGAGTAGCCACATTATTAGGATTTTCCCATGAGGGAAGTAGAACCCAACCATGATCAATAGGCTGATAGAGAAGTCGAATATTATCAACTCACAAAATGGAAGCAACAGCCAAAATTGCCACAAAAAAGCCATAGCTTCCTGTGGGAAACAAAATTCACTGAGAGCAAAATGGAAAAGAAAAGATGCTCAAACAATGAATTTTCTTTTTATTTAGGTTTGGGAGATTTTAGGGTTTAGGTTTAGTTTAGGGTTTAGGGTTTAGGTTTTAGGTTTAGGTTAGTTTAGGCCTAGTTTGTGGGTTTAGTTTTTTTAGGTTGTGGTTTAGGTTTGTTTAGGTTTAGGATTAGGGTTATAGGTTTAGGTTTAGGCTCAGTGGGTGGGTTTAGGTTTTGGTAGGTTTTAGGTTTAGGGGCTCAGGTTTAGTTTTAGTTTAGTTTTAGGGTTAGGTTTAGGGTTTAGTTAGTTTTATGGTTTGTGGTTATTTTATAGTTTAGATTTAGGTTTCAGAGTTTAGGTTTTTTTTTTTTAATTAAGCAAACCCATAAGTTTATTTATTTATTATTTTATTTTTAAGTTTATTTTATTTATTTTTATTGATTTATTTATTTAGTTTAGGTTTTTTATTTTAGTTTATTTTTTTTTTATTTAGTTTATGTTTATTTTTTTAGTTTATTTTTATTTTTATTTTATTTTATAGGTTTAGGTTTTATTTTTATTTTTTTAGTTTTAGGTTAGGTTTATTTTATTTTTTAGGTTTAGGTTTTAGGTTTTTATTTTGGTTTATTTTCAGTTTATGTTTATTTTAGTTTATTTTATTTTATTTAGGTTAGGTTTTTAGTTTATTTTAGGTTTAGGTTTAGGTTTTATTTATTTTAGTTTTTTATGTTTATTTTATTTTGTTTATTTTAGGTTTAGTTTTTAGTTTAGGGTTTAGGTTATTTATTTATTTTTGGTTTATTTTTAGGTTTATTTTTAGGTTTAGGTTTTATTTAGTTTTATTTTATTTAGGTTTTGTGCCACCATCCTTCAAGTTCTTTGATGGTGGAACCACGATAACACATTGCACACTTTAGAGCTGGCTATTGCAACATCGATGGTAGCAATGCACTCCTCTTCCCCTTTTCATTATATGTGTTTCATTTGATTGGCACACCGAACTACCTAACAATTCGGTGAAGACTTTTATTGAGTTGGAGCACCACTTCATCAAGAAGTTTTCTGGAGCTCAGCAGAGGGTGACTGTAAGTCACCTCATTGAAGAGAAATATAAACTCAATGAGTCCCTTGTTGATTACATTCTCAAGTGGCACAACCTAAGCATGAAATGTGAACCACAGATATTCGAATAGCATGCCATTTAGATTCTTCTCAAGAATATCCATGGCCCGATCGCTTTCATGCTTAAGGGCTTTACCATCAAAACATTTGAGAAATTAATCAACAAGGTTGCTAGCCTACAAGAGGAAGCCAAATAATTGCCCTTCTGACAATCATCTAGGCAAAGGTGTTTGAGAAGAAGCCGTGGATAGTTGTGTGGACAAGGGAAGCTTAGAGTTCAATATGAGAGAGACTATGAGCTCAGCCTCATTTACCACCTCCTCTCCACCACCTCGCCATCATCACACACCATACCACAATGACCATTTCCACCACCTCGTTACCCAAGAAGTGGTATTCATATCCATCGCCGTGATCTACTTTCCACCTACTTGCCAATATATTGAATAAGCCATATTCATTCAAGAGGGAGATAGTTAGAAAATCTTTAAGAATCTCTTAAAGAAACTTAACTTTTAAGCCTAAGAGGTGAGGAGGTGCAAGTGAGAATCCTATTTATTACCCCATCGCATGTCTTAGCCATGTCTTAGATGATTGTATCACTTTTAAAGACTAGCTTGAGTGCTGCTACAAGTTGGGATCCATAGTTATCCCTAAGGAATACTTATTAGAACAACCATCCAGTTCTGTTAGAGTAATCCTTGGGGATACTTGCGATCATCTTAAGACCAAAGAAGGTTAGGATATCTCCTATCCCAAACCTCTAAGAAGATCATTTCTAAGATCAAGAAGCTTTCCTTGCAGATGCTGAAAATAGCTCAAACCTCCAACACCAAAGAAGGTTTGCTAGTTGCAAAGGACAACTAGGAGGGTGACAGCCCAGCATAGCAAAGAACACACCATACTTTGATAGTCCAAGAGCATAGCCAATATCCAGTTCCCTCCACCACTGCAGCTACCACCTCTTCTATTAGCTCCTCTTATACCGACAGGAGCATTGTGTTTGTATAAACCTAATCCTTACTCCATTTGCTTTACTTGATTTATATTATGTACCTCCACCCAAAAGAAATTAATGAAGAAAGCTGATTCTACTTATATATTATCTATTTTTGATGCTCTTAATTTTATTCCTATTGAAAGCTCTCTGAGTCTAAATAAAATAATAGCTCTAGTAGTTGATTCTTTCCTTGAGTTGACTATCCTTCTTTAAATCAATCAGGTTCACTTCTTGAGATTGACTTTGAGTCAACTGACTTTGAGGATCCCATAGGAGAAGTCAGGTATATGCCCAAGGTAGAACTTTCCACAAGCTTATCATTCCAAGAAGTCACTGAAGTCAATCTACACAATGGTAAAGTTCTACCTCTTAGGGTAGCACCTCAGGGTAAGGGTAAGCAAGTCATTGGTTCCAGTGAGTAGATAGACCCTCCATAGAATACTCCACCCATGGATATGCTTATGGAGGACCAAGCTAGAGTTGATTACAATGTCTACTCACCTTAGAAAGTTTCAGTTAAGCACATACCCTTGCCTTTATCCAAAGAGATGAGGGAATCTCTAATCAAGGCCTTACTTGGTCTAGAGATATGCTTAGCTTAGCTGACCGCTATTAAAGAGGAGGCTTGCCACTCAAAGGACATCTTAGGAGTTACATTCAGCGATGAAAACTTACTTTTAGGGATGACCAGGCACAACCGCCTCTTTTTATTACAGTGGATTTTGGCAGATCAAGCTATCCAGAGTTCCACGTGTATTAGTCAACATTATGAGTCTAAGAACCCTTGCCTACTCGAGGATCGACATCTCCAAACTCCAAAAAGAAAGGATGATGTTAGAAAGATTCAATGAACAAGGAGAGGGCCTTGTGGTGTTTATTTTGGATGTATGGGCACACCATTAGGGGAGGTACTTTTGATTGGATACAACATTGAGGTATGATGTACTATCTCGAAAGATAGAGGCATCACCCTACAATGGACCTAATCATGTAATAAGGACTTCTAAGGCATGATGGGTCTTCGAATGTACCAGATATTTTCCCCCTACTTTACATGAATGAATAAAGTAGGGTTTATATTAAACTAGGTTCTAAAGTTCCCTATGGAAGCCATAGTTAATTACTTAAGAAATGAAATTTTCTAAGAATACTATCGATTAAAGTAGATAATTTCATCTCCAAAGATTTCAAGGTTAGACTATCAAAGGATTGGTTGTATTTGGAAAATCAATTGGGAAAGTTCAAAAGACTTATTTTTGGAATCCAAATGAAATAAGTAGAAATGCTCATGATACTAGGAAGCCTAGTGAGCATTCTAATCTATCTTATGGTTGGGATTTATAATTTTGAAGTTGAGGAGATTTATATGTTTTGAGTTGAAATTTAATTAAATTACTATTATAATCCACCAACATAAGGTTGTGGGAATGCCTAAGAGGTGAGGATTTATGCTCATAGCAAAAAAATAGCTACATCATATCCTAAATCTAGGGAGCTTTAGTAAGAGCTAAAGCATGACCTAAATCTAAGGATAAGTGGACATAAGGGTTTACCTCCACAAGAGAGAATAAATTGTCCAAATTTCTGACTTATAACCACCTGGCACCGCCTAACTCCTCCTATGATTTTAAAACCATGTAGTCTAGTCTTATGAATTGCAAGATAGCTAGGTAGTTATTTAATTAGAAAGAGACTAAAGTCCTAAACACACTCTAAGAGACAAAGCATGAGTATGAGCATATAACTTAATCTATAGATGCAAAATATTTTCAAATTTTATTTCATTTTAGACATCATTTTAATAGAAGCTTTAGGATTTCTTATTCCTAAATGCATGATGAAATAGGTTATGGGTCAAATAAGCTAGAAGAAGGTATTCTCCACCACAAGGGATGCCCTCACAGGTCAAGCATTCCTTTATCATGCAAGGATGGAGATCCTTCATGTTCAAGACAGAAAGAATATGCATGCATGATGTGAAACATACAACCATATAGCTAAGGGGTTTTAAATCTTTAATTATCTTATTTATGTCTTTATGATGAGGTTATGAGTTATTTAAGATTTAGTTATGAGTGATTAGTTGGGTAGAAAAGTTATTTTTATCCTAAGAGCCTAATCTTATCCAAGCCACATTAAAGCTTCAATCATTTAAGAAACTATGAAAAGCATGCCATCCTAATGCACAATGTAAACATAACATCAAACAATTATATAAACTATCATAAAAGAATAAAATGGTGTGGTCGGTAGCATCATACAACCCGAAAAGAGATGGGTAGCCGAAGCTCTACCCTTATACATGGAATATGAAAGAATAATTATAATTGTATTAAATGCTATTGGGGTCTTCTTTCTTCATATCTCCAATTCTGATTTGGTTCTTTCTTTGATTTGGATGGTGCTTGCTTCAAAGGCATCACAGGGCACCAGGACAAAGCCTTTTGGCCACTGCTCATCCTAATCCCCCATAGCACTAATCCTAATTACTATTACAAAAATTACATTTATGTGGGAAAAGTAAATCTAACTACACCTGCAAAATAGAGGTTTGCTAAATATACATATAATCCCAAGTAATTGTATTTATAATTTGAACTTAGCACTCTACACATGTAACTAAGCCCACCTATCCTAACTTAGATTTTTCTTAAGGATTTAAGCAACCTGCAAAAAGAGCATTCACATTTATTTTAAGCATCCCTTAAGCATAATCTAATCATGATTAAGCTAATATTGGCCTATCATCCAAAAGCATCTAACATCCAATCTAAAATAATACATCATAAAATAAAATATACATCACATCATCCTAACTTAGAGCTAATAGTGGTGACTTAATTCTAATGTATGTATTAAGGCTTATGTGGTAAGTCTTGTTAGGCATTAGTGTTGTATTTTCTAAGTGTAGAAGGATTCAATTTAACATGAAAGGTTGATTTCACTTGAAGTAGTTTAATTGATTTGAGAATTTTAATTTGTGTTTTATTTTGTTTCATTTGATTACACTTAGCAACTAAGTGTTATAAAGAGAGGAAAAGGATTGCCCTCTTCATCCCTACCTTAAGTCACTTTCTAAAGTATATTAATTTGATTTAGTTCTCTTCAGTGAATAGCTTATTAAATGATTTAATTAATCCTAAGTTTAGGTTCACTTTTAAATAATCCTATTCAAAATGAAAGCATCTTAAGATTAATTTAATTGAATTACTACATGACATATATTAAATCATTCCTTTCCATCACATGTAACATGCATATGATTTAATCCTAAGTGTATCTATACATGCAACATATTTTAGCACACTTAAATGATGAATGTGTGTGTATGTTTAGAATTTATATTTTATTTGATTGAATTATTTAACCATATTAATTTAAAACTTTATCCAAATTCTTATACAAAAGGACATAAGAATGAAATTAAATATGTGCCATTAAACCAAGAAATGAGGTAATCAAATGACCTCCTTGGAGCTAGCTAAAGCCTCATATTCTCGGATGTCTAGACTATATACCCATTTGCATTCAAACATATGTAAATTTGTATACATGAACATAGGTAAGCTCCAAATCATATGGCTAATTAATTCAACCACTTAGTCAATTATGAATGCATGCAATTTTAATGTAAAATGGGATTTTCATTAACTAATCACATATACATATACATGTACAAAATATAGGCAAGTAGTCATTGTTAAACTAGGAAGTGAGGTAATCAAATGACCTCCTTGGGGCTAACTAAAGCCTTATTCGGATGTCCACTATATACTTGGTTTTTTTCAATACACATGGATGTATACATAAATGAGGGAAAGAAACCATGCAAAGATTGTATATTTTTTTTGATTGAATCATTTATATATATGAATTAAAGTTCTATCCAAATTCTAATGTTGAAATACATAAGAATGAAATCAAATGGGTACATTGTTAAACCGGGAAGTGAGGTAATCAAATGACCTCCTTGGGGCTAGCTAAAGCCTTCATTCGGGATGTCTGACTATATACCCATTACAATTCAATCTTATATAAATCAACACATGAATAGAGGAAAGAGAACTCAACATTCATACACTTAAGCTATAGCACATGCATTTCTTATGTATTTATAACTAGCATCATAACACATATTATTATTCATTTATAAGCTTTTGAAAAATACATTTGGATTTAATAGTGATAATAGCCATGGATATATTAAATTAAATCAACACATGCAAGCTTACATAAAGGAAATCCATTTTATTTTACTTGATTTTGAAAAGATGGATGCATGAATTCAAATGACATACCAAATTTAACATGATTGGAAAGAGGACAATCAAATATAAGCATGTGATTCATTCAACCAAACTAGTTCTTAAGGACAATCAAATCAAATAAGATTATTTAAAGCAAACCAAAGCTTCTTTATTAATTAAGTTTTGGATTTGATTTGATTTAAAGAGGAGAAGAGAAATCATCACTTGCTATTTTAAACCCATTCCCACATTAGTGATTTGATTTAATTTAAGGAAATGTAATTAAGTTGATTTTATGGTTAATTAAGTTGAACCCTTAATTAGATGAATTAATTACCTTACCTATGTCACCTTAAAGTAATTAACTAAATAATTATGAGCCAACATGATATGCATGGAAAATAAACTTGCAATGATCCTAGGAAATAAAAGGCCTAATGCAATTGCTCATGATTAATAGTTTAGATTAAGGGACTTAATTAATTACTCTTATGGTTTTCCCACACATGTGGACTAACCATAATTTCATTAAACTCTTAGGTTATTAAACACCTAAAGATCTACCCCATGATTTAATTAATTAAGGATGTGATTATGATTTCAATTTGATTAAGTGATTTAATTAATTAGTTAAATCTTAATTTCATTTTAAAAAAGGTGAAATGAACTTAGGAAAGGGGTCCCAACCCTATTCCTTAGTTCACTTACTATTGAACAATGATTAATAAATTAATTAACCAATTTTTACTATTCATGGGATTAATTAATCATTAATTAACTTAAAAGAGTAGTTAAGGTTTAATTAGTCAATTTTCCATAAGTGAGCAATAAATCCCAAGAAAATCATGGGAGTGAGGTCATCCCATTAATTAACCAATACAAAGATTAATTGCTCAAGTAATTAAGGAGTAATTAAGTTAATTAATTTTGTAATTAAACCTTAATTACTATTCAAAATTAATTAAGATCATTTTTAATTAATTCGCCTCCGAAATACCTTTAAAATGAGTATTTACTTGCACTTTTTTATTTATTTATGATTTTTATGATTTTTAGAAGTTTTAGGCATTAAAAATGATTAAGTAAGCCTAATTAAAGCCTAATCTATCCATGTGCGCATGTATGCACTTTCACGTGGCGTGAGATTGGTTACTTGAAAATTATCTGACTTAGTGCCTACATGGCGGTGGCAGATGTGCTTTCTCATCTACCATCCGATCTAAGATTGGACATCTATGATTAATCCCAAAACTTATTAAGATTAAATTAGATCAATCTAGCAGGTCTAATCATGATTGTCCATTCTGTTCATGCAGAATGGATAGTGCATGATCTAACATCACGCGAGTGAGAGAATGGAGTTCTTCTGCCATTGCTCACTTTATCCAAGCTTACCTGAGCTCGGATCAACTCCAAAAGGATCCCACACCTTCACGACATTGATCAGAGGGGATCCAATGGTCAAGATCACATGAGATGCAAGTTTTCTTCAAAAGCTCCAACCCATTTTTTGCCTAAGGATCAGTTTTGGAAGCATACCTCACTAGAGCTCAAGACTGGCTCTCGAACGATTGAGGAAGCTTCATCTAGGGGAGATGAAGCTATGTGAGCAAAGAATTGGATCACTCAACATTCAAGGCCATGAACCATGATTTGGAGCTTAGCTTTGATCAAGTCCCACCTCCTGAAGCTTGGGAGATGATTCATTCTGCTCGATGATGCCAAGGAAGGTGCAAAGTTAATTTGAGTTTGATGGAGAAATGGGAAGTTATAAAAAATGGGAGTGTCTTATTTTGAGATGGATAGAATGGCATTTTTTGATGAGGAATGAGCTTGGGAGCTTGGGAATGGCTCTAGTAGCTCATCTTGCATCTAGGGGAATGATTTTTGTGTGTGTTTGAGTGGAAATGAGGGTGTATACCCCTTCATCTTGATTGATTGGGATTGGGTTCTAGTGGTCATCGCCATCTCAGAGTCATGGGTGGTGGAGGAGGTGAGTTGGCTCGGCTTGGTTATGAAGGTGTGGAGGTCCAAGGAGGAATCATGGGTGTCCTATGGGTTTCAAATGCTCCAATGGGAGGGTGAGGTGATTTCACCTCACCATGGGTCATGGCAACCAACCACCCATCTGGGGTGTAAAGGTCCTAGTGCCTAGTGGACCATTGGGAGAGTACCAAGTGTCCAAGGAATGGAAATGACCACTTACATGGTGATTTGTCTCATGTGATGCCCTTGACCAAGGGTAATGATCATTTGCATTGGATTTGATTTGGTAGATTTGAAATGAGCCAAAAGTGGGTTAGCCCAAATTTCAAGTCAATTGGAGTCGATTTTAGTTTAGCTCAATTTGACTCATTTAGGTCAAATAGTTAGGTCAAGTTGACCAATTGGTCAAATTGGGTCAAACGGGTTGGGTCAAGTTCATATGATCATTTGGGATATTTTTGGTTTGGTTTAGTTTGGCTTAGATTTGATTTTGCTCATTTGAATTCATTTGGGTCAAATGTTAAGTTGACCAATTTGACCAAATTGCCAAATGGCTGTTTTGGGTTTTAGTTGACCAATTGAAGATGATTGTAGGCTTTGGTTTCTTAATTTGGTTTTGGTTTGATTTATTCAACTTGAACCATTAGGTCAATTTGGGCTAAGTAGGTCAATTCAATTGGGTCCAATCATGGCTTTGGTCAAGTTCAACAATCAATTTCGAATGAACTTGAGCCATTGGTTGCAATCAATTTGGTTTATATTTTGATTTGACCTAATTTGGTCTTTTAGGTCAATTTGGGTCAACTTGGGTCAAGAGGGCCAATTGGGTTTGGTTTAACTCAATTGAAGGTCAAGTCATATTCAAATATCGATTTTGATTTGGTAGGAATCATTGGTATCAAGGGATTTGGCTTAAGTTGCAATTTGGCTAGTTTGGGTTCATATGGGTTAACTTGACTTGGTCAAATGACCAAGTTGACTTGGTTTGACAATTTGTGATAATTGATCAATCTAGGTGATCAACAATCATGATGGGAGGTTTTGATGGGCTTGGTTCAATCCAATTTGGGTAGGATTAGAACTTGGCTCAAATAGGTCAAATTGGCCACTTTGGGTCAAGTGGACCAATTGGGTTTAGTTGGCTTGATTTTGGGTTGAGTTTATATATGGATTTGGGATTGATATATAAATTCAATTGCAATTGGCTTGGGTTCAAATGGGTTTTGGTTCATTTGAACATTTCAAGTCAAAAGGGTTAAGTTGGGTTTGACTTTGATTTTGTTTGGCTTGATGATTGTAGATTTCATTTATATTTGTGAATATGATTGAAGGTATGATTGATTCATGAGAAAATCAATTGAAATTTTGGAATGAAGGAATTTGGCTAAGTCCATGGAGTCATGATTTTTGATTTAGTTTGGTTTTAGTTTTGATGTAAATGTATATTTCATTTAAATTTGAAGATGATTGAAAATATGATTGATTTATGAGAAAATCAATTGAGTTTGACTTGATTTGGATTAAGATTTAGCTAGTCCATGGGATAGGTCATATGGCTTAGAAGGGTTTTGATATAATTTGATTTAGTTTTGATCATTTGAATGTATTTGATTTATATTTAGAAAGATGATTGAAGATATAAATTGATTATGAGAAAATCAATTGATTTTGGATTGATTTGGATTAAGATTTGGCTAAGTCCATGGGATAGGTCATATGGCTTAGAAGGGTTTCAAGTTTGGATTTGATCATGGGCTTCAATCATTTGGTTTTGGAATTTGGGGGATTTGGATTTGAATTTGATGTTTGAATTGAACTAGGTTTGGAAAAGAGATGGATGGATTTGGGTTGTAGGTTGATTATCCTAATCCCTAAGGCATAACCTAATCATATGGTTAACCTTCTAAGTCTTTAGCTTAGGTTAAGTTTACCTAATTAGAAGTGTCTTATGACTAGGGAAGTCTTAGTGTCTAGAAGACTCCTAAGTCTAAGATGGGAAGATTGAAAAGTGAGGCCAGCAGGCCTTAGGCTCCATAGTGTTGCCTTTGGAGATAGATGATGGGAAGACCGAAGCCAAGTTTTACATTATAGACTTGGATACATCTTTCAAAGCTTTGTTTGGGAGACCATGAGATACATGAGAACAACATAGTTCCATCCTCTCAAGATCATGTATGAAGTTCATGAGAGGTGGGATCCTCTACTTTGTCAAAGGAGATCCAAGCCATTTACATGAGGTCGCATATATGAGGATGCGGCTTACTACCTCCCTCAAAATCAACTATGTCTAACTTGGCCAAAGTTTAAAAAAAAAAGAAAAGAAAAGAAAAAGAAAGAAAAGAAAATAAAAGAAAAGGAGTGAAAATAGACTTGGAGGAGGAAGTGGAGCGACATTAGATTCAACCAACATAGTTCATTACTCTATTTGGAACATATGGAGTAGGATGACGACCTCCACCGGTAGAGGAAGAGGCGGTTGAGGTCTAGGGTGGAAAACCTCCTTATTGGCCACTAGAAGATATGTCCCAACTACTAGGAGTACACCATCCATATAAACTTAGAATCTAGTTCATAGGATGAGTCTTATATGATTAGCATGCCAATCTCTTCTTAGTAGTAGATTCCTTGGAGGTGACACTTGAGTCGATAGTGATGAAGTCAGGGCTCCAAAGAAGAAAGCATAAGCGTATCCAAGTCTATATGTGAAATAGTTAGGCGGGTTGGGAACCTTAGCTTTAACCCCACTTTCCTCTCAAAATAAGAGTTTGGTAGTTAAGGAAGCCCTAAGTCATCCAGTGTGAAGCCGGAGGTTCTTTTGTGAGCATCATCCTCAAGTCAGAAGTTAATGTAGAACTTGAGGATGATTCATATAAAGATTTAATAGAATTACCTTTTGATTGGTACTTTCCTTGTGTTCATAATTTAGCAAAAGGGTTAATCCACTTGGTCAAAGCAGTCGGACTACTTCAAAAGAATATGGAAGAATAAATGCAAAAGCTCAATCAAGATTGGGACTAATTCATTCATTGGGTCCATCAATGATAATTACTACTTAGTCATCACCAATCTTAGAATCGATATGTTTTTCAAATCATATTAACTCATATGTGGAGATGTTCTTAAAAACTTTAGATGATCGATGATTTTGAAGTCAAGATGCACTACCGAGTTCAAGAAGAGTCAAGTCAACCATAAATGAGCTCACAGAAATTACTTAGGAACTAAAGAAGATCCACGCGACAAACATCAGTTCTTTGTTGAATGAAATTGAAACCAATGACTTAGTTAGGCTATTGATTGAGTTTAAGGACTACTTTGCATGTGTTATGAAGAGATGCTTGGATTGGCTCCGACGTAGCGATCCATAAACTAATAGAGCCTGACACCTATCAAGCAGCTCTAGATATGCAATTAAACATAAAATAATAGGTCATTTATGAAGTCAAGAAATTGATGATGCGGCTTCATCTAAGAAGAAAAATACCCTACGGTTGCTTGACATTGTCCAGTTAAGAAAAGAATGGACAAATTCACATATGCATCAATTTTATGGATTTAAATAAGGGATGTCCAAAAGATGAATTTCCACTACCAATCCCAGAGCTGATGGTGGACATTGCCTCATCTCATGTAGTCTTATCTTTTATGTATGGCTCATCTGGATATAACCAAATAAAGAAGGCCCCTAAAGATGAAAGAAACACTACTTTGATCAGAATATATTGTTATAAGGTCATGCCTTTCTTAAAAATACCAGTGCTACATGCCGGTGGCTATGACTTGAATCTTCGATGAACTTATTCATCATCAAGTTGAGTTATATGTCGATGATCTTGTAGTCAAAAGTAGAAAAGAAATACCATCTCTTTGACTTGAGAGTAGTTTTGAATAGTTAAGATAATTTTACCTCAAAGTGAACCCCTTGAAGTATGCATTGTGGGTTTAGGGAAATTATTTGGGTTTGTTGACACTAGGGAATCAAAATTGATCGAAGATCAAGCGATATTAGAAATTTGACCCCTAAAATTTAATTAAACTCAGATCATTCCAAGGTTTATCTAAGATGCTTTATATCAACTTATTGGGAAGATGTCATTAATCTCACACTTGTCAAAAGGATGCCAAGTTCAAGTGGGATGACAAGTGTGAGCATGCCTTTAAAGACATCAAGCATTACCTATGACATCACTCCAATTCTAGCACTATCTAGGTAAGCCGCTCATACTTTACACTATTGTGTTAGATGACTCCTTAGTGCTGTTGGCTAAGACAATGATGAAGGGAAGGAAAATGCACACTCTATTACCTCACCATTGTATAATCCCTACTAAGGCTAATTATCCACCCATTAAAGCATTATCTAGCTTTAATCTTTGCATCCCAAAGCTACAACACTACATGCTTCTTAAGGTGAACTTAATCTAGGATCAATTCACTATTATCTCATGACACGTCGATCTTTCGGATGGTTGGCGATGGTCCATGATCCTTATGTAGTTTGATATTACCTTATACCTCTCTGCGGTGAAAGATAAGTGCTAAATTTCTTAGAAGCACATCCACTTCTTCGACTCTCTCTCACTTAGTGGTGATCTCACGATGAACAAATCATGAACTTAGGGGATGCTAGCATTCACCATTGGGAGATGTACTTTGATGGTGTGGCTTCCTCTCAAAGGAGAAGAACCACAATCTACTATTCCAGGAGGGGGTAGAATAGTTCTCTTAACTGGACCAATGTGATGAGATTCTCATATCATCTGTCCAATCCTTGCACCAACAACAAAATTAGAATATGAGGCTCGATGCAGGTTAGCCATTACTCTAATCATCGAACATCAACAAATCTTCTGGGTTTGGTTATAAGCCAAATCTGGGTCCTGGGTTTATAGATTCCCATTTGCCATGGGTTGGCATTATGGAGGTTGTCCATATCAGGTCCAAAGTAGATAAGTCTTATCACATATTGATATTGAACTCATCAAAAGTACTCTCTTGAAGGGGGGTTGCCATTGCCAAGAAGGATGAGGTAATTGGAGGCAACCACTCATGGATTACCAAAATAAAGACAAACTCCCATCAGATGAAGCAGCGAGCACTTTCTTATGCTCTGGTGGATGTTGTCTTATACCTATAGTCTTTCAGTCATATGTGGTTACATTATTTAAACAAGCACAAAGCCTGTAAGATCATGACTGAGGTACACTCAGGATTATGTGGAGCAACCAGTCTGGTCCGAAGGTGAAATCCAAGATCAAGTGACTAGGATACTACTGGCCATCGATGATCAAATGTGCATGGATCACGACTGGTGATGCCACCAATGTCAAATACAGTGTGGTCTTACACCAATACATTGGCCTCATGGGCATTTGAGTGTTGGGGTACCAAGTTTGATTGATCCTTCTTCTTCCGTGGGTCATCGTTCATCTTAGCTGCTACTGACTACATTTCCAAATGGGCAAAGGAGATTCTCAAAGAGGAAACAGTTCAACAAGTGCTCCAATTTTTTAGGAACCATATCTTATATAGGTTTAGAGTGCCTCAATAAATTTTATCTGATAATGGTATTGCATTCAAGAGCACCGAGATCAACAACTTTACCCAAAGGCACAACATAGATTGGAGATATTCTACCATCTACTACCCAAGGGCAAACGGCTTAGCAAAATGCCTTCAATAAAACTCTCATCTAAATCAAGACACGACAACAACAAGATAGGCATGAGTAGTTAGTTGAAGCCTTATGGCTCCGCATCACATATAGAACTACAACTCGCCTACTCTTTCTCTTTAGTGTATGGGTCTAAAGCCATTCTACCATTAGAAGTCCAACTCCCATCACTAAGGATAGTTGTGGGTAGCAAGATCACAACAAAGCAGTAATGCCAAGTTGGTTAGAAGAGCTCAAGGTTTGGAGGAGAGACGCCTGGGCATGCCAAAACCTCGAAGTTATAAAAGCTAAAATGATTCAAGCTCATAACAAGTTGGTCCACCTAGATCTTTTCGGTGGAGAGCTTATTTTAGTTCTAAAGAGAATTGTTGTCGTAAGATGGGAGGCAAGTTTGAACCCACTTGGGAAGGCCCTTGTCATAGAGAAGGCCAACCAAGGAGGATTTTATCACTTATTAATCATAAGGGAGAGCCCAAAGCTTCTTATCTATAAGTTCTACTTAAAGAAATATTATAAATCATGTTTGAAAATAATTATCATCAATGAAAATTTAATTTCAAATTTAATCCCTTCCATGTTGAAAGTATTCTTGTTTGTGAATCCACCACAATGTGTTTAGGGTAGGTGTAAGGAACCCGAGTGACATCCTATCCTTTATCGACATAACACAAATACAAACTACACACAAACATATAAAATAAACATATATCTTTTGTGTCGGGCTACTCTGAGTTGAGATAATGCCCCAACAATGACTCACTCAGTGCTTTCAACATATGCTACCTTGTTAGAGTGTCACCAAAGTGGTCTTCTTGCTGGAGGATGTAAGTAGTATGCTTTCTTTCCTTACTTGGCCACTCACATCGATGAGTTCTTTGTTATTTGGTAAGCCTTAATGGTAAGCTAACTCATGTTGGCTTCATTTAAGAGGATGTGAGTCTACTGCCTTCTTCTTGATTAGCCTTTGTGCATTGACTAGGTCGAGTATATTTGAGGTTTAGGATAAGTCCCCTGGCTCCTTCCCTCCGACTTCAAGTTTGCCTAGTCCTTCTCATGGGCTCCCCTTAGTAGTCACTCTAGGTGATAGCATCATCCATGACATACTATCTCGATGATCGCTAAAAAGTTGTAAGCTTACATGATTTCTTTCTAGATTAATTGTTGGACATCAACGGGCACCTTAGGTTGGTTGGTTCTCACTATGCTGATGGGTACACCACTCATGCTCATGGATACACCTTATGTTGGGTTGTTCACACCTTAGGATACACCACTCATGATGTAAGTCCCACGCTTTCTCCTTGAGTTGGCCACCATACACCTATAAGCTTTTTTTTCCAAGGCTTAAGATAATGCCCTTAAAAGGACACACCTAGCTTTTTTTTCCATCATACACCTCCCCTATGAGCACTATATTTGGATCATATCATTTGTGAACCCATTTAGACACTACCCAGGTTACTATGATTGGATTCCTCTTCCTAATAACCACCTTGTGGTTGGAGAATCCATCCGGATGTGTAGATTCTCCCTGGTCCAAGAATGAGATAGGTCAAGGCCACATATCCCCTTCTCTGTGGTCCCTCACACCAATAGGGTCCATGCAAACATAAAAACAAAATATGTATTCACTTGTGGATTAGGAGGACACCCTTACTTCCTTTTCCCGTGCATTCTATCTTTAGGCTAGTGTGAGAAAACTCCTATAGAATTGACTACTCTTGAGTTGATATAAGTCCCCCAGCACTTCAAGTACCCCTAAGTCAGTCATTTGATTTTTGCTACCAACAGTCACC
This sequence comes from Cymbidium sinense, assembly GCA_021442155.1. Lineage (NCBI taxonomy): Eukaryota > Viridiplantae > Streptophyta > Magnoliopsida > Asparagales > Orchidaceae > Cymbidium > Cymbidium sinense. The sequence goes on along the minus strand of CM038214.1, from coordinate 364,888,690 downwards.
CTAATTGTTCCCCCATTAGAAGATGTAAGTCTACGCCTTCTTCCTAGCATGGCACCATTCAAAAGGAAACCCCTTAGGTTGGCTAGCTTCTAGCTAGTATACTATCTCTTTGGATTTATAAATGAGATAGGATAAGTCTAATATAGCCCCTTCTCTGGGTCCATCACACCATGGTCCATAAATTAAATCTATCAAATTTGATCGAGCTCGATCTCCTAGTGGATATGCCCTTTCAAAATCAAACTAAACCAAATAAACCATTTCAAATCACATAAAAATTAAGATAAAATTAATCTAATTACTTTTGAGTTGACATAAGTCCCCAACAAAGATTCACTGAGTAAGGTCGTTTGATTTGTTGTGCATCCAATAGGTCACCGATGTTCCTCATTTGGAAGATGTAAGTCTACTAAGCTTCTTCCTAGCATATTGCACATCAAAAAGGCAACCTTAGTTAGCTAGCTCTACCCCAGTGAGACTATCCCTCTAGATTTGTAAACCTGAGGTAGGTCAAGGCTGATATAGCCCCTTCTCAATGGGTCCATTGCACACCAATAGGGTCCATACATTAATTTAGATTAAATTAAATCCAATATGATTTTCTCAAGTGGAGTTAAATCATACCCTTCTCCCCAATGGAGCCCCAAATCATATATAAACAAGTCAAGCAAACAAATCAAATTCAAAACCAACCTCTCCAAGGAGCCAAATTAAACCAACTCCCCCAGTAGAGTCTAAATCAATAGAATCCAACCAAACTTTTATTCCCAATAGATACATCCCAAACAAATATATGAAATCAAACTCAAATCCCAATCCCTAGAGCTCAAACCTACTTCCTAAAGGTTCATATACCCAATCCTAGCTCAACCATATCTCTAGTAGATATGCCTCCACATCAATTAAAACAAAATAAATTAAATTGATTTGATCTTAATCCGTGGATTATAGATTTTTATCTCCGGATCTTCTTTCCACAAGTCATATAATTAAATCAAATTCAAACCTTATCCCCAATAGATTTTCTTCATCTATGCCCCTCGACATAGACCCTCACATGTCATGTCCAATGTATGTGATCCCTAGCGATCTCCTCCATGTCCTTGACATGGAATTCTCATCAAATCTTATTTCTTCTTTATGCACACCTTTAATACTTCAACCAAAAGCCTAATAATGTATTCATTCAAATTACATCATCTTAACATTGTAATCAACATTTTATGATTTGTGATGGTGCAAGCTCAAAATAACTATACAATATCATGCTAAACATATTATAGTGTGAATTAACACACAAGATTATATTATAATATATAATGTTATATTCTAATTTACTATAATATAATATATTGTCTAACATTACACCTCATTAGAATCACTTAAAAAGAATAAATAACAAAATTTTCTCAAAATATGAATAATGTTCATTTTGGATGTAAAATTGTTATTTTTCTTTTATAAATGGTACAAAATAGCATAATTTTGGTGTTTCTTCTTGGTGTGTGCCATGAATTTGGCAAAATTCTTCCATCTCAACCTTCAAATTACCATTTTTTGAGTTTTGACCCAATGTATTATAACAAAAGTAAAATACTAAAATGTACAACAACATTTAGTAACACACCACCACATTCATATATATGTGAAGTTATATTGTTATGTACATTATATTTTAATATGCTTTCATATAATTTTATCTTACATTACACCATAAAATGAATTACTTTAAGCAAAAAAATTTATAAAATTTGGTTGAAAAATGAACATTTATTTTGGATGCAAAATTTCATTCTTTTGATTAAATGACACACCATATCACACCCCAATGATGTTCCCTAAAGCTTAGCTTAAATTTGGCCAAATCCCATCATCTCCCTATAAAATTAGTATTTTATGAAACTCTACTACATCATACTATAACTAACTAAAATATGCTAAACACAAGTATTAATACACAATAGTATGCCATAATGCATGATGCTACACTATGTTATGGCATCCTATATTATAAAACACTATATTATATTATATTGCATATCACATCACAAGTGGTTTCTTAAGATAAAAAATCATAAAATTAATCTAAACAATAAAAAACTATATATTTTAGTCTTATCACTTACATATTTTAAATTGAAATAATATATTATGATGCCATGATCTACCTATTATGAATTTGGCCAAATTTAACTCATTTTAAAGTGCTAACTAACATATAATATTTATAACATACAATGCTTGTGGCATAATACACCTTTGTTACTAACTTAATTCCCACTTTAAATTTAACAAATTTCATCATCGATTTATTAAATCAATATTTTTATGATTTATATTAACATAGGCAATAGGGAACAATACCATAATATACTAAAATATTTCAAAACATCTTATAACATCTTATAAGACATCACTACATGCTCAAATATATATCATACATTACATACTATAATATATGGTATTATAATATGATTTAAGGTTAGGGTTTAGGGTATTCAAATCAATAGTCAAGGGATCATCTCTTGAAGACATTTTCTTTAGCTACCATAACTATGGATTAGGTCATTCTTTAGATCTACCCCTAATGACATCTTTATTCAAGTTTTAAGATTTAGGGTTTAGGTTGTAGGGTTTAAGGTTTTTAGGTTAGTTTAGGGTGGGGTGAGGTTTAGGTTTAGGGTAAAGGTAGGTTTATGGTTTTGGTTTATGGTCTACATTTATATTTTAGGTTTATTTTTTATTATTAGGTTTTATTTAGTTTGTTTAGGTTTTTATGTTTTTTTAGTTTTTGGTTTGGTTGGTTTTAGGGTTTGGGGTTGGGGTTGGTTTAGGGTTTAGGGTTTGGGGTTTATAGGGTTTAGGTTTTTTGGGTTTATGGTTTATTTTAGGTTTTAGGGTTTAAGTTTAGTTTAGGGTTTAGGGTTTAAAGATTTTTTAAGAGAACAAATTTAGATTCAACATATCTTCTTTTGATTTCATCAACCAAGTAGTCCCATGTTTTCTAAGACACAAGTGATGAAATAGATAAAAGCACCCATAGAAAATAAAACCCTAGATAAGTAGAATTGTCTCTACTATAAAGACATAGTTCCATAAGCAGCAGATTAGATTGGCCATTCTTTAGTTTCTCCAATTCCCATGAACCACCCCACATCTCGATCTACCATTATATCCCAATCTCCCCTCCACCACCACCAGGTTGTAACCTCTCCCCGCCTCCATAACCACCACTGCTCCAACTCCACCTCCAAATCCACCGCACCTCTAGATCCACCACCACCACTACCATAACTCTCCTTCACCTTGCCTTTACCATATCAAGACCGAGCCTATGACAATGATGTTCCCCATCAAGGTTCTTCCATTTTTAGGGTTTAGGTTAGTTTAGTTTAGGGTTTAGGGTTTAGGGTTTAGGGTAGGGGGTGGTTTGGTTTAGGATTTTTGAGGTTTGGGTTTAGGAGTGGTAGGTTTTGGGGTTTAGGAGGGGTGGGAGGGAGGTTGGAAGGAAGAAGGTTTAGTGGGTTTAAGGTTTAGGGTTTGGATGTTTAGGGTTGTAGTTTAGGTTTAGGTTTAGGTTTTGGGATTTAGGGTTTGTGGTTTAGGAGATTTAGGGAGGGTTTTTTTTAAAAAATTAAAGTAAACGTAGGTTTAGGTTTTAGTTTATTTTATTTATCCGAGTTTATTTTATTTTTTATTTTATTTTATTTTTATTTATTATTTATTTAATTTTAGGATTTTTTATTTATTTATTTTAGAGTTTATTTATTTTATTTTATTTTTTTTTAGGTTTTTATTTTATTTTAGGTTTAGGTTTTAGGTTTTTATTTTAGGTTTATTTTTAAGTTTATCTTTAGTTTTAGGTTTATGTTTATTTTAGTTTATTTTATTTTATTTAGTTTAGCTTTATAGTTGGTTTATTTTAGGTTTAGGTTTAGGTTTATTTATTTTAGTATAAGTTCGGTTTATTTTATTTTATTTTATGTTTAGGTTTTTAGTTTAGGGTTTAGATTTTATTTTATTTATATTTAGTTTAGAGTTTAGTTTATTTTTTAGGTTTAGGTTTTATTTAGTTTTTTATTTTATTTTATTTTTTATTTATTTTTATTTTAGGTTTATTATTTATTTTTATTTTTTTATTTTTTTTAGTTTAGTTTTATTTATTTTATTTTGGTTTTATTTTAGTTTTTAGTTTTTTTTTTTTTATTTTAGGTTTAGGTTTAGGTTTAGTTTAGTTTTTTTTTTATATTTTATATTATTTATTTATTTTTTTTATTTATTTATTTTCTTTTAAGTTTTATTTAGTTTAGGTTTTGCTTTTTAGCTTTTTAGGGTTTTGGGTTTAAGGTTTAGGGCTTATAAAGATAGCGATGCTGCAAAACTTGTTAAAAAAAGAAATAAGAATGTAGTTCTCAAGTTTGTTTTCATTCCAATGTTATTAAGCAAAAAGAGTTAACTTACAAAAGTAGGTGTGTAGATAAAAGGAGTCAATGGAGCCATTGCCAAGCCAATTGTCTTGCCAAAAGAAAGAAGAACCCGAATGAATACCCAAGATATTAAGGATTCAACAACCCATTTAATGGAGCAAAGCCTTTTCCAAACTGGAGAGTCACAAACTTTATAAGCACATGTAAGAGGGTGTTTTCCTTGGCAATATTTTTCCATCATAAAATTAGCCCAAAGGCTATCAATATTTCTAAAATTCCACTATAGCTTATGAGAAAATGCAATGATAGCTTCATGAATAGGTTTGTAACCTAGACCACCTTCATCCAAAGGACCACAACATTTATGCCATGAAGTCTGATGCATTCTTTTAATAAAATTATTGGACCACCAAAAAAATTTATTAAGTAAGCGATCAATTCTGATAAGAGTAGAATTAGTGGGAATAATAGTTTGAATCAAATGAAGAGGCATTGAATTGAGAGTGCTTTTAAGAATAGTGAGCCTACCACCAAAGGAAAGCAAATGGAATTTTCATACATAAATTTTAATTAAAATTTTTTGAATTAACTCATCAAAAGGTGGGATCATTTTGGACCTTCAAAAGAGGAGCACTTAAAAAAGGTAAGTGTTGATGTTTAAAATTAGTGATATGCAAGATTTGATTAATTTTATTATTGGAGATACTTGAAGAAGTAATAAAATAGCATTTGTTATCATTGATAGAAAGACCACTTTCTCTACCAAGTTTATTTTAAAAAAATCTTGAGGTTCTTAATATGATGAATAGAAGCATTGGAAAAAATAATAAAGTCATTTGCTAAGATTAAGTGGGAAACAAGAAGACCACCAAGAGTTTTGTAGTACATACTTGGATTATTTAAGAATAATTCATTCATGCTCCTAGATAAGTACTCAACAACAATATTGTCCTAAGCCATGGGAAGAAAAGAAGCCCAAAGCTTCCCATTAAGAAAAAAATAGAGAACCAGACATTATTAATACAATTTTAATAAGAAAATAAATTTAAAAAACCCAAAAAATTTAGAATATGGAAAAGAAAATCCCAAGAGATATTATCAAAAGCTTTGGTAATATCTAATTTGAAAAGAATGTTTCCACCTCTTAGCATCTAAATCATGAATTAATTCGGGTAAGTAAAATGTTATCAAAAATAGATCTACCTCTAACAAAATTAGTTTGGTTGAGAGAGATAATCTTATGAAGTAAAGGACTAAGCTTTGGCAAGAATTTTGGAAATCACTTATTGAAGAAGGTGCAAAGACTAATAGGTCTAAAATCACCCAATAGTCTAGTTATCTTTCTTGTATGAGAATAGATGGGAGAAAAAATATTCCAAAAATCTAAACCATTCACTAAGCAATAGTAAGAAATTTATTATCATCATTGGTAATAATAGAAGGAATTAAATGCAATTTAGAAATAGCTTTATAAGAGCAACTCTTATTAAGAATATTTCTAAAGTAATTAATGATAATCCTTAATATCATTATTCTTTGTAATCCATTCTCCATTGTCATCTTTAATTTTTTTAATATTATTTAAGGCTCTTTTTTATTAACTAAAGCATGGAAATAGCTAGTATTCTTGTCACCATCAATGTTTGTTTACTTTTTTTTGCAATAAGTCTCTTCCATATTTTTAAAATTAACAAGCTTATCTTTGCCTCAATTCCTTAATCTTAGAAGGATCGCATATAGAGACTTCAAAATCACAAACCAATTTTTTTTATATTGATATTAAAAAAAGTTTTAAAACTAATGCTTGTTCCACAAACCCCTGATTTTGTTTAAGTCTTTTAAGCTTAAACCAAAGTCTATTCATCCCCATAATAGAATTTTCAAGATGTAAAGGAGCTTTCCAATTGTTAGCCATAACATTAAAAAAAATCAACATGCTGAATCCACATGTTCTGAAATCTAAAAGGAGAAAATTTTTTTAATCTATTAGAATTATCTTTAATAGAAACCAAAAGAGGAGCATGATTAGAAAAGGTTCAAAATGATTGAATAAGTAATAGGCCATTGAGTAATCCAATGAGTATTAAAAGAATTTGGTCCAACCTTTGCCAAAGTATAGAGTTTTGCCAAGTATACCCTTAAAACCAAAATTAATCAAATTACAATCAAGGATCATATTGGAAAATTCTTCCATGGAATGAATATTATGAGAGAAACCACCACTTTAGAAGAGAATAGAATAGTGTTGAAATCACCACCAACCAACCATTGTTTATTATTAGAGGTGGAAAAAATAGTCAAGTTATCCCAAAGAAGATTTCTACTAGATCTATTACAAGATGCATAAACAAAAAAAGCCCAAAACATAATTATCACCATAAGAGAGTTGAGCTTTGACAACTTGATGAAAATCATCAAGAATAGAAATGTTTACAAAGTTATTCCAAAAACACCAAAGCTTATTACTAATATTAGAGAAAAATTTATTGAAAGGATCATTCTAGCAACATGGTTAATTTTATTAGCATGAATAAGCTCAAGAATAATAAGTAAAGAAATATTATGGATATGACAAAGATTTATAATACCATTATGAATAGAGAGCATACCCTCTAACATTCCAAACTAAAAATTAAACATAAAGATAAAGAAAAGGGGGGGGGGGTGGGGAGGAGAGTTAAGTGAGAGAGAGAGATGAGAGGAGGCTGCAGACTAGTGTTTCTTAGCAATTTGGGAAAAAATTTAACATTTTTTTTATTTCTAATAGAAAGTTTGGCGATTATCTTTGCCCTTTGAATCATCATTCAAAAAGGATTTAGCAATATTAGTCATATAAGGAGAAATCTCTTGATGAGAAGTGAATTCTCCTTCTTCCAAGACACTAGAATTTATTAAAGACAAATGAGCTTTGGGAATAGCAAGGGAGGGAGCATAAACCAATTTATTAAGAAGGCAAGTGGGAACACCAAACCCTTCATCATCATTAGCCAAAGTTTAGATAAAAGTAAATCTTTTTGAGAAGTTAAATAATACTTAATTTGAAATATGAAATTTGGTTTATCAACCTGATTATCATGAAGTATTAAAGCCATATTGTCCATTGAATCAGAATGATGTATAATATTAAATTCCTCATTTATGTTCTCCATTAAAGCTTCATTTTCATATATCAAAGCTAGCAAGGATGCGTATCAATTAGAGGAAACAAAATCCTCATTCAAAAGTATAGAAAAGCTATTATTATTCATAGTAGAAGCCTTCAATTTCTCAGAAGAAGTAAAAGGTAAATTATCCTTATTAGGAACATTCAAAGAATCCTTTTTTTCCAAAGTAGTTTTTTGAAATTTAACAATGGTCGACCTAGGGTTAGGAACTGAAGTTCTCTTAACAAGGATTTTTTTTTAAGTGAGGATGAAGAATGAAACATTCAAAATTATCATGCCTGTGGATTTTGCATTGAGAATAAAAGATAGGGAAATTTTCAAATTCAATTCTTTGCATATAACCATAATTTTTAGATCCCGATTTTTTTGGGTGTTTCTTGGTATTGTCCAATTCAACAAGGAATCTAGCCAGAAGGATGAGATTTTATAGTCATTGCTTGATCAATTTGCAATAATAAACCAAATAAGGCACCCATAGCAAAAAAAAGTAATTCATGGTTAATGAAATGAATAGGCATATTGGGAGAGAAATCCAAACCAACAATTGGGAATTCTTCATTAATACAGATAGTGGAGTCCATTTTAGCAACCTCATTTGGGAATTAAAAACAAAATAAGAATGAAGAGAGAAAACATGAGAGTAATCCAAATCATTCATCAACTGAATTAAAATTTTGTGAGGATTAATTAAATGAATCATAAAAGCACCCAAAAGTTTTAGACTGTGAAAGAAAGGGAGAATGTTTTCCAAATTAGGCCTACAAAGAGTAAACATTCCAACCAAAGTGGATTCAAATAGCTTAGCAAGCAAGCTTTTCCATAATCGATCGAGCACATAACTACGGCATGCCTCAAAAAGAAGTCAAAATAAGTTCTAGAGATTCACCTGAATAGCCATCCTTACTAGTGAGAACATCTTTGAATGATTTCAAAGTAGCCAAAGCCATGGTAGATGATGCCCTAGCAGGATCCATAGGATCTTTTTTTGAAGGAATTATTAGAGAAGATGCCAAGTCATGATGTCACTCCAA